>CAWUFW010003389.1:0-5000 GCA_963921515.1 Calotriton arnoldi | reverse complement strand
GTGTCTATATAGGAGTATGAGTGCATATGATAGTCCTGTACTGAGTGACCGTACGGGTGAGTGGATGTGTGTGTAGACCTAAGAATCAGTGAGTGGGTATGTAGTTATTGGTGTTGGAGTGTCTATGGTTTTGCGAATGGCAGTCTGTAATTTAGAGTGGGTGTATCAAAGGTTATATTAGGGTATGAGGAGGTGCATCAGATTATCACGTGGATGATGTCATCAGTGATGTCACTGACCAGGTCATGAGTGATGTAATATGTGACGTCATCAGCAGTGCATTGTGGGGGCGCGAGTTATAGTTAGCTGAACTAACTATAACGGGGAATTTCACGGGTTTTGTACGAGTGCAATGTCCAACTAACTATAACTGTCCCTAAAACCTATGGTTTTTTCAGTGAATTTGTAAGGTTTTTTAAATGCTAATTTCTAACTATAACGTGCCTGAAACCTATGGTTTTTTCAGTGAATTTCATAGGTTTTTTAAATGCTAATTCCTAACTATAACATGTCTGAAACCTATGGTTTTTTGTAGTGAATTTCAAAGGTTTTGTAAATGACAATTTTTAAATGTATTAATTGTTATATTTATTTTTTTGATACTGATTTACTACATTTTTTTAAACTATTTATTTTTAGATATTTTATTTTTTAAATTACATTGTAATTACATTATACATTACATTACAAAATATACTTTCTCAGAATGAATTACTTTAGTTTAAATACTTTGCAAATAGGCAATAGACTTTTAAGTACAGTAGTTACAGTTGTTGCAATGGGCAACACAATTTTAAACACAATGCAACATTGAGCTCAATGTGAATTTCTAGTTAAATGCAATTAGTTACTTTATGGATTACTTTTTCTAACCACAGGACTGGATCCTAGATTCAGTCCTGGGACATCTCCTGTAAACAGTTGAGTAAAAGCGTTTTGGTTAGAGTAGTGATTTTTAAGGAATATTATTGTATTTTAAAAGTTGACACTTAGAAACTTTTTCACATAGAATCACCAATGTTATCCTATGGGAGGAAATTCACTTAGCAGGTAAGTAGTGTTATCGTTACTTTTTCTTACTCAGTGGTGGATCCTGGATCCAGCACTGGTGCATCTCCTGTAAACAGTTGAAAGAATGCGTTTAAGTCATATAGGCGATTTTTAAGGAATATTTGTAGTTTGTGAAAATCGACACTTTGAAACTTTTCTGCTGAAAACCAGACAATGGATTCCTATGGAAGGAAATACAAGTTACTGGTAAGTACGGTTAGAATTACTTTTCAGGGTCAGTGCTGGGCTAAAAGGTGCAGCACTGGGTTCTCTCCTGATAACAGGTGAGTAAATCGGAATTCGTAGTTCTGCTGATTTTAGAGGAATATTTGTATGTTCTGTAGGAGAGTAGGATCTGCCTCTTATGTTGCCCCCACTTTTTTTCTGATGTTTACACTGGTTTCTGGCTATAGTCTGGCTGGGACCCTGCCAATCAGGGCCCCAGCCTCTCTGTTCTCTCTAAACGACTTGGAGTGCACTCTAGGTGCACTAGTGATTGGATACTGTGGTACCTTATGAGTACCTAGTATATGGTACCTTAGGTACCAAGGGCATAGGTACTTCACAGGCCTCCCAGGGGCTGAAGCATGTATTATGCCACCCCTGGGAAGCAGACTAAATCTGACACCACAGGTCTGCTACTGCAGCCTGGGTAAGGTGGTGCATGCACCCCTTACTGTGATATAGGCTACCTATATCACTACATAGATACACACATATAAACCCATAAGTCACTCCTATGGCAGGCCTTATCAATCCTGAAGGCAGAGTGCTTGGTTCCTATGTGAGAGGGTGCCCCTGCATGAGCAGAGCCCCTCTGCAGCATTCGGAGACCCTTCTCTGAGGCTGTATGTAGTGCAGCCTGACCATATACTCTTAAGCGCATTATAACCTCGCCTTAAATGCTAACTTTGGGATGGCTGCACGGAAACATGTCGTGTTTGGTGTCAAACATCTTGGAATACTACCCCGCCCGCCAGTTCTGGCGGCGGGGGTAGCATTCCACCCTTCTAGAGGGATAGACATGTACCTACTGTGGAAACGCGGTAGAATCCTGAAGAGCCCTGGCATCACAAAATGGATGCCACCAGTCACAGACACTGGGCTGCCCTCCTGCTGATGACCAACACTCGCAGTGGAGGAGGCCCAACAATAGGTATCCTGTCCCAAGGGGGTGTGACCACCTCCCAGACAGGGTTTAGTGTATTGGGGCTGGGTGGGTGCACTCCTAGAGTGCTTTGAAGTCCTGCACTGGGGGAGCAGAAGGCTCCTCTGTGCATATGCCAGTTCAAACCACTGGCGCGAAACTGGACAAAGGGAAGTGGGTGTAGCCACCCCCTCCCATAGGTGGGGTCATAGAGCTAGTCCCTCCCTTCTCTTTAGTATAAGAGGGGGAACCTGTGCATTGCAACCCAGATCTCCCTGGACGACGCTCTTAAGAAGAATCCTGGACCTTCGACGTTCCACTACCTCTGGAAGACTGAAGAATCTCCCTTGGAGTCAAGGAGTGACTCCCCTGCTTGGCAGGCACAAAAACTACAACGATGGTCGCAAACTACGCCGCTCCCGCCGGAGCCCGAAGTCCCTGCAGCCCAGGAAGAGGATTTCCTGACTACTCCAAGGCCATCGTGAGTCCCCAGCGAAGCTGAGGCAAGTGGACCCCACGAGCGACGAGGAACCGCAGCCCCTGGGTACCGTGCATTATTGTCGAGTGCAACCCCTTCACGACGTTCTACGAACTTGTGCTTTGGACCACGTGTGGTCCCAGCCTCTAACAGGAATACCTCCGAAGATCAGAGGCCTACACCGTCCCGAGTGACCGTGGGCCCCTGTTGAGTGGATCCTCCCGAGGCGTCTTCGCGATCCCTTGCCAGCCGGCTTGTGGGTCCCCAGAAGACTTTTCAACAAAACCAAAGGGCTCCCCTGGTTGCTCCAGGCCTGCCCTGACATACCCTCGCTGGGTAAGTCCCCCAGACCTTGCTAGTCTGCACCATTGACTTTTCCTCATCTCCACAAGACTTGCTGCTACCAAGGCTTGTTGGCTCCAATTGAGTCGCCGACACCTCAGTAAGCTGCAGACGTCATGGGACACACCGAATCCAGCTCCTGGTCATCATCGACGCTGCCTGGACCACGTGGTCGAAGAGTCAAGACACCCGTGAACGACCCGAAGCTGTCGACGACGGTGGGCATTCATCTTCCTTGCCCAGAGTCACTGCCAAGTGACTGTGAACTCTGTCCCCTCTGCTTTCAGGTCTTCCTCCTTCCGAATCCAGGCTTGGATTCCAATGGACACTTCTTCTGTCATCGCAAGCAGCAAGTCTTCACTGGTTCCCATTGAAAACGACGCCGCGACCCGACACCAAAGGACACCTATGCACCCGGCTCCCCTGGGTGAGGTAACTTCAGCACTACGGTGCTCCTGTGGGTGTGGGCCCTAGACCTACTTACCCTGTAAGTGGCTTGCTTGTAGCTACCCTAGAAGTGCCCTAAAACTACTATTTTCCCCGTGCGACTCTCGCACTGGCTCGTACAGGGCTCGCGTCTGTGTTAGACACATCGCGTCCAACTCTCTTGTAACTATCAGTATCCGCGTCCTTTGACTCGTACTGACCGATCGGTGTGTTCGCTCGAACACGCCAAGGACCTGTAACAGTGATAACTCAATCGCGTTCTCTCGCATAGACTCGTACAGGACTCGCACCAGTGTCTGAACACCGCGTCCGTCCCCTGTGGGTCTCCTACAACTACCTGGGGTGGTTCTTTGGGGTCCCTCGATTCTATGTGCTCTAGACCACGGTCTAGCCAAGATAAGATTGTGATATTTACTTGTGCTAACTTATTTTGATAAAACATTGACTTGTACATATGTTCCTGACTTCTAATCTCATAAAGAGATTAGTAGAGAGTTGTTTAGTAATAAATACATATATATTTGATATATATACCTGTGTGGTGTCTTTTCATTTGGTGATTCAAGAGATTGTGTGGTAAAACAAGCTGCTTTACATTCCTCCAAGACTTAGCCTGAAGGCTGCTCTCCACAGCTACCACTAGGATAGCTTTCTATAACCTACCTACCATAAGAGTCGAATTGTACTGGTGCAAGGTGTCCACTTTAACTAGTGAACAGCATATACCAGGCCAACTTCTCACAGTTTCAAAAATCGACACAAACTTTTTCAGCAAAAAGCAGGCAATGATATCCTATGGAAGGAAATTCAAGTTACTGGTAAGTACGGTTAAAATTACTTTTCAGGATCAGTACTGGGCTCAAAGATGCAGCACTGAGGTCTCTCCTGATAACAGGTGAGTAAATCGGAATTCGTAGTTCGGCTGATTTTAGAGGAATATTATAAAGTTCCAAAACTCCACACTTAGAAGAATTTCCAAGTGAAACCAGTCAATGTTAGCCTATGGAAGGAAATTCAAGTTACTGGCAAGTACGGTTAAAATTACTTTTCAGGATCAGTACTGGGCTCAAAGATGCAGCACTGAGGTCTCTTCTGATAACAGGTGAGTAAATCAGAATTCGTAGTTCGGCTGATTTTAGAGGAATATTTGCACAATGGTGAAGGAAGGGGGTGGGGCCTGAGGTGACATGTCTGCAAACACGCCCTGTGGAGCGTTTTAAGTTAGAGAATTAATTCCTCCTCAATCCAGAGGGTCCCTAGGGGCCAACTAGCCCACCAGATACCTCCAGTATCCGCCAGAGTGATGCGTTGCAGAGAGGTGTTGAGGCCACGCCCCTTTTTACAACACTCTGCAACGCTTACTGGATGTACCTGTTGGGCTAGTTGGCCCCCAGGGACCCTCAGGATTGAAGGGGATTTAATTCCTCATCTTAAAACGCGCCACGGGGCCTGTTTGCACACATGTCACCTGAAGCCCCGCCCCTCCCTTCACCACTGTGCAAACGCGCCCCGTGGCGCTTTTTAAGTTGGGGGATT
>CAWUFW010003388.1:1830000-1832500 GCA_963921515.1 Calotriton arnoldi | reverse complement strand
GAGAGCTTGGTTGTCCAAGCCTCCGCTTCCCAAACCGCCTTCCCTACCGCCCTTCCGGATAGGGAATCCAAACGCCTGGATCAATTTGGGAAGAAGGGTTTTCTTCCTCCAGTGCTGGCTTGCGGTCCGTCAACACCGCTTGCCTTTTGGGCCGATATACCCACTCCTTGTGGGATTCGGTGGCGGATGTTTTGCCCCAGTGTTCTGAGGAGGTCCAGACACTGCTTTCCCGCACGATTGCGGAAGGAAGGGATGCGGCCAAATATACAATTCAATGTGGCCTTCATACCGCCGACTCGCTGGGCAGGTCTATTGCAACGACGGTGGCGCTACGACGCCACGCCTGGCTGAGAACCACTGGTTTTTCAGGGGATGTCCAGAATACTCTCATGGACATGCCCTTTGATGGAGTCGGTCTTTTTGGGTCCAAAGCAGACCATGCGTTGGAGCGCTTTAAGGACTCACGGGCTACTGCAAAGTCCCTGGGCCTTTCTGCTACACGCCCTCCGCTGACTTCTGCTTTTCGCCCCTATCGTGGCCACGGTAGGGGCGCCCCTTCACGTCAGCAGCCCAGCCACCGGCCCGCGCAGCAGGCGTCTTCGCGTGGCCGAGGACGTGGATTCCGCCGTGGCGGATCGGGCAACCAGCGTGCGGGTCAGGCCACCACCTCCAACCCGTCCGCGGCCTCCAAACCCTCCTAGTCCCTCCTTTCAGGTGCACAGCACGCCAGTAGGGGGCAGGGTCCGCCATCACCTTCCCCACTGGCGTACCATCACCTCGGACAGGTGGGTCTTGGACATTGTCCGAAGGGGCTACTCCCTCCCCTTCGAGTCCACCCCCCCAGCCATGCCACCTCAATTCCACCTCATGTCAGGGGATCACTTGGTACTTCTGCAGAAGGAAGTCAAGGCCCTCTTGGCCAAAAGGGCCATCGAGCATGTTCCGACCCCAGAAGTAGGGCGTGGTTGCTACTCCCACTACTTCCTGGTGCCCAAAAAGGACAAGGACATGCGTCCTATCTTGGACCTCCGGAACGTCAATCGCTTCCTCCGGAAGGAGAAGTTCAAGATGCTCACCCTAGCTCAGGTCTTGACTGCCCTCGACCCTGGAGACTGGTTGGTAGCGTTGGACTTGCAGGACGCATATTTCCACATCCCCGTCCTGCCGGCCCACCGGCGTTACCTTCGGTTCACGGTAGGCCCCGAGCATTTTCAGTTCACCGTGCTCCCCTTTGGCCTTACCAGTGCCCCTCGGGTGTTCACGAAAGTGTTGGCGGTGGTCGCAGCTCATCTGCGCCGGGCAGGGGTTTCAGTCTTCCCCTACCTCGACAACTGGCTGCTGAAGGCAGGCTCGTCCCAGGCAGTCGTCTCCCACCTCGAGACTACGGCCGAACTCCTGCACTCGCTGGGGTTCTCCATCAATGTGCCGAAGTCGCATCTGATTCCTTCTCCACAGCTCCTTTTCATCGGAGCAGTTCTGGACACGACGCAGTTTCGGGCCTATCCTCCCGAACGGCGAGTCCGGGATATTCAGGCTATGATTCCGATCTTTCAGCCTTTATCCTGGGTTTCGGTACGGATGACCCTGAGGCTGCTGGGCCTCATGGCCTCCTGCATCCTGCTGGTCAATCATGCCAGATGGCATATGCGGGCTCTGCAGTGGGACCTGAAGTTCCAGTGGGCGCAGCACCAGGGCAACCTGTCCGATCACGTCCAGATCTCGGAGGGGACTGCAAAACAGTTGCAGTGGTGGCTCTCGAACCGGCAATGGGTCATGGGCAGATCCCTCTCCCTTCCCCAGCCAGAGCACACAGTTGTGACGGACGCGTCCCTTCTGGGATGGGGCGGTCACATGGGAGAGGCGGAGATCAGAGGCCTCTGGTCTCCGGCGGAGTCCCGGCTCCATATCAACATTCTGGAGCTCCGGGCGATCCGACTTGCACTCAAGGCATTCTTTCCCTCTGTCAAAGGGAAGGTAGTGCAGGTGTTCACAGACAACACCACCGCCATGTGGTACTGCAACAAACAAGGCGGGGTGGGGTCGTGGACCCTTTGTCAGGAGGCTCTGCGCCTCTGGACATGGCTGGAACATCAGGGCATGTTCCTGATGGTTCAACACCTGGCAGGTTCGCTGAACGCCAGGGCGGACGAACTCAGCCGCAGGTGCATGATGGATCACGAATGGCGTCTTCACTCGGAAGTGGCGCAAGGACTCTTTCTACAGTGGGGAGAGCCTTGGTTAGATCTATTCGCCACCGAAGAGAACGCGCAATGTCATCAGTTCTGCGCGTTGGAATTTCCAAGGCGGCACTCGCTCGGCGACGCTTTTCGTCACGAGTGGAGTTGCGGTCTGTTGTACGCCTTTCCGCCTATACCACTTCTACCCAGAGTGTTGAAGAAGATTCGGCACCACCGGGCCCAAGTCATTCTTGTGGCTCCGGACTGGGCTCGAAGAGTTTGGTATCCCGAGCTACTCAATATGAGCGTAGATCCCCCGATCC
>CAWUFW010003388.1:1362500-1822500 GCA_963921515.1 Calotriton arnoldi | reverse complement strand
TATGCTAGACCAAGAAGGACTTGGCTGGCACCAGTATGTAGACAGTTTGGGACCTATAGTTACAATGAAGCTCTACGTATTTTGAAATAAGACACGAGACCACTCTTTGTATGTGCAGTCGCGAAATTTCTTGGCCAGTTTTGGGCAACTAGGCGGAGGTTCTTGACTGCCTCCCCGAGTGGCATGGTCCAAACAAATTAGAGTTCCACGATTTGAGAGTCCTAATTTTAAAGATATCACTGTTAAATTTGGTTTTAATGTACTTTTAATGTGTTTATTATTCTGATTTGTATTGTATATTGCGGTAAAGGGCTTTTAAAAGACTGGTTTATAGTAGAAGGGGTGTACACTGTATCAATTCTGACAGTTGCCAGTTAATAATGCATTTGCACTTTACTTATATCACAATTTTTGATTGAGATGGCAAATAGCGAGATTTGTCTCTCGTCAATCTTCTTTCGTGTTTATATACTTTAATATGAAATATTTGATCCTTTAGGATTTGATGTATGGAATATTTCCATTATTTTTATCCCGAGTACTATTGATAAGGATGTATGTGTTTGTATCTTTTATGGTATTATAAACCGAAATAAAGATTTTATGATGTATGTATATATATATGTACATATGTGTGTATATGTGTATGTATGTATGGCTCCCTCCCCTTCGAGACTACCCCTCCAGCCATGCCACCAAGATACCACCGCATGTCGGAGGATCATCTGGCCCTTCTCCAGAAGGAAGTTACGGCTCTCTTGGCCAAGGGAGCCATTGAGCGCGTTCCTGTCCCAGAAGTAGGTCGTGGTTGTTACTCCCACTACTTTCTGGTCCCCAAGAAGGACAAGGGCCTGCGTCCTATCTTGGATCTCTGGGACGTCAACCGTTTCCTCCGGAAGGAGAAGTTCAAGATTTTGACGCTTGCTCAGGTCTTGTCTGCCCTCGACCCGCAAGACTGGATGGTAGCGTTGGACTTGCAGGACGCTTATTTTCACATCCCCGTCCTACCGGCATTACCTATGGTTCACGGTAGGCCACGAGCTTTTTCAGTTTACCGTGCTCCCCTTTGGCCTTACCAGCGCCCCTCGGGTGTTCACGAAAGTGATGGCGGTGGTCGCAGCTCATCTGGGGTTTCAGTCTTCCCCTATCTCGACGACTGGCTGTTGAAGGCGGGCTCGCCCCAGGCAGTCGTCTCCCACCTCCAGACTACGGCCGACCTCCTGCATTCGCTGGGGTTTTCCATCAATGTGCCGAAGTCACACCTGATTCCCTCTCAGAAGCTCCTCTTCATCGGAGCGGTTCTGGACACGATGCGGTTTCGGGTCTATCCTCCCGAGCAGCGAGTCCGGTATATTCAGGCTATGATTCCGATCTTTCAGCCTCTATCCTGGGTTTCGGTCAGAGTGACTCTGAGGCTGCTGGGCCTCATGCATCCTGCTGGTCGATCATGCCGGGTGGTATATGCGGGCTCTGCAGTGGGACCTGAAGTTCCAGTGGGCGCAGCATCAGGGGAATCTGTCCGATTGCGTCCAGATCTCAGAGGGCACTGCACGTCAACTGCAGTGGTGGCTCATGTGAGAAGTTGGCCTGGCATATGCTGTCCACTAATTATAGTGGGCACCTTGCACCAGTCCAAATCGACTCTTATGGTAGGTAGGTTAAAGACAACCTTATTGAAAGCTATCCTAGTGGTAGCTATGGAGAGCAGCCTTCAGGCTAAGTCTTGAAGGAATGTAAAGCAGCTTGTTTTACCAGTCTATAATCTCTTGAGTGACCAAATGAAAGAGCACCACACCAGGTATATATTCAAAATATATGTATTTATTACTAAACACACCCCTCTAGTCTCTTTATGAGGCTAGAGTTCGAAGTACATAGGTTATAAGATCTTAAATCACAGTAATAGCACAAATACACGTTTGGGCCCTAGGGGCGTACCAAACCATATACCAATAAAGTGGTATGCGAACCACGACTGAACTAGACACTAGGCCTAGAGCCTCTAGAAGTGCTTGGACCACAAGGAACCACCCAAGGTAGTGACACAGGGGACCCACGGGAGACGCGTGCAGTGTAAATACACAACCGCGATACGCCGTTTACTTCTATGGAGAAAGTCGGGATCGGGAAAATAGAGGAAAGGGACACTTAAAAGAGGACTAGGACAAAACCCTTTGAGATCTAGGACTTTGAAGAGTCTCTACCCACGGGAGCACCGGAGTACTCGTGTTACCGCACCCAGGGAAGCCGGGTGCATAGGTGCCTTTCGGGGTCGGGTTTCGTCGTCGTTTCGTATGGCGATCTGCTGCAAAGTGCTGCTGGCGACCAGGAGAAAAGTGTCCGGGTGGATCCAAGAGTGGATCGGAGTTCTGAAGAACCTGAAAGCAGAGGGGACAGAGTCTGGGTCACTAGCCAGTGACCAGGAAGGCGATGGACAGATGCCCACCGATGTCGAGTGCTTCAGGTGCGGTGACGGTCGTCTTGACTCTTCAGCCACGAGGTCCGGGAGGCGTTGTCGGCGACCAGGAGCAGGATTCGGGCTGTTGCTCGATGTCTGTCGAGTGCTGAGGTGTCGGCGACCGGATTGGACCCAACAAGCCTTGGCAACGGCAAGTCTCGAGTAAGATGGAGATCGTCGATGATGCAGACCAGCAAGGTCTGGGGAACTCACCCAGCGAGGGTAAGTGAGGGCAGGCCTGGAGCAACCAGGATGCCAAGTAAAGAAAAGATTGGCCTTCGTTAAGGGCTACTAGCCAACGGGCTAGCGACCGCGAAGGAGCCTCGTGACGCCGCACGTGGAGCTGGCTTACAGGACACTCGTGGAGTGGGGGCCAGTGATCTTCGGTGCAGGTGGTGCTGGAGGCTAGGGCTACTCTGAGCCCAAAGCAGGACTTCTTGGGAGACCCAGAAGATGGTGCACTTGCAAGTGTGCTCGGTGTCCAGGGGTCACGGTCTCAAGTCACCCACGATAGCCACGGGCCTCAGCTTTGCTGGGGACTCAGGGTAGCCTCGGGGAAGTCTGAGAATCCACCTCTGGTGATGCGATGACTTCGGCGTCCGACGGGAGCTTCAGTAATGCGAACCGGACAGATGCTTCTTTGGTGCCTGCCAAGCAGGGGAGTCACTCCTTGACCCCAAGGGAGATTCTTCAGTCCTCTAATCTTGTCGTAGAGCGTCGAAGGTCCAGGATTCTGTTTCAGAGTTTCGTCCAGGTATAATCTAAAGTCCTAAGGACTGGGTTCCTACCTTTATTCTAAAAATAGGGGATGGACTACTCTGTGGCCCCACCTATGGGTGGGTCAGGGCAGAGGGGTGGCTACACCCCTCTCCCTTTGTCCAGTTCGCGCCAAAGCAGGGGCTGCGAGCCCCTGATCCGGTTTGAACTGGGGTATGCACAGGGACACCAAATGTGCCCCCACTGCAGGACTTCAAAGCACCCGAAAGTGCTCCCGCCCAGCCCCAATACACATTGTCCTGTCTGGGGAGGTGGTCACACCTCCCTGGGACAGGAAACCTATTGTCCAGGCCTCCCCTGCCGGAGTTTCGTCCAGCAGCAGGAGGCCAGACTCGTGTCTGTGGCAGCAGCATCCATTTTGTGATGCCCGGGCTCTGGAAAGAAGTTACCGGACTCGTCAGAGTTAACATGCCTTTCCCTCTAGAAGGGTGGAATGCTACCCCCGCCGCCAGGATTGGCGGGGGGGTAGTATTCCAAGATGTTTGACACCAAACACGACATGTTTAGGTGCAGCCATTCCAAAGTTAGCATTTTACCGCGAGGATATAATGCGCTTAAGAGTATATGGTCAGGCTGCACTACAAACAGCATCAGAGATGGTCTCCGAACGCTGCAGAGGGGCCCTGCTCATGCAGGGGCACCCTCTCACATAGGAACCATGCACTCTGCCTTTAGGATTGATAAGGCCTGCCTTAGGAGTGACTTATAGGTTTATATGTGTGTATGCTTTTAGTGATATAGGTAACCTATACCACAGTAAGGGGTGCATGCACCACCTTACCCAGGCTGCAGTAGCAGACCTGTGGTGTCAGTTTGGATGGCCTCCCAGGGGTGGCATAATATATGCTGCAGCCCCTGGTAGGCCTCTGAGGTACCTATGCCCTTGGTACATAGTATACCATATACTAGGGACTTATAAGGGCACTCCAGATCCCAATCAGTGATGTGCCTAAGGCACATGGAGACCCTTTTAAAGAGGAAACAGCTAGGCTGGGGTTCTGAATAGCAGGGCCCCAGCCAGACTAATGTCGAAAACCAGTGAAGCATCAGCAAAAAGTGGGGGTACCCATGTGAAGCAGATCCTACTCTCCTACAGCTCACGAACCATGATTGGGTCAATGGCAGATCCCTCTCCCTTCCCCAACCGGATCACACTGTGGTGACGGACGCGTCCCTTCTGGGATGGGGCGGCCACATGGGAGAGGCGGAGATCAGAGGCCTCTGTTCTCCGGCGGAGTCCGAGCTCCATATCAACCTTCTGGAGCTCCGGGCGATTCGTCTTCCACTCAAAGCATTCCTTCCCTCTGTCCAGGTAAGAGTAGTGCAGGTGTTCACGGACAACACCACCGCCATGTGGTACTGCAACAAACTGGGTGGGGTCGTGGACCCTATGTCAGGAGGCCCTCCGCCTCTGGAACATCAGGGCATATCCCTGGTGGTTGAACACCTGGCAGGTTCCCTGAACGCCAGGGCGGACGAACTCAGCCGCAGGTGCATGATGGATCACGAATGGCGTCTCCACTCGGAGGTGGTGCAAGGTCTCTTTCAACAATGGGGAGAGCCTTGGTTAGATCTATTCGCCACCGAAGAGAACGCGCAATGTCAGCAATTCTGCACGTTGGAATTTCCAAGGCGGCCCTCGCTTGGCGACGCTTTTTGTTGCGAGTGGAGTTGCGGTCTATTGTATGCCTTTCCGCCTATACCACTTCTGCCCAGAGTGCTGAAGATCAAGCGCGACGGGCCCAAGTCATTCTTGTGGCTCCGGATTGGGCACGAAGAGTCTGGTATCCCGAGCTGCTTAACATGGCCATCGATCCTCCGATCAGACTGCCTCTTCGGGAGGATCTTCTGTGGCAGCAGCAGGGGATGGTCCTCCACCCGAACCTGTCCAGTCTCCACCTCCTTGCGTGGAGATTGAGCGGCAGCAGTTGACGTCTTTCGACCTGCCTCCCGAAGTCTGTGACGTAATCTTGGCAGCCAGGCGTCCCTCCACTAAGACGGTATACGCCTGCCGGTGGAACAAATTTGTGGCATGGTGCACAGCAACGGCTGTGGGTCCCCTTACTGCCCCTCTTTCTGACGTACTCTTGTTCCTTCTCTTTTTAGCCCAGCAGGGCTCTGCTCTAGGCACTGTCAAGGGCTATCTGTCAGCCATCTCTGCTTTCCTTCGGCTGCCAGATCAGCCTTCTCTTTTCAAGTCCCTTTTCTTAAAAGGCTTAACACATCTTTTTCCTCCAATCCTCTTCGTTATGCCTCAGTGGGACTTGAATCTTGTGCTAACTTATCTAATATGCGCTCCCTTTGAGCCGCTTCATAGCTGTCCCTTACGGCTCTTAACTCTTAAGACTGCTTTCCTGGTAGCCATCACTTCTGCTAGAAGGGTGAGCGAGCTCCAGGCCCTTTCTTCAAAACCTCCTTTCCTATCTGTTCATCCGGATAAGGTGGTTCTACGAACCCGTCCATCCTTCCTTCCTAAGGTGGTCACTGCCTTCCACATTGGGCAGACCATTACCTTGCCCACCTTCTTTCCGCCTCCGCATCCTTCGATGGAGGAAGAGAGGCTCCACCGTCTGGACCCAAAACGTGCGCTCTATCTGGATCGCACAGAACAGTTCCGGGTGGATGATCAACTTTTTGTTGGCTACGTGGGCGCAAAGAAGGGTCGGGGCCTCACACAAACGCACCATTTCACGGTGGGTCGTGTTGTGTATTAAAGCTTGTTACTCTGGCTAAAAAAGAGCCTCCAGTAGGGCTACACGCTCACTCCACCAGGGCGACGGCAGCCACTACTGCCTTGGTAAGAGGAGTGCCTCTAAATGACATCTGTCAGGCAGCTACGTGGGCATCATTGCACATGTTTACGAAACACTACTGTCTGGACAGCCAAGTCCGGAGAGACGGCTTCTTTGGCCATTCTGTTCTCCAGGACTTTCTGGTGTGATCTTGGTTCGCAGACCCACCACCGGGGTTGGTATTGCTGGGGTATCTATTCTAAGGTTAGGAATCTATAGCTAACGTGTTTCTTTCAGATGAACAAGTTACTTGCCTTCGGTAACGATATATCTGTAAGAAACATTAGTTAGTTATAGATTCCTTACCGCCCCACCCATCCTCCCCGTTCTGCAAACTGATTTCTAGGGTTGACATCCTTTCAGAGCCCTAGTTTTGTGCACCAATGGTCAGTGTCTTGCATGGCTGTGCGTTTCTGGCGCGGAAAGTCGTGTACAGAACTGACGTCAGCGCGCGGGGGCGGCGTCTAAGTAGCTGCCGCGACGTCATCCCGACGCCACCTTCCGACGCGCAGCAGTACTGCTGACGAAAAAACTTTCCGGATCCAGTCTGACGCCTGGGGGTAATTCTAAGGTAAGGGATCTAGAACCTAACTAATGTTTCTTACAGATATATCGTTACCGAAGGTAAGTAACTTGTTTAAGTTAAGGAATCTGCAGCTAGACTGTGTCTCTACCAGATACATCGTTACCAAAGGTAAGTAACTTATTCTTTAGTAAGAAATGCCAGCCTTATTCAATAAATGTGTTGGAAAAAGATGGCAAAATCCGATCCACTCTCTCTGCATTGTTTGCCATCTTCATCAGCCAGACAAGTGTTACTACTGCCAGCAATTTTCCAAAAGGACTCTGCGTGACAGAGAGAGAATCAAGCTGCATGCCATACAGGAGAGAGGCAAGGTGAAATCCGCAAGTGACCTTGATGGGTCTCAACCTTTCCAAGAGCCCTCCTCTCACGTAAAATCTGAGCACAGGGGCGGAAAGGAAAATAGGAAATACCGCTCTGCTTCGCCATCGACGGAGATCAACAGCAAGATTGATACCTGTGTGCTCACCGTTGGCGTCACAATCGACGTCTGAAAGGCCTCTGCGTATGCGACGACGTTGAGGGAGAAATTGCCGTCGAGGCGTTCGGCGCCAGCTCAGTCGACTAAGAAAAGCTCAACGTCGAGACCGCTTACTTTCGAGTCGGGTCCTGAAGTCCACAGATCGTCAGCACAGTCGGCGATACGTGAGTAGACATTGGAAAACCGGCTTGGTTCGGCGTCTAACTTCTCCGCCACTTCACCAGTTGATGTCGACAACCCCTCAACGATTATCGGCGTCAAACTCCACTGACGTCCGGACGCCGATGTTATACGTCAATCCTCGCCGCCATCCAGGCATAGACGGTCGACGTTAAACTCCGCCGTTAGGACTTAGACGTTCAACATTGAGGCCCTAGCTGTCATCCAGGCACAGGCGGTCGACCGCTTCCCCAACATAAAGACAAAGGCGTTCAGCGTCTAGACAGTCGACGTCGAGACCTCCATCTTCGCGCCTGACGCCACCGGCAAAGAGACAGCGGACTTCCGGTTCGCTGGCAGATGATACTCGCTCTGCATCCATAGTCATCCTGACATTGAGACCTCCCTCGATTTCGAGAAAAGTACAAGTGGCTGAATTGCAGAGATCAGCGTTAGGATCTAGACAGTTGACGTTGAGGCACATCATCCTCCCCAGGAATCTGGCTTGTGCAAATTACTTGGGAGGGGGTCCCCATTTCGGGAACAACAGACTCCACCAGTCAATCTTTCACCACACTGGTTACAAAGTGTGAAAGAGTACCAAGACAGAGTCCAGGTTCGGAATTTTCACAAATCTACTCACCTTCCAGGGTCTCAGCTGGTACTCCTCCTCCTAAGACAACTGCCACGAGATCTCCTTGAAGATCTCAAAGGAGAACATAGACTCCTTCTGCAAGAAGCTCTTGTTCTAGAACGCCTCACAGGCGATCATCTCCTAGATCCAGTCACTCTCAATCGTCCAGATCTTGGAGATACAGGCATAGATCTCCTTCCTGGTCCACAGACTTGTCTAGATAGTCTGTTCGGGACTATTCACCAACCATGTCTGCGACCCCTCCAGCCAGGGTGTCACCAGTGGACGATATCACCTTCAATGAGGTCCTAGGTAGAGGTGACGCTAAGCTGAATATTGAGATACCTGCACCAACCACATCAACATCTGTAATATTTGAGACACTGCATCACAGGTCGTCTTCTAGACCTATGCTTCCGCTGGTCCCAGGTCTGCTTGAGCCTGTTCTGACATTTCTTACACCAGTGTTGATAAGGTCTGCACCATTGTGCATTACAAAGAAATTCAAAGCACCAGCCCAGGACCCACTCTTTCTAAGAGCTGATCCACCACCTGACATCAGTCATAGAAGCAGCGGCTAGAAAGTCACACCCAGGGGCGTCGTCCTCTTCAGTACCACCCGATAAGGGCAGTAAGTAGATGTACTCCCTCAGGAAAAGGATGTATATCACCTCTGCGGCATATATGAAAGCAGCTCAGTGCCTCAGCGCTTTTAGGGAGGTATGATGGGACTCCCTATCTAGGTTCACAGAAAAACTGCCAAAGGAAGATCTGCAAGAATTCCAAGATTCTCCAAGAGTGTGGATTAGTGGCGAATCAGGTGATCACTGCGGTAGCTAATGTGTTGGACCTAGCCGCCCATAGATACTCGCATAGAATCTGCGCTAGGCGTTGCTACGGCTCACTTGACTTAAACCGGAGGCTCAGCACAGGATTCTAAACCTACCCTTCAGTGTTAACTCATTATTCTCCAGTATTGTATCTTTTAGAGATTCACATGCTTGAATCATCCCTGTTGTCATGGTGGTAGTCCCACGGTAACAGTAAAATAGCAGTATCAAAGCTTAAAATAACTTAATATCCCTTGAAATTCAATAGCTTTTAGTAACCAGTTAACCTCATTAAAGAACATCCAAACTCCAGCCAATCACATCACAAACCCAGAGTATCCATCCCCCTGCAGGGCCACCATTCCTCAGATTTCTTACCGCATGTCGTGTGTTGGGGAGTCTCGTGAGCTCTGCTCAGTCAGTGTTTCTACCTTGATGTAGGACTTTGCCTTTTTTGGCTAAAGTTCCCTAAACTTTTTGCTTTCCCCCTAGACCGTTTTCCTGACATAGAGTTGCCAATTTAGATGCTTTGGGTACTTTGCCACTGCTGATCAGTGTCAAAGTACAAGGGTTCCCTATGTAAAGTACAATGGTAATTGGTTGGCCATGATTGGTATATTTGCCTTACTAGTAAAAGTCCCTAGTGATGTGCACTGTGTGCGCAAGGGCTAGTAATGCAAAGGCGCGCAGAGAAGGGAACTCGGGCCTTCAGTGTAGGGCCTGCGCGCAGTTTGCTAAGTTAGCATGTTGTCCTGACAAGTGCAACCACTTGTCAGGCCTTACTTTCCCTTTTGTGTACACTGTTGGCATCCCTGTGGAAGGTCCCGGGTAACCCCTGGGCAGGGTGCAGTGTAGATAGAAGGCAGGACATATACTGAGGTGTGTGCTATGTCCTGACAGTGAAAACGCACTCCATTTCGTTTTCACTGGTGAAAGGCCATTCTGCCCATAGGACAGAATGGGGGAGGCTGGGTATGGTGTTTTGTTAGCTTAGTTTCCTATAAGTTTATAATGGAGAGGTGAAGTTTAGTATGTATGAACTCACAGTGTCATAACACATCTTTCTATGAAAGTGGTTTTGTCACTGTGTGTTCAGAAACCACTCTTTTAGAAAGTGGCTGAGTTTTGTGCTTTAAGCATTTCTGTGCGTCTCTGCTGAATGTGGATTGACTGTCTGGATCTGAGATGGGAGGTGGTGAGATGGCACCTGGCTGACCTGCATCTGGAGAGTATGCGAGGAGAAACCCCGGGAGGTGAAGAGGCCTGGGTTGCAGCTATAAAACAATTGACCCATCTCCTGCTGAGTGATTAAGGGTCCAGACCCCCAGTATCAAAGGGAGAAAGGTGACACTGGGAGGGAGACACCCAGAACTGATTTAGGCAGGGGTCAGGGACCCCTGAGCACAACGAACTTCAAAGACATGAAGGGGTATAACTAAGAGAACTGAAACCCCTAGAATTTGGTGTAATTTTGAATGGCGAAATGGACAGGTCGAGTCTGCAAAGGCTTTGACCTCTTTTGTGGTCAAGAACCACCTCTGCCAAGGAAGAAGTTGCTGAAGAGACTGCTGGATAGGACTGACCCTTGCTTCGTGATCTGGGGCTGGCCTGCAGTTTGTGGCTTTTACTAAGGAAGAGACTGAAGGGACATTGCAGTGGGTGGTGTCCCCCCCCCTTCTTGAACAGGACTGTGCTTTGTGCTGTGTCCTGAACCCCAAGGGCCCGAGGTGAGCTGGCTCCCTGTTTGGAAACACATGAACATAAACGTTTCCGGAGAAGTCCCAAGCAACGCGGTGTGCGCGTGCTTTTGCAGCTTGAGACCCTCAGAAGTTGTGCCTTGTGATCGTGGGCACACAGGAGTAAACAGTCTCGGACGCGCAGGGTGCGTGTCGTGGTGCAAGCCGAGGCGTTGGTGGGGAGCGCCTGGTCGTTGTGTGCACCGGGAGACAAGGTGAGACTCGGATGCGCAGGGTGCGTGTCGGGGTGCAAGCCGAGGCGTTGTTGAAGAGCGCCTGGTCGTTGTGTGCACCGGGAGAAGAGGTGAGACTCGGACTTGCAGGTTGCGTGTCGAGGTGCAAGCCGAGGCGTGGTGACGATCGCCTGGTCATCGTGTGCACCAGAGAAGAGGCGAGTCTCGGATTCGCAGAGTGCCTGTCGCGGTGCAACCAGAGGCGCTGGTGAGGAGTGCCTCGGTAGCGTGTGCACCGAAATCGAAGTAAGTATCCACAAGTGCTGAGGGCGGGTCTCAGTGTCCACTGAGACCGCCGGAAGGAGGGGGCCAGGTCATTGGGCCCTCGGAGTGCAACAGTAGCGGCCCGGACCGGCAGTCCCGGAGGAGCGGAGTCGCCGGCCGGAGCTCGCCGTGCCCATTGACTGAGTTCTGGATCAAGGCCCAAGTCGCTGAAGGAGAGGAGGAGAGTGGGGTCGCGCCCCCCCAGGTAACGTGGATCACCACCTGGGGTGGGGTGCGGGCTCGGAGGGACAGTCTCGGCCTCTCGCTCCTGGCAGCTGCGTGAGCCTGTTGCTTCGGCTCGGATCGAGGCCCGTGCTGGCCCAAGGAGGGGCAGTACTGGGGCCGGAGTGAGAAGCGGTACTTTTGTGTCATCATTGATCCATGTCAGGAGCAACTGTTAATGGAGCTATTATGTCGTATTACACTTTGCATTATTGCTGCTATCGAACTGTCGTATGACGCCTGACTCCATTTGTGCCTGACGAACTACATGCTGGGTGTGCTACGCACTGCGTTATTTTCCCTTGCAGAGTACATGATTGTAAGCGTGGCGCATTGCATTATTTATTCATCGCACAGTACCTGATGATAACGTGGCGCATTGCATTATTTCTTCAGTGCACAGTACATGATTGTAGCGTGACGCATTGCTTTGTTTCTTCCTTGCACAGGGCATGCTGGTGGTGATACGCATTGCATGCTTTCTATTGCAAAGTACATGACTGTGGCGCTACGTATGGCATTGTTTCTCTATTGCACAGTTCAGGAGCATATCGTTACGCTTTGCAGTATTTCGTTTCTTTTGCAACGTGTGTGATTCTAGCAATACGACCTACCTAACCTTTTGGAAACGGTTAGAAGTCAGCTTAACTGTTGGTTAGAAGTGGTGGTTGGGAATAGAACCTACCAATCCACCGGAAGAAATACTACCCATTATTATATGTTGGTTTTGTATTGTGGTCATATCGTATATCTTCTTGTATAAAGATTATACTTGTTTTATAAAAACTCGTGTGGAGTCTATTTGTGGTGACATCATTGGGTTGCTGTGAGTGTGGTTGCACATACTGTACACTCGTGCCTTGGAGATAAGCCTGGCTGCTCGTGTCAAGCTACTAAGGGGGTGAGCAGGGCTATCTCAGACGGTGTCCTTACTTAGCCTAACGTTGAAACGAGGGGTCCGGCTCTCGCACCCGGCAACAGCGGTGTGGGACAGGGACTCCCGCCTCCAGCATTTGGTGGCGGCGGTGAGGGATAAGGACCCCCACTTCCAACACTTGACCTTTTCAACTTTCAGCTAGCAGTTCCTTTTTCTTCAACCTTCTCTTCAGCTGAGGTGCTGTTGGAAAGTGAGTGTACCTTTTTCTGTCTTTGCTGCAGAATGTCTAAGTCTAAACAAAGGGCCGTTTAGGCCCTGCAAGACTTGTGGAAAGTCCAGGCTTTTCTCTGAATATCTACATAAGGAGTGCTTTTACTGCCTATATCCGGATCATATGCCCAGAGACTGTAAGCACTGCCGGACTTTTTCTTCAAAAACCCTCAAGGATTGGGAGGGAAGGCTTCTCGAGAACTCTGGCTTCAAAAGAGAAAATATGTAAAAGATTCTGACTTTGAGAGTGAGGAGAGGCCTCATAACCTCCTCTAAGAAAAGGAAGAAGATCCTCCTGTCCAGAGAGATCCAAAGAAATCAAGATCTCAGAGCAAGGAGTCTTCTGTGGGAAAAAAGGGCTAAAAATTAGCGACCTGGCGCTTCCAGTGCCCAGCAAAGATCTGGCTCTGCACCTCCATCTGCGACACATACTTTGTCACAGAAAATCCGCCCGTCGACGGGCTCGTCAACAAAGCATTCTCCGTCTACGACCGCTGAAACAGGTGCACTGTCTACGGTTTCATCGGCGACATCTATGACGACCGTCAGGACGACGACTGTTGTGGCGTTGACAAACTGAGGTGGTGATGTTGACGGCGACATCTGTGAGGAGTTCTAAGTAGACGAGAGCTTCACCATCGGTTCAGCTTTACGCTGCGTTGTCAACTAGCGTCTCCACCTCGTCGACGCTGTCACTCGTGCCGTTGACGTTACTGCCTACGATCCTGTCGACAAAGAAAATTGACATGCCAGTTTCAGAGACAATTCCATCTTTATTGCAGGATTTCTCCAAAATATCTCCACTTCCTCCTACTCGCCTCCTGGATTTCCAGGAATCCGAGGGTGAAGGTCCTTATGGTCCCGCATACAGCCCTTTGCAGCTTAGGGTCAAGTGCCAGAAATCTGAGGTAGAAGAACAATTAGGTGACCCTTCTGCGTATTTGGAAGGGGAATATTCCTTCTCAGACAGAGGACGCACCGGCATGCAACGCTTGGACATTTTTCAGGAGCATTATCCTTATTATGAGCAGGAAGAGGAGGAACGTCAGCAGGAATCCTCCATTAATGTTCCGATGTCTCTAGTCGCGGGCTTGCATCTGATGCTCAGTGACTACTATAAGCGTTTCCCTGAAGCTAATGTTGCTCAAAAGCCAGCTCCTGTGCAGGATGATCGTGTTGTCGTCCCAGATCAGCAGGCTGCACCTGCACCACCGAAGCAGAAATCCTTACCACCCTTGCACATGCCTGTTCAAACGTTGGACAGTGGTGACCAGCAGCTGGAAGAGGGTGAGCTGCAATTGGATTTGGATGTCCATGACGAATGGATTGACTGTGGCCCACACACCGCCTTCTCCCACTCTGCCAGTGGCCGATTCTCCTGCGGATATCGGCGGCTTCCATGACCTTTTAGAGCAGGCGTGAATATGCTTTGATCTCCCCATGCCTGTCAAGCAAACGGAGTGCTGCTTATACCATTTCAAGGCCACCACGCAGCGCTCCATTAGGGCAATCCCTATTGTTGACTTCCTGTGGCAGGAAAGCCTTAAGCTGATGAAGACTCCAGCTTCTGTGCCAGCAGTTATCCCAAAATTGGACAAGAAGTACTGGGCGCATGAGGACTCTCCTGCGTGCCTCATTGGCCATCTAAAGCCTGATTCCGTGATAATGCGAGCTGCCCCCCCCTCCACCCCCCCCCCCAAAAAAAACAAGAGGCCCTGCATCACCATGTACTACCCCGCCAGACAAGGAAGGGCGCAGGTTAGATAATATCGGAAAGACTTTCCGCGCTGGCGGCAATAGCGCGGAGGGGCCTCCAATGCCGTAGCCATCCTTGGGGAAGTATGATAGGAAGATGTGGTCGGGCATCTCCTTCCTGGAATTTCTGCCTAAAGATAAGAAGAAAGAAGCGAGTGAAATACTCTGAGGGTGAGAGCTTCATCGGAAATCATCGATGTGGCGCTGGACATCTCTACTACTGCGTTTAGATAGATGGCGGGTGCTGCCATGTTGCGAAGACAGGGATGGCTCAAGGCAACATTCTGTCCGGAAGTCCTGTAGTGTAGTTCCTATTTCCCTCATAGGCTCTGCACATTGGAATAATATAACCTATAGGCTTGACATAGGACTACGGTCGGTATGTCCCTATCGAGTATATTAAACTTAATTACTTGTGCCGGCTAGCTCAGAGGCCACTAGAAACTCCTTGAGAACAAGAAGGGAGTAGTTTCTGGCAACCGCATAAACATGACCACTTTGTTTCCATTTAGAATCGGAACACGTCTCAGAATCGTGGAAAACAATAGATAACAGTTTCACTCAGTCAATCGTGCATGCTTCGTTTCTACAGAGTTACACAGAAAGGAAAGACGGGCGTTTCAATAAAAAGGGTTTTATTGAACAGTCTTGTTTCTCGTGTAAGATATGTACTGTTACGATCACAAGACAGTATGCAACATAAATAATGTACAGCGTAAGTAGTAGAAATAAATAATACTGCGCTAGCATTATCTTTTAGCATATATTCACGTACATAAATAACATGAGCTAAAAATGCGAGTACTCATAGATGCGTCTCTAAGCTAGTTCTACCCCAATGTACCTAACCTAGTCTAGGTGTAGGGAAAGGTAGAAGTAGGTGGAGTATTCTCTAGTATGGTATACTAAGAGTATGGTATGCCAAGAGTCCCTCTAGGTTCTAGTCAGCTCCATACCTTGAGAATGAGAGAGGTGGGAATCTCCTGCCGGATCTGGAACTCGATCATCCCGCGAAGGGAGTCAGAACACTGGAAGCTGGATTCGTCTGCGTGCAGGAATGACAGCGTCTTCTCAGTGCGTCAGGCCGGGATACGGGCTCCTCTGAAGTCGAGGTCTCCTCTAACTTGCTTAGGGAAGGTATATTTATACCTGGTAGGTGTCTTGGAATGTTAGCATTGACGTGAAGTCGGACAGAGGAAGACGTCAGGAATGAACCCTTAAGGTATAACGGTTCATACATAATAGATGAGTTCTTGGAGAAATCAATAGTCCTGTGCTAGGGGAACTCCCGAAGCTTAAGGGTCTGGTTTCTAAGAACTCGTTGTGACGTTAGGGTGGATGGATGTCGGTGACCATGCCTGTATTTGGAGTGCACGGTTAATGCCTAAATAAGGACAGGGATTCTATGCCCATATAAGTGCAAGGCGAATTGTGCCTATATAAGGACATGATTCAGGAAAGCCTATTTACGGACCCCTAAAGCGGAATACAACACCCACTCCATCTTCGATTGAACGATAATACTAAATGCTAAACATTTAAATGCTAACATGAAATGGAGTACCACATATTACTAAAAACATTTCTAAAAGCATTTTTTTAAAATAGCTCAAAACTGTTGAAATGCAACAAGTACTGTACATTTAAAGCATAGTTTTCATTCTAAGCATATAACGGAAGTAAAATGCAACGTGAATGAAACAAATATATACATATAATGAAATGGTCGATAAGTTCTTAAAATCAAAGCCATTGCATATCATGGAATTAAATGAAATGTTAGACAAGTAAGGTGACAATGTGTCCCTGGAAGTATTCAAAGAAGTCCGTTTTATAAGACTAGTTCTACTGTAAGCAGATTGTTCTTTTGCCATGTCATTTCAAAGATTAAAAGGAAAAAGTTCAATTTCTGGGAAAAGTTCCAAGTTTTGAAAATATGAAGGCCAAATTTCATTGTTGCCCTGGTACACTGTGAGCCGAATCAAAGTCAGTGTATGGGTCTGGCGTAAACATTAGATCATCTATTTCCGTAGCCAAAATATCGTCCACCGAAGTTGGTGACATTTGGAACACCTCGTTCAGAAGGTTAATTGCACAGAGATGAGAAACATCGCCTTCAGCAGAAGATGCAATGTTCGTGTCCGTTGTTACCTGTGTGCCCGTTGATCCATCTCGTACCTCAGCAGCAGCCGGAAGCATCTGTGTGATCTCAATGAATGCCGCCATCAGGAATGGAAGCCTCTGGGGACAACACACAGCATGGGCCGTTATCGGGTCCAGCAGAGTATCGATATCCGTTGGCATGACTGATGGGAGTGTTAGAGAGGTGTCTAGCACGCATTCTTCACCGCAAAACAGGCAGCGTAGAACAGGTAAGATGCAATCTTGCCAGATTGGTCTGAATGACAGGAACCACGTTGTATTAAGTTCCCGTAGACGAGGCATGCCCAAAAGCTGTACTATTCGCTCACGGCATTTCCGTTCAAGGAGGGCTCTCTCCACATCGCTCGGAGTGATGTTGGCGAAGAGGCTTGCCATAGCGTAGTAGGAGGAATAGAAACAGAATTCCTGCAGCAAGTGCTAGAATTAACGGCACACCACCAAACCCCGAATGTGTGAAGTTTGGGATGATTCCGGGGACAGCCTGGAAAGGTGCTAATAGTCCGGAACAGATGGACTTAAATACATGTACAATTCCGCTTGTATCAGACATATCTGAAAGAGACACGTTAGTGACAGATTCCTTACGTTAGAATATCCCCAGGCGTCAGGCTGGATCCGGACAGTTTTGCGTAGCAGTACCCCTGCGCGTCGGTAGGCAGCGTCGTGCGGCTCCGCGTCCGTCGTCGGCGTCGTGATCGCCGGTAAGACGTCGCGGCCAGTACTTGGACGCCGCCCATGCGCGCTGGCGTCAGTTCTTTCTTCCGCGCCAATAAGCGCAGATCCGGATTGAGCAGTGCCCCAGTCATTTTTTGACTGAGTATTTTTTGAGACTTTTTGTCCAAGTTTTCGAGTCGTTTCGACTCCAAGGTGTCAGTAGGGATGCACAGCTTCAAGCCATGCGAGGTCTGTAATCGCATGATGTCGATTACGGATCCGCACCGAGAGTCTCTTCTGCCTGGGGCGCGGCCACGACCCCAAGTCGTGCCCAGAGTGTCGGTCCCTCGCCCCGTAGGCTTTGCGAGAGCGGTCTCGAAAGCTTCTCGAGGCCCGGCACTCGGCTCTGCGCCGCTCGAGGTCCCGGGAGAGGTTGAGGGGCCGGTCGCGTAGCTGTCATTCGTCGGGGTCGAAGTCTTCGTCTTCAGGTAAGGCGAAGCACAAGAGGTCTAAGAAGCGTTGCTCTAAGACCTCCCCTCGCCGGTCTCACGACTCGGCTGAGGGTCCTGTTGGTACCGCCTCCGCGGCTCCGGGAGTACCCGATGAGCCGACGCCGGCCTACCCGCCTGTTCCGGGTCCGACGTCGACTCCGGCCGACATCCAAAACTTCTTGTCGGCCATGGCTCGCATCTTCGGGCCTAAGGGTTACCCCGGTGCGCCTTCGGGCCCCAGTCGGGGTCCTCCTTCGGCACCACCACCACCGGCGGCTCCGGCCCCAGTGTCTCCGGCGCCGCAGGACCCCCTCTGATCCAGGCCTGGATCCCGGTCGACACCGGTTGACCTGACGACACCTCCACCGGCGCCGACCTCCCCGGTACCGTTCACGGCGCCGTTCGAGGTCCCGGGCGACGCCGTCCCCAGGTTCTCCTCGGAACCGGACACGGAGCTCGTCCGACACCGATGGGAGTTTTCTTCCCTCATGTCCGCCGTCCATACTTTTCACCTGTTTTGGAGGACGAGGAGGACTGGGCGGGGTCGGAAGACCCTCTCACAGCTCAGTGTGAGCCTTGTCAGGACTGGGCAGAGGAACTGGGTGATGCCAGTGGCCTGGACGCCTCTCCAGACTTTGGCATGCTGTCTCCTCCTTCCGTGGCTACGGAGGAGGGAGCAAGTTATGCAACTGTGTTGCGTAGGGCGGCCGCGGCCTTGCGCCTCGAGCTCCCTACAGTGGCTGTCAGGACTAACCTCCTGACGGAAGTGCTTCAGCCGGCGGCTACCTCTTCGGAGCCACTGCTGCCGTTCAACGACGCACTTTCTGACGTTCTTTTGGGCACCTGGTCCAGGCCCACCACAGGGGCTCCTGTGGACAGGAACGTAGCCAGACGCCATCGCCCTTCCCCGGGCGACCCCTTGTTCCTCTCCCAACACCCCACCCCCGAGAGCTTGGTTGTTCAAGCCTCTACCTCTCAGAGCGCCTTCCCTACGGCTCCGCCGGACAGGGAATCCAAAAAGCTGGAACAATTTGGGAAGAAGATTTTTTCTTCCTCCAGTGCTGGCTTGCGGTCCGTGAACACTGCTTGCCTTTTGGGCCGTTATTCCCACTCTCTGTGGGATTTGGTGGCGCAAGTGCTGCCTAAGTGTCCTGAGGAAGTCCAGACACTACTCACCTGTGTTATTGCAGACGGGAGAGACGCGGCGAAGTTCACAATCAGATGTGGCCTAGACACCGCTGACTCGCTGGGCAGATCGCTTGCTACGACAGTGGCGCTGCGCCGTCACGCCTGGCTGAGGACCACTGGTTTCTCGGGCGATGTCCAAAACACCCTTATGGACATGCCCTTCGATGGTATCCGCCTTTTTGGCAATAAGGCAGACAGCGCGCTGGAGCGTTTTAAGGACTCGCGGGCTACGGCCAAGTCCTTGGTCCTCTCCGCCTCGCGCCCTCCGCAGCAGTCTGCTTTTCGCCCCTTTCGTGGCCACGGAAGGGGCGCCCAGTCACGTCCATTGCCCAGCCACCGGCCCGCGCAGCTAGCGCCTTCGCGTGGCCGAGCACGTGGCTCCGGGCGGGTTGGGTAACCAGCGTGCGGGTCAGGCCACCATCTCCGCCCCGTCCGCGGCCTCCAAGCCTTCCTAGTCCATCCTTTCAGGTCCACAGCACGCCAGTGGGGGGCAGGGTCCGCCATCACCTTCACCACTGGCGTACCATCACATCGGACAGGTGGGTCTTGGACATTGTCCGAAGGGGCTATTCCCTCCCCTTCGAGACTACCCCCAGCCATGCCACCTCAATCCCACCGCATGTCGGGGGATCATTTAGTGCTTCTTCAAAAGGAAGTTGCGGCCCTCTTGGCCAAGGGGGCCATCGAGCGCGTTCCGACCCCAGAAGTAGGGTGTGGTTGTTATTCCCACTACTTTCTGGTGCCCAAAAAGGACAAGGAGGACATGCGTCCTTTCTTGGACCTCCGGAACGTCAATCGCTTCCTCCGGAAGGAAGTTCAAGATGCTCACCCTAGCTCAGGTCTTGACTGCCCTCGACCCTGGAGACTGGATGGTAGCGTTGGACTTGCAGGACGCATATTTAAACATCCCCGTCCTGCCGGCCCACCGGCGTTACCTGCGGTTCACGGTAGGCCTCGAGCACTTTCAGTTCACCGTGCTCCCCTTTGGCCTTACCAGCGCCCCTCGGGTGTTCACGAAAGTGATGGCGGTGGTCGCTGCTCATCTGCGCCGGGCAGGGGTTCCAGTCTTCCCATACCTCGACGACTGGTTGTTGAAGGTGGGCTCGTCCCAGGCAGTCGTCTCCCACCTCCCACCTCCAGACTACGGCCGGACTCCTGCACTCGCTGGGGTTCTCCATCAACGTGCCAAAGTCGCACCTGATTCCTTCTCCACAGCTCCTTTTCATCGGAGCAGTTCTGGACACAACGCAGTTTCGGGCCTATCCTCCCGAACGGCGAGTCCAGGATATTCAGGCTATGATTCCGATCTTTCAGCCTCTATCCTGGGTTTCGGTACGGATGACCCTGAGGCTGCTGGGCCTCATGGCCTCCTGCATCCTGCTGGTCGATCATGCCAGATGGCATATGCGGGCTCTGCAGTGGGACCTGAAGTTCCAGTGAGCGCAGCATCAGGGGAACCTGTCCGATTACGTCAAGATCTTGGAGGGAACTGCACGGCAGTTGCAGTGGTGGCTCTCGAACTGGCAATGGATCACGGGCAGATCCCTCTCCCTTCCCCAGCCAGAGCACACAGTTGTGACGGACGCGTCCCTTCTGGGATGAGGCGGTCACATGGGAGAGGTGGAGATCAGAGGCCTCTGGTCTCCGGCGGAGTCCCGGCTCCATATCAACCTTCTGGAGCTCCGGGCGATCCGACTTGCACTCAAGGCATTCCTTCCCTCTGTCAAGGGGAAGGTAGTGCAGGTGTTCAGACACCACCACCGCCATGTGGTACTGCAACAAACAAGGCGGGGTGGGGTCGTGTACCCTATGTCAGGAGGCTCTGTGTCTCTGGACATGGCTGGAACATCAGGGCATATCCCTGATGGTTCAACACCTGGCAGGTTCCCTGAACGCCAGGGCGGATGAACTCAGCCGCAGGTGCATGATGGATCACGAATGGCATCTTCACTCGGAGGTGGCGCAAGGACTCTTTCTACAGTGGGAGAGCCTTGGTTAGATCTATTCGCCCCCGAAGAGAACGCGCAATGTCAGCAGTTCTGCGCGTTGGAATTTCCAAGGCGGCACTCGCTCGGTGACGGTTTTCGTCGCGAGTGGAGTTGCGGTCTGTTGTACGCCTTTCCACCTATACCACTTCTGCTCAGTGTTGAAGAAGATTCGGCGCGACCGGGCCCAAGTCATTCTTGTGGCTCCGGACTGGGCTCGAAGAGTTTGGTATCCCGAGCTACTCGGTATGAGCATCGATCCCCCGATCCGTCTGCCTCTTCGGGAGGATCTTCTGTCGCAGCAGCAGGGGACGGTCCTCCACCCGAACCTGTCCAGTCTCCACCTCCTTGCGTGGAGATGAGCGGCGGCAGTTGATTCCTTTCGACTTGCCTCCCGAAGTTTGTGATGTGATTCTGGCAGCCAGGCGTCCCTCCACTAAGGTGGTATACGCCTGCAGGTGGAACAAGTTTGTGGCATGGTGCACAGCAAAGGCTGTGAATCCCCTTACTGCCCCTCTTTCTGAGGTTCTTCTGTTCCTTCTTTTTCTGGCCCAACAGGGTTCTGCCCTGGGTACCATCAAGGGCTACCTTTGTGCTATCTCGGCCTTTCTCAGGCTTCCTGATCAGCCCTCCCTTTTTAAGTCCCCTGTTAACAGCTTTCTTAAAGGCATTACACACCTTTTCCCTCCTGTTCCGTTTGTAATGCCTCAGTGGGACTTGAACTTGGTTCTTACTTTTTTAATGTGCGCTCCCTTTGAGCCTCTCCATAACTGTCCTCTTAGCCACCAGAAAGGCTGTCTTCAGAGTGAGAAGACTATCACCTCCGCTCTGTGGGTGAGTGAGCTCCAGGCTCTTTCTTGCAGGCCCCCCTTTCTGTCTGTCCATCCAGACAAGGTTGTTCTTAGGACGCGTCCGTCCTTCTTGCCAAAAGTGGTTACTGCCTTCCATATTGGGCAGACCATCACTTTGCCCACCTTCTTTCCGCCTCCGCATCCTTCCAGAGAGGAAGAGAGGCTCCACCGTCTGGACCCAAAACGTGCGATTTCTTTCTATCTGAACCGCACACAACAGTTCCGGGTGGACTACCAGCTCTTTGTTGGCTACGTGGGCGCCAAAAAAGGTCGGGCGGTACACAAGCGGACCATCTCCCGCTGGGTCGTCTTGTGTATCAAGGCCTGCTATTCTTTGGCTAAGAAGGAGCCCCCTGTTGGGCTACGTGCCCATTCCACCAGGGCGACAGCCGCCACCACGTCTTTGGGACGTGGTGTCCCATTGCAGGACATTTGTCAGGCAGCTACGTGGGCCTCGCTACACACGTTTACCAAGCATTACTGCCTTGACAGCCAAGTCCGGAGAGACGGCTTCTTTGGCCGTTTTGTTCTCCGAGACTTCCTCGTCTGATCTTTGTTCGCAGACCCACCACCGGGGTTGGTATTGCTGGGGTATCTATTCTAAGGTAAGGAATCTGTCACTAACGTGTCTCTTTCAGATGCACAAGTTACTAACTCGTGTAACGCTATATCTGTAAGAGACAGTAGTTAGTGACAGATTCCTTACCGCCCTACCCATCCTCCCCGTTCTGCGAACTGATTTCTAGGGTTAAGGTCATCCCTTTCAGGGCCCTAGTTTTCAGACACCAGTGTCCGTTTCTTGCATGGCTCTGCGTTTCTGGCGCGGAAAGTCGTGTACAGAACTGACGCCAGCGCGCATGGCCGGCGTCTAAGTACTGGCCGCGAAGTCATCCCGGCGATCACGACGACGGACGCGGAGCCGCACGACGACGCCTACCGACGCGCAGGGGTACTGCTACGCAAAACTTTCCGGATCCAGCCTGACGACTGGGGATATTCTAAGGTAAGGAATCTGTCACTGACGACTGGGGATATTCTAAGGTAAGGAATCTGTCACTAACTACTGTCTCTTACAGATGTATTGTTACACGAGTTAATAACTTGTGCGTTAAAGATACGTCCTATCATTTCTACGAAATGTATAGGGCAGTTTGTACGAATTAAAGCTTGTATCTCAGCCGAAGTCCTTGCAACTTGTAGATCATAGGTTTCTTTGGCCGAGGTCAAAGGCACTGATTGTTGTATAAGCATGGCTTTCATTCTGCTTAAAGTATCAAATCGTATAAAAGAGACATTCAACGAAGGCCATAAAGGCGACTCCCTGACTGTGTCTATTGGGGCAAACAATACTTGCATACAGCAAGTGACCCTGGAGTTGACCGTTTCTAGATATGGGATGCCTGGCAACATGCCACAGCAACTCTGATCATTCAACATGAGGTAACTCCCATTAGAAAGTTGTCCAAACGTTGGATTAATCACAGCAGCTGGTGTACCCTGCTGGTGGCAGGGCAAATTTGCCACAGAACCATTACAAGCCCTGTGTAAAGAAATGTCCTGACAAATCAGTGAACTGCCTAGTGCACTTTCACAGTGTGTACCGCTCAAACACTTCACGATCCCCACTCCAAGATCTATAGCTGTAAGGTAAATTCCAAGATGTCTTAATGTATTCTTTACCCAACCTTTCATATTTGCCTTCTTGCATCTGTTTAAGGCAATACTGAAACTGGAAAGTAGTCACAGGTAGACTAATTTTGCCATGAATAAGCCATTCTGTAGCTGGTTTTTCTGCCACTGTGAATGGTAATTTTTCAAGTTTTTCAATGCTCAGTACTGTATACTTTGCTCCCCTTTGTGCCAGTTCGATCTGTTTATCAGTTAGATTGTATTCTGCAAACAGAGCCGACGTGTTGATAAAACGCCAAGGCACATAGCCCGCACACAAAGATTGCAGCGTCCAGCTTAATAACATAATAGAACGTAACTGAGACTGGCCTTGCTGTAACATGGCTAAATCTTGTTCCAGTAAGTCGATAGCAGAGGATACAATACCGTCCAATGAATAAATTCTGGAGGAGAAAGTTGTTAACCCATTGTCGACCACAGAAAGAGTTTTCTCTAAATTAATACGATCAAGTTCACGTATTCGTTCTGTGGCCTCCATCTGCGACACCTTCCATGCTTCATTATAAGCAGCATAAATGCCGGCATATATGAAACGTTTTTTACACGGTTTTCTTGGTCCAAGCAAGAATTCCCTAAGGTCTGCGTCTTCTTAAAGTAAAGAAGTGTTGTTTCACATCCTTAAGTGTAGATTTTTGCAGCCAATCGAGGCATAATTTTCCTACACTGTATGTTGTTACTACCCCCGGATGCTGTGTTTTATTCAAGAATCTCTCTTGACAGTTGTTTGTCTCTGTGGCCCAGATCAACCATTTTCTCCAATCAGGATTTGTTCTGTTGAGTTGTAATATGGTGTCAACTGTACCCGCTGCCTGTGTATTGTTATCACTTGCAGGTGTTGGTACAGAAGGATTTTTCATGTCTTTGATCTTGGCTAAACCAAGGCAAGACGTTTGTTGGATTGTCATTCAAAAACATTATTTGTTGAGGGACGATACAGGCTCTAAACAAAGCTTCTATCCCCTGCACTTGCCAATCTTTAGTACCCCAGACAGATTTTGTCTATTGTGTCTTTCCACAAGTTGAAACCATGTCTAGACAGTTGGGCAATAAATGCTGCAGAGTAAATCTGTTTTGTATTAGTTAACATAATTTTCAGTCCTGTTTTGTTTACATTTCTATAGTAAAATGTTTCTGGATCAGATGTATTGTATCCTGAAAAATATGGAAACTTTTTAGTAAATGTTTTTGAACTACCCTTTGGTGGTGTAGGACAATGCTCCCATTGGTTAAACATAACACATTTCTAGGTGTTGCAGATTTATGCAAGAAATTATGACCATAGTGGATATAGCAATACAGCTGTTCATAGTCTGATGAACCCTCTAAATATTCATTATTAGAAAATGCAGCAGATTTTTCTAGGTCAAACATTGTTATTTACAGTTTCAAAGTCCCAATCATCAGAAAAGGTACTGGATGAAACAAAATCACTTAGTGAGATCTTAAATAAATGTGGAATGTTCAAATGTTACGTCGGGCCAAAAATATCGAAATCTGTTTTGTCCCACACTATACCATCCTGTATAGGAACGGCTGTGATGGGATGATTTGTGAGGTTTCAAAAGTAAGTTCACTTTTCTTTCAGTGTACAAATGGATGTATCTGCCGTTTATAAGCACGCTCATAGTCCTTACCAAAGCTAGCCAAAGCAGAAAGAAAAATATTCCAAAAATAGCCCAAAGTTCAATCCATGGTGAAACCAGATAAGTCTTTTTCAAAAAATGTAAAAAGTCTTGTACTTGCTGTTTAAAAGTTTTTGATGCTGGCGACGTCTCGGGCTCACTCAGATCCTCAGAAAACGTATCAAAGTTAATGAAATAGCCAGAAGCAGTTCTGTCAATTGTTGGAATAGCATCAGGATTTGTAGAAATCGCTGGAACCAGTTGATCGCTTGTTACATTGGTGTAGACAGGTGTATTTGGACGAACTGTTACTTGAGTTTCAAGAGGGATGAGTTCCATAGCATTGTTGCTCAGTCCTTCATCTGTTACTGCTGAATTCTCGATGGTTATCAGTCTTTCAGTCTGAACCTCTTGGATAGTAGCAAGAGAAGTGCGTCTGCTACTAGGTCGGAGTCCACGAGGCCTACTATTTAGTATTGGCCACATACTGTGGTTTGATGAGGTCGATGGACACATCTTTTTTCCAGCAAGGGGCGGCAGAAGTACTGTTCTTGTTCCGTGTACGGCTAGGACAGGTACTGGTTGTCTGTAAGAAGGTCCAAATTCCTTCTTGTCCGCATTTTTCTCTCTGACTAGATCCCCAACTTTTGGGATCCAGACAGGCCTTGCTGCCGGTTTTTCCCCAGTGGTGGTTGGCTGCAGGAATACGTTGCTTTGTTTCGATCTTAGTTCGTTTAGTTCCTGTAAAACAGCCAAACGATCTTTGATATCAAAGGGTTTATTTTCCACCACTGTGCCTCTACATTCCAGATTGGGCACCCACATTCTTGTCCCAAATAGAACCTCATATGGAGTGACCCCCCCCCTAGAGAACTTCTTGGCAAATTGTTTAATGAGCGTTGGACCCCATAAAGATGTTTGACCCACCCATCACCCGAACCTAATACCCTAGCTGTTATAGACTGCTTTATGTCCCGGTTTTTCCTTCCCACAACAGAATTTCCCTCAGGATGAAACGGCGAGGAGTACCGCAATGCAACGCCCAGACTGGCCATGGCTTCTTTGTAAGCCCAAGAGCTAAACGCAGGGCCCTGGTCAGAATGTAGCGTGCCTATTGCGTATGTGCCGATAAAAACTCGCAAATCTTTTATAACCGTTCGAGCGTCAGCCGAGCGCTGAGGCCATATCCATAGGAACGTAGAGCAAGAATCCACTGCGACCATGATATATTTATAATTACCGTCCCTTTGCAAGGGACCGCAGTGGTCCAGGTAAACACAAGCTAATGGTTTGTCTGAAATTAACAGGGGTGTCTGCGCAGGACGTTTCACTGTGGAGACTCATCTGTTGGCATATTTCACATTCCAGAACATAGTTCTTTGTCTGTTTCCTAATTCCAGGCCACCAATATCTTTGTTTCAGTAAAGATACTGTTGCAGAAATGGCTGCATGGGCAGAGGCTATCCCTTCGTGTGCTGCTAGGATTAGTCCTAATCTGCGTTCCTTGTTTGGAATTACCCTATCCCCCCTCCAGGGATTTGAGCAAAAGGAACGTTGTTCGCATCAATTACATAAGAGTACTTGAGCGGAAACTTTTTTGGTAACGCTGTACCACTGCCTTTGCTCGTAGCATTGACAGCCAACATTATCTCACTGTCTATTTTTGTTTTTGAACGAGTGATCGCAGCTACGGAAGCCGTCTGAACAGCCCCCTTTGCGGCTTCGTCAGCCAATGAATTCCCTGCAACGTGAACGCCATCACGTTGATGACTCAGTGTGTGGATCACGTGAGCCTTTGGTAGTTCGCTTTTTAACTGAACTACTTGTTCCCAAAGCGTTTTATGCTTTATTGTGCCACCTTTTGCATCTTTGAACCCGTTTTCAAGCCAAGTTTGTATATATTCATTATACGACTGCACACAGTAGAAAGAATCGCACACTATTATTGTGGGGAATTCTCGATCTGTACTTTCAAGTGCCAGTTTGAATGCTTGTAGTTCAGCTCGCTGAGCTGTGCAATCTCCTAGAGATTGGGTTTTTGTGACCATAGGTCTGAAGTTGCCATCGCACATGCGACCTTTAACGATTGCGCACGCTGCACTGTAAGCTTGCTTGCTCCCTGTTGCGGGTTGTGCGGATCCGTCAGTGTAAATTATGAATTCATACTGATCGAGAGGCAGAATCTCAGTGGGCAGAGGACATTCATGTTCATATTGCAGGACCGCTTGTGTTTTTAAATCAGGATCAAAAACATATTCAACATCTGTTGCAGCAAGAGAATTAACCCATTGTATCCATCTCGGATGTAATGCTTTAGCATTTGGAATGCTCGCTTTTGTGACCGCCTCTAGAGCCGGTACTGGGGTTACGACAATAATGCGTTTCCCTTGGGCTAGAGCTCTTTCTTTTGCTACAGCGGTTTGAACTGCTGTCAGAATTTTTTCAGTTGAAGTGAAGCGCATTTCTGCTTGTGTATTCAAATGTGATTTGTATGCAATTGGTACTTTTTCACCCTCGTTAAATGTTAAGTAGGTGAATCCGCATTGACCCGAAATTATTCGGATCTCTAAATTACGTTGACTTACGCGTTTTTGTAAGTGATTTGTTGCTAACATGTTAGCTTGGAGTGAACGCAAGATGTCTGTGTTCCTGTGTCCAGTTTTTGATTGAAAAATCAGGTTTGATTAATGCGTAGAGGTTTAACCCTTTCTGCGTAATTTAGAATGTAAGTTCTTCCAAAATTTAGGAAACCCAGGATGGATTGTAAATTTTTCAGCGTTTTAGGAGGTTGGAGCAGCGCACACCTTTCTAAAAAGTTGGCTGCCAAGCTCTTGCCTTCACTTGAAAGCTCATATCCTAAAAACAGGACATTGAGATGGGCAATTCTGGATTTTTTAAAGTTGAATTTGTAGTCCTCAGAGGCGAAGCCCAGTATAATGGTGCTCACCCTGTTCAAGTGTTTGTCCAGGTCGTCTGTCAGATAAATGTCATCGACATATGACAATGCCTCTATCATAAATTTGTAGTAACTCCGTTACTCTCGCTGAGAATAACCCCGGGCTGTTCTTGAACCCTTGTGCGAGTCGACAAAATTGACGCTGGGTCCCCATTATTGAGAAAGCTGTTAAGTACCTGCTTTCAGGTGCTATGTTTTGACAAAAGAAACCATTTGAGATGTCTAATGTGGTTTTATATTTTTTATGCACAATGTTATTCATTAATGCTGTACTATGTGCATTTTGTACTGCAAAAGTTTTAGAACAAGTGTTTAAGTGTCTGTAATCCAAAACTAGACGATATGTATTGTCTGGTTTGGAGACAGGAAACAAAGGATTGTTCATTGAAGAGGTGCATGTTTCAATCACCCCTTGGTATTCTAGTTGATCTAAGATCTCCCTGACCTGTTTTTTAGCTTCTTGCTTTATTGGGTACTGCCTTTGTGCAGTAGGTTCATTTTTTAGATGTATTTTGTGGTGAGGTGAGTCCTCATCCCATCCTACATGATTTTTGTATAATGCTGGGGCCTGGGCAACTGCCAATTTCCTGGCATAGGTATATTTTAGATGAATTGGAATATGGTTGGAGAAGGCAGGCATAATAATGTCCTCGCTATGTGGGCACTCACTGACAAATTGTGGTGGCCAGTCTTTTTCTGCTAGAAGTATGTCATAACCCCTTGAAAGTTTTTCCCAAAAGAGCTCTTTCACCTGTCTAGACATGTCTCCCTCCATCCGGAGTGTTATTTCATATAACTTTTGTGGAGTACTAACCCTGGTGTCTACAGTCTCAACTGTGATGTACTCATTCAAGTCCACTATCTCCAGAAGTTCCTTCAGGTTCCTGGCGAGCTATTGTGACTTCTGCTGCACTGTTAATGTTAATGTTATTGTCATTTATAAAGCGCGTTATCACCGCCCGGTCTCTAAGTGCTATGAGAGAGAGCCCTGCCCTAGCACGTGAAGGAGATGTAAATGATTAGGTTGTGCCCCAAGCTTCCACAAAGAGGAGCGTTTTTAACTTCTTTCTAAAGGGAAGAAGGGCTTGTTCCTTCCGCAGATTCTCCGGTAGCTGATTCCATAGTACAGGAATTAAAGTTGAAAAGGCTCTGCCACCTTTTGAGGTCATACTAAAACGAGGGCAGGCCAGCAGGCCGGCCTCGGAGGATCGTAGTGGCCTACCCGGGGTATAGGTAGCCAGGCGATCCTTAATGTAGGTTGGGGCTTGGCCATAAATGGCTTTGTGCGCAATGCAAAGCCCCTTAAATCTAATTCTTTGCCTGATCGGAAGCCAGTGAAGCTGGCGTAGGAGGAGGTGGCATGGGCCCTCCTAGGCAGTTTGAAAATCAATCTGGCTGCGTCATTCATAATGACCTGTAATCTAGCAAGCAACTTTCCTGGGAGGCCAATATACAGGGAGTTCCCGTAATCCAAACGCGACACTATCAAGGCTGAAACTGCCGTTCTAAGAGTTGCAAAGGTGAGAAGGGGGGCCAGCTTCCGTAACTGTCTAAGCAAGCCAACACATGTACCTGCTACGGCAGATACCTGTTGCGTCATGGACAGCTTGGCATCAATTTTAATGCCGAGGCTTTTTACGGCCGAGGCTGGCTCAGGATTTGCGCCCAACTCATGTGGCCAGAAAAGGTCACTCCAAGGACTGGAGTCTGTGGTGATGGCCAGTACCTCAGTCTTGTCAGGGTTAATTTTGAGGGAATTGGCCGTCACCCAGTTAACTGTATATTTCAGAATGTTTTGCATTCGAGAGTGGGCAGCCGGGGCGTTTTCTATCTGGATGATAATTTGAGTGTCATCCGCATAGTTGTAGATCTGGCACTCCATGAGATTCAGTACGGCTATCAGAGGTTGGAGGTAGACGTTGAATAAAAGAGGAGACAGCGCTGAACCCTGTGGCACCCCACACAAGAGATTGCCGGAGTCAGCATTGTCCAGCATTGTCTGAGTCCATTCTCCGTTCTTGAGTTGTGTTCTCAGTATCCTCGGCATGTCTGATCTTCAGACCTGCTACCTTCTTTTTTGAGAATTGAGGTTTAGATTTATTTTTCAAAACGTGTTTGTCGTCTTTCGATTTCACGCGTTCTTCTCTATGTTCTGACCGTCCTCTTCTTTCCGATGTCTGTGATGAGATCTGAAAGGTACGAGAGGAACGTGTATCAGTATTTTGATACCTGTCAGGCTTTTTCAAATTATCACTATTCCTGAGGTTATACCTCCTTTCAGAGGGCTCCTTTTGAGGAGACCTACCTCGGGATTGAGAACGTTTCTTGTTTGAATTTTGTTTATTAGTCTCCCACTTCTTTTTAGAAAATGTAGGAGTTTGTTTAATAGAGTCCTTCTCAGGACTTTCAGATAGTTTCGGCTTCACTGGTCTTCCACCCAAACTATCTCTGCCTAATTCTGCATAAGATTGTTCTATTATTCTGGGTAGTTCTGTTTGATGTTCTGTAACATCAAATTCCCTTAATCGTTGGCGGATCGCCACTGCTGCTGCATCCCCCTTAATATTAGATAATATTGTTGAGACCTGGTCGAAATTTTTCAGTAATTTCATACCTAAATTCAGAGCAGGCTCTGCCCCGTATTCGTTTTGAATTTGTTTCAGGACATCTGGTATTACTGCAATGGACGGAATACCATGTGTTTTTGTATAGATGGCAGCAAAGACTGAGCCCCAAGTGGTGCAGTCTTCCAGTTGTGGTGTGATCCCCATTGGTAAACAGATTGTTAGGATTCTGTGTTTCTCATGAGGGCTAGTATTTGGAAATACTGCTTCGATTTGAGTAATTTTTTGAGCAATCCAGAATGGAATTTGCTCACGTTTTGTGGGCATTTTTCCCATGACTGCGTATAGAGTCTGTGGTGTAATTTTTAGTGCATTCCCCTGGTGAGGGGTTTGATTTGGAAGTGTCAATGGTGGTTGGACTGTGAAAGTCTGCATGACATATTGGACTAATTGTCTGTAGATTTTTATTAACTCTGTAAGTTGAGTAAGTTGTTCCTCGTCTGACATTATTTCGATGTCAGGATGAGGAGTGTAGCCGGCTAGAATCGGCCATGTTGCTCCTGGTCTACCTAGTGGACCGAGCCTGGTAATGTTTTTGTGATGTTTTAGGGTGCCTTTAAACCAGAGCTGATGCTCCTGGTATGTTAGTGGAATTTCAATATCCTCGAAAGGAATATATTCCTCTGGTGGTTCATCTTCTTTGTAGAAGTGAAACAGTCTTGTTACTGAATTTGATTCAGGAAATATTACCCATGAATAGAATACCTCTGTCTGAAAGGATTCGTGTGCCTCTATCACGAAAACTGCTCTACCGCCTCTTGGTGGTAGGCCATGTTTTATAAGTTTGAGTGATGGCTCTTAAGTTTGGAGCGATGTCTAGAACACCCTCCTCAGGTTCATTTAAACCTGTAAAGTTAAAAACTGCTATGGCTGGGTCAGCCGCAGCTCAACCGGTTTCGGTCATTTTGTTTTTTGAAAAATGTAGAACAAGTTTCAAGGAAACAAAAAGATAAGGTGCACAATATTTTGGAACACTGTATCCTTCAACGTTGAACAAACCAAACAACTAATATATAGGGTGCTTCCCTATTTAGTTATGGCGGATATTTAACCCTACCCACTCCAGACGTCTTATGGAGTATGTGAGTAGGGGTATCTGAGAAAAGCACGACTGAGTTACTCAGTATCTAACGTTAAATTACTGCCTTACCAAACCGTTGGGTGCCATGTAGTGTAGTTCCTATTTCCCTAATAGGCTCTGCGCATTGGAATAATATAACCTGTAGGCTTGACATAGGACTACGGTCGGTATGTCCCTATCGAGTATATTAAACCTAATTACTTGTGCCAGCTAGCTCAGAGGCCACTAGAAACTCCTTGAACAAGAAGGGAGTAGTTTCTGGCAACCGAAAAACATGACTACTTTGTTTCCCTTTAGAATCGGAACACGTCTCAGAATCGTGAAAACAATAGATAAGTTTCACTCAGTCAATCGTGCATGCTTAGTTTCTACAGAGTTACACAGAAAGGAAAGACGGGCGTTTCAATAAAAAGGGTTTTATTGAACAGTCTTGTTTCTCGTGTAAGATATGTGCTGTTACGATCACAAGACAGTATGCAAGATAAATAATGTACAGCGTAAGCAGTAGAAATAAATAATACTGCGCTAGCATTATCTTTTAGCATATATTCACGTACATAAATAACATGAGCTAAAAATCTGAGTACTCATATATGCGTCTCTAAGCTAGTTCTACCCCAATGTACCTAACCTAGTCTAGGTGTAGGGAAAGGTAGAAGTAGGTGGAGTATTCTCTAGTATGGTATACTAAGAGTATGGTATGCCAAGAGTCCCTCTAGGTTCTAGTCCGCTCCATACCTTGAGAATGAGAGAGGTGGGAATCTCCTGCCGGATCTGGAACTCTAACACCTCGCGAAGGGAGTCAGAACACTGGAAGCTGGATTCGCATGCGTGCAGGAATGACAGCGTCTTCTCAGTGCGTCAGGCCGGGATACGGGCTCCTCTGAAGTCGAGGTCTCCTCTAACTTGCTTGGGCAAGGGAAGGTATATTTATACCTGGTAGGTGTCTTGGAATGTTAGCATTGACGTGAAGTCGGACAGAGGATGACGTCAGGAATGAACCCTTAAGGTATAACGGTTCATACATAATAGATGAGTTCTTGGAGAAATCAATAGTCCTGTGCTAGGGGAACTCCCGAAGCTTAAGGGTCTGGTTTCTAAGAACTCGTTGTGACATTAGGGTGGACGGATGTCGGTGACCATGCCTGTATTTGGAGTGCACGGTTAATGCCTAAATAAGGACAGGGATTCTATGCCTATATAAGGGCAAGGCGAATTGTGCCTATATAAGGACATGATTCAGGAAAGCCTATATACGAACCCCTAAAGCGGAATACAACAGTCCAACCTAAGGTGCTTGACATGCCATTGGACAGTGAATACCTTTTCAGCAAGCACGTGGATGAGGCGCTTCAGTCTATTAAATTTGACACTGACCCAGCAAAATCCTTGGCCAATCTACAACAGAAGAAATGTTCTTCTTTTCGAGGAAGAGGCCAATTTGCATCTCAGCCCCAGCTCCAGCAGCGCTTTCAGCCCTACTATCAGCAGGGTTTCCAGCCACAATATTCCACGCAGTCCTTTCGTCAGGTGCCCACACCAGCTTACACGAGAGCACCAGCACGGAGACGTCCCGCATCTGGAAGAAAGTCTCACGATGCAGGCAGAAGACAATAAACATTTTCAGGCCCCCGTCACCCAAGTCCCACTCCAATTGGCTCAAACTTGCCCCAAATTCTTCGTTCAATGGAATACCATTTCTTCCGACAAATGGGTGTTAGACGTTTTAAACCAAGGTCACACCCTCGAATTTCTTCAGCGACCTCCGAATTTCCCTCCCCGGAAGACTGCTCACCGTCATCTGGTGCTTCTCGAAAGAAAAAGAAGTCTCCTTCTAGACAAGCGGGCAATCGAGGAGGTGCCACGCAGTCAACACAACCTAGGCTTCTACTCTCACTTTTTTCTGATAAAGAAAGACAGGAAAATGGAAGGCAAATTATGGACCTCAGGTTGTTATAAAGTTCATCAAAAGTCAGCCTTTCAGGATGTTGTCGCTTCAGGAGATTCTTCTTCTCTTGCACACGGGAGATTACATGACCTCCCTGGATCTTCTGGATGCATACTTCCATTTTCCCATACATCCAAAGCATCGTCGTTTTCTCAGGTTCGAGGTGGCAGGGTGCCATTACCAATTCAAAGGGCTGCCTTTCGGGCTAAAATCAGCGCCCAGGGTTTTCACCAAGTGTCTGGCGTCGGTGGCATCCTATCTCTGGCGTTCCGGGCACTAGGTTTTTCCCTACCTGGAGGACTGGTTGATCAAGGCCCCATCCTTTCAAGGCGCCCAAGAGTCCACAAGTGCCTGTCTTTGACGTTTTCACTCTCTGGGTCTCAATCTCAACAGAGGAAAGTCCTCTCTCCTTCCCTCCAGGTCGCTGGTGTTTCTGGGAGCGATATTGGATACCAGCCGCTCAATTGCCTTTCCCACAGAGGAAAGATTCTCACATCGCCTAAGGATGGCTCAGTCCCTCTCCTCAAGAAGGTGTGTTTCTGTGAGGACTTATAAGTCGATGTTGGGAATGTCATCCTGCATCCCGTTAATACCACACTGTCGCTTGCGGATAAGAACTCTCCAGGAGCAGCTCGACTCTCTATGGATTCAATCTCTAGGCTCCTTCGACAACTCAATCACGCCGGAGATGATCAGGGCGATGTCCTGGTGGACAGTCAGAAGCAATCTCTCTCAAGGTCTGTCCTTTTTCCCAACAAAACCAATGATGATAATGACAACAGACGCTTCCATGGAAGGATGGGGAGCTCACCTCCAGGAGCTTCAGGTCCAAGGGAGGTGGTCGGACCAAGAGTCTTTGTGTCACATAAATCTGTTAGAGCTAAAAGCAGTCTTTCTAGGACTCTGATCCTTTCTACCAAGGATAAGGGGATAGTCTATTCTCGTCCGCACAGACAACACTACCACCATGTTCTATCTACAGAAACAAGGGGGGGGACGAGGTCTCTGGCTCTGTCAAGCCTAGCGCAATGAATTTAGAATTGGCTAATTCACCACAACATATTTATGCAAGTACAGCACGTTCCAGGAGTGCAGAACGAAAGCGCCGATTCCCTCAGCAGGGACACCAAACAGTGTCACGAATGGGAGATGGATGCCATTCAGCTAGGAAGGGTGTTTCAGTGTTGGGGATTACCAACCTTGGATCTGTTTGCTACATCACTGAACAAAAAATACGACTTCTTTGCCAGCAGATTTCCTCAACCAGGCTCTCTGGGGAACGCCTTCCATTTTTCCTCGGAAGGAACGTTTGCTTACGCGTTTCCTCCGTCCCACTCATTCCAAAAGGTCTACAGAAAATCAAACGTGAACCATGCCGCATTATTCTCATTGCCCCGGTACACAGAGCTGATTCGCATATTGGAGTCTTCACCAATCCGTCTTCAACCAACTGAACATCTGCTTTCCATGGTCCAAGGCCAAGTGGTTCATCCGCAGATTCACACACTTCACTTGTCGGCTTGGCTCCTCAACACACGGAGTTTGGTGACTTGATTCTCTGAGGAGTGCCGTTCAATACTTGGCAAAGCCCGAGCTCCTTCCACAGTCAAGTGCTACTCGGCTAAATGGAAAAGCTACTCTTCCTGGTGTGCAAAGCACTCGTCATCCTCTCTCGTCTCCTCCAGAGGACGTTTTGCCGTATCTCTTGTCTCTGGCAAAGGCTGGTCTTTCCCACTCATCGATTAAAGTACATTTAGTGGCAATTTCGAAATATAGGAGACGTTCAAATCGGTTGTCTCTATAATCCAACAGACTAGTGAGAGAATTTATGAAGGTTTTTTTTTTTTTTTTTAGAGCTTATCCACCAATTCGACCCCCTCCGATTCTCTGGCAACTGAACATTTTGTCGCATCTCATGAGATCACCCTTTCATCAAATCACAATTGTGATTTGAAGTATCTCTCATGGAAGGTGGCTTTTCTCTTGGCCATCACGTCTGCTAGGCGCATTAGTGAAATTCAGGCCTTCGCTGCAACGGAGCCGTACTTGCAGTTTCAGCAGGATAGGTTGGTGCTCTGCACTAATCCTTCCTTCATCCCTAAAGTACCTTCCATGTTCCATCTAAATGAACCGTTTGTCCTGCCTTCCTTTTTTCCTTCTCTGTCTACACCGGCAGAGAGCTCTCCATTCTTTGGACATTAAACGTTGCTTGAAGTTTTACTTACAAAGGACAAAAACCTTTCGTAAATCTACCCAGTTCCTCATAGTCTTCTCTGCCCCTAGGAAGGGTCAGGCTTTGACAAGAGCATCTATTGCACGTTGGGTTTCTTCTATAAATTTCTGTCATGAGAGAGCGGGACACCCGCTAACATCTAAAGTTACTGCCCACTCCACCAGGAAGATGGCAACGTCCTTGGCCCTGTTTGCTGGAGTGTCTTTACCTGACATCTTCAGGGCTGCGACATGGACGAACGTCCATACCTTCACAAGGCACTACTGCCTGGATGCCTGGCGGAAGACAGATATTACTGTTGACCACGTTGCCTTACGACGTCTGTTCTCTTAAGGTAGGCCTCGTCTCATTGAGGTTTATTATTTTTTCCTATAGTACTGTTTTTGAGTTTTTTCTCTTTGTATTTAGACATTTGTTATATTTTTATATAGGTAGATACTGCATTATTTGTTTGCGATTCTGGTTATGGTCTTATGGGGGGATGGTTCACCTGTTCTTCCCACCGCCTTTAACTATTATGTACTGCTTGCTTTTATGATTCAAGCATGTGAATCTATAAAAGATACAACACTGGAGAAAAACCAAGTTACTTACCTGTACACTGTCGTTCTCCAGTATTGATGTCTTTTATAGATTCACATGTGGCCCTCCGTCCTCCCCTTCCAGGTTCACCTTGCATACCTCTATCGTTTTACTAACTGCACTCGTGCTCGAAATCTGAGGTATGGTGGCCCTGCCTGGGATGGATACTCTGGGTCTGTGATGTGATTGGCTGGAGTTTGGATGTTCTTTAATGAGGTTAACTGGTTACTAAATGCTATTGAATTTCAAGAGATATTAAGTTTTTTAAGCTTTGATACTGCTATTTTACTGTTACTGTGGGACTCCCACCATGATGACGAGGAAGATTCATGCATGTGAATCTATAAAAGATATCAATACTGGAATCACAGTGTACAGGTAAGTAACTTATTTTTCAACACTCATGCCAATGATGAAATGGCAAAAATGAAATCTGAACTGGACACCCTGAAGGCAGTGGGTCTGGAGAAGCGCCAAGATTTTTGGCGCAGATACAGTCCCTACGACCGTCTCCATTATCAGCAGAGGGTTCAAACCCTTCACTGAGCAACAGTATCAGGCCAGGTCCCACTACCATCCGTGCTGGCCAGGATGAGGAAGGGCAGCTTTCTTACCATCTGCTTCCTCTGCTAAACTGCAGGCAAAACAAAGAGCATTTGCTTCCCCCATCTGTTTCCCATTCTGGGGGGGGGGGGTTGTGAGGAGTGTATTATGGCACACCTGGACGAGTAGCACAGAATAACCAAAGTAAAATGGGTGTTCAGTATTGTACAGAATGGCTACTCCAATCAGATTCAAGTCCCCTCCTCCGCTACTTACACCACAGAGAACATCTTCTCATCAACAGTACATGCTACAATCAGAGGCAGCGATTCTGCTACAAAAAGAAGCGATCAAAAAAAGTTCCCTTTGCCCAATGACCGCAGGGAATTTACTCCTGCCGTTCCTTGGTGTTCCCAAGACAATTGGGTCTTCAAGTCAACTACAAAAAGTCTATCAACCCAACTCAAGTGATTCACTACCTGGGTGCAACTCAGGATACCGCAGACGCAAGAGTGTATCCTTCAGAGGAGAGTTTATCCTCAATCACCAACAAGTTTCGCACCCCTCCGCACTCTTCATACCACGGCCAGACAGGTATCCTCTCTACTGGGATCCATTGCGTCCTGCATCTTCATTGTCCCCAATGCCAGGCTGCACATGCATCCTCTCCAGCAGGCATTAGAGGATCAGTAGTCGCAGATCTCGGACTTTTGGGAGGATAAAGTGACTCTCACTCAGAACGCCAAGGACTCACTTCGATTGTGGATGAAGCATCCTCATTTTGTTAAAAGGGGGTACCTTTTCATCAGGACCTTCCCAGCCAGACGCTCATCACGGATGCATCGTTCCAGAGCTGGGGAGCCCACATGGGCCCTCTTCAAGTTCAGGGATTGTGGTCAGAAGTGGAGAAGGGGTACCGCATTAACATGTTGGAACTTAAAGCTGTACGTCTAGCGCTCAAGTCATTCTTCCCTTCCATCCAGGCACGCTCCCCGTTAGTTCAAACGGACAATACCACCACCATGCATTACCTGAACAAACTGGGAGGAACCAGGTCAAGGCCTTTATCTCTAGAGGCTCAAGCCATATGGAAGTGGCTACTGGTAAGAGGGTTGACCATCTCTGCGATCCATTTCCCAGGCGCGCTCAATGTGCACGCAGACACCCTCAGTCGCAACTTTGTAGAATCTCACGACTGGGTGTTAAATGACGACGGTCGCACAGGAAATTTTGTAACGATGGGGAATTCTAGACATCGATCTGTTTATGGACGCAACAAACGCAAAATGCTGTGTCTTCTTATCCAGGTATCTCCAACCAGGCTCCATAGGAAATGCACTTTTGATCAGCTGGTCAGACATTTACTTTACGCTTTTCCTCTAATACCGCTCATTGCTCTGGTCATCAAGTTCTACAGAGCCAAGACCAGGATGATTCTCATCGCACCGTAGTGGCCTCGCTAATGGTGGTTCTGAACCTTCTTCACCTGTCCGAGACCCCACACAGGAGGTTGCCATGCAGACCGGATCTACTCTCCAAACGCTGGGGGAAGGTGTTCCACCCCATACTTCCCTCTCTGAGCTTGATGCATGGCTCTGGAGTTCCTCCAATATGGACATCTAGGTCTTTCACAAGACTGTATGAACATTCTGAAAGAATCTAGGAGGCCATCTTCAAGGAAGTCTTGCGCTTTCAAATGGAAGAGTTTCTATTTGTGGTACACCAACAATCGTCTTAATCCCATCCTAGGGCAAGAACAAGTTATCCTTCCCTACTTCTTGCATTTGGCCAAATCTGAGCCCCAGTTCGCATCAATAAAGGTGCAACTGGCAGCCATTACAGCATATCGGAAGTCACCCACTCAAATTCCTGTAGTTAAGGACTGGGTTGAAGGTCTACCCTCTGGTTAGGTCTCCCTCCCCTCCTTGGAAGCTTAATGTAGTCCTTTCTGAATTAATGGGTCCTCCCTTCGAACCCATACATAAAGCGTCCCTACAGCACCTGACTTGGAAGACTGCTGTTTTAGTGGCATTTACCTCTGCTCGCAGAGTTGGCAAGATCCAGGCTCTGTGTTCTAAGGAGCATTATCTGATTTTCTATTCCAACAGGGTGGTCTTGAGAATACATCCTAGTTTTTTACCAAAGGTTATTTCTGATTTTCATATTAATCAGTCTGTTACCCTACCTACTTTGTTCCCGAACCCTTCCACCCCTCCAGAGAGGGCGTTACATTCTCTTGATCTTAAAAAGATTCTTAAATGTTACCTTGATAAATAACCAAGGACATAAGGAAATCTGACCGTTTATAAATTATGGTCCCATGCGCACTGGTTTCCCTTCCTCAAAACAAACCATTTCTAGATGGATAGTCTCTTGCATTTCCTTCTCTTACCAGTTAGCCGATCAACAACTCCTTTGTAAGCTGATGGTTCCTTCTACTAGGGGAAAGGCCTCCACAATGGACCTTCTTAGAAATGTACCCATTCCAGAAATATGTAAAGTTGCCACATGGCGATCGGTACACACTTTCGCTTGCCATTATTGCTTGAATTCGGACTCTGGCAGATGCCTAGTTTGGTCAAGCCTCGTTAAAGAACCTGTTTGGGTAAATTACCCTTAGTGTTGACTGCTTTGGTGTTTGTCCGCAGATTCTAGGGATGGGCTTGCTCTTCTATTCAGTGCTAATGACTATTGAGGAGTATCCCCCATAAGAGAAGGATAAGTTACTTACCTGTAATCCTAGTTCTCTTCCAGGGATATACTCCTCAAAGTCATAAGGAACCCACCCTCCTCCCCGGACGAATACCATATGCAACAGCACGCTTAGGGCTTAGTATTACACAATTTGATATGGCGTAAAAAAAGACCTGACTTAACCGTCACCTGTGGGGCATGCTGGGAGCATGGAGGTCTTAAAGGCAAAGCGCCAGTTTATTCTGTTGTGGTTTATCTATACAGCCTATGGGCTAACATGCCTTCCATTACTTTACCTTTTTCTTTACAAATAAAGGCTGTTTAAAAGTGAAAGGGTGTTCTATGTTACACAAATGGTAATAGATAATTGTTTATTTTAAATGAAAATTCAATGCAATTTTGGCATTTTAGCCTATTTGGTGGTTTAGGCTGCATGTGTGTATATATATGTATATATAGGTGTGTGTGTGTGTATATATATATATATATATATGTATATATGTGTGTGTGTACTTAGTACTTTTAAGCTTTTAAACATACATACGTATTTTATATATGCTCCAGGGTCCCTGCGCGTGGGCGAGACTAGTCAGTGCTTATGACTGAGTATACCCCTGGAAGAGAACTAGGATTACAGGTAAGTAACTTGTGTCTGAGCGGTGAACGAAGCGGCAGTGAAAGTCTGGCTAAGCTATCAATGTATTAAGAATATCCGCTTTAAAGTAATATAGTAAACTTCTTGTTATATAGAATCCCTCCTACTCTTCGTATGAGGAGCTTTGTGGTAAAAGCCTCTGTTTGGATGACCTGTCACAGATGCTTTATGAAATGAGTAAGAAATGTCCAGAGATGTTGGGCTTCTGTCAAGCCACGGTATTGAGTTCTTAATATTATAACTTGGTGCAACAAAGTGAAGAACATGTTGGGTGCCTTGCTGTGGCACTTTTGGAGAGCCTCGCTACATGTTGTGACCCTAGTGTCATCCTAGTGGCTACACACCTTCTTCTGCTCCAGGTTGTTAGCTAGCACCTTTTCTAGGCATGCATTGGTTAGAGGAGAGTAATTGTCTTCAGTGGAAATTGGTATGACAGGATCTTATTGAATACTACTTTGGAGCTTTCTCCTCACTTTAGCTTTTGGCTGTGTGAAGTTGCAGCATTGCCTAAATCCTAAAACTGCAGAAATAATCCATCTCGTGTCACTGACTTCTCAAACCTGCTCTGCTCTAGTTTATTTCATCTTTTGTGTCTTGCATGCCTTTCCAAATAGTCACATGTAGCTTTCTCAGGCTTCAGGAATGTGTTTCTACCAGGCTTTGCTGTGTATCGGTCTTATACATTTCCTTAGTCATCCTGTAAAAGCTTTTTCACAAGTTTGCCAGCAAACTGCTGAGCTTCATAGAGACAGAGTGGATCTGAGGTATCCTCACTTGAATTGCACTTTAAGAGAATTGGTGCCTAAGAAGTCTTTGTGTTGGAAGGAAAATGCAACCTAGCTATGAACTTGCTATGTTGTCAAGCCATGGAAATCAAGCAAGCAGGCATACAGCCTTGTATGTACACTTTTAGGTAAGAGCACTTCATACCATGCACCAGAGTGACAGCATGGGGGGGGGGGGAAGAGATCTCTATATAGTTGCATGTTTGCCCTGCAGACATCCGCTTTCTTCGCTCTTCTTTATAAAAGTAGGAAATAAAAACATTTTGACATTTGTTTTCCCTAGGTGGTTCTACTTGGATTATAGTCATCATTGGCACCTGATGCAATATGGGCTGCAAGATTATTAATTTAAGGCATAAGAGCTTTTTCAGTCTCGAGAGTTCCTTGTGACCTGTGATAGGAGTGCATCCAGCACACATGCTTCTTGCATTCATCTCACTGGATTGTTTTTGCACAATAACCTAATTAAAGGATTCGTTCTTCCTGCTGGTGTTTATGCTGATTTGTGTTTTTTCCAGAGGCAATAATGTTTGTGGCTTTTGAAGTTCCTGTCCTCTTGGATTTTCGTATAGTTACATTAGCAACTTCAGATTAACTATGATTTTATTGTGAGTGCTAGGTTATTTACCTAGGACCATCAGGATGTTAATACCTATCCTCTGTACCCAAATTAAATCTAGCTGCCTACCCATTATCCTCTAGATACTTAAATATATTGGAATGGACAGTAAAGGAATGATGCCAGAGTCTTAAGCGGCTAAAATGATAAATGACAATCTTCTAGACAACTGGTTTGAATCTGAAGGAGTCTGAAGTATTAAGGAATTAGTTGCGGTGTGGGTGTCAGTTCAATAGATAACTAAATTGTTCAGTACTTTGACTGTTCACTAAAATTCACATGTGAGACGACGGAGTTTGAACTGTTAGAATTTTTTTTAAATCATTATTTTTATTGTTTTAGGAGGAAGATGCTACGGGCACTGAACAAGATCAGGAAGAAAGGAGGTGGAACAAGAGAACACAACAGATGCTTCATGGCCTTCAGGTACTACATTGTTTATTTTGCTTAACTGCTTTCTCACGTACTATCTTTAACAGCTTGGTGCAGATTTTATAGCACCAGTTGCCAGCAAATTGAGCTGATGGTATTGTGAGAGACTAGATTATTTTATTCCCATTGTTTACTAGTTTACATCATTTGAGGTGTAGTGGCAGATAAAATTCCTACGTTTGTATTTTAGCAGTGAATGGAGCTATGTGGCCATAAATATAGAGTTTGATCACACTGCAGAAGATATCTGCTGTTCCCCCGCACTACATTTGCAGGTCAAAGACAATGCTTTATGAAGGGAATGGCAATTAGCTGTAACTGCTCTACCACTTAAGAGCAATACGTCTGTTAGCACATGTTCTCTAAATGTCACCAAATACAGACAAACTGGTGGGGTCCTCTTTTTATAAGAGCTAAGCGCTTGCTGTCTGTCATTCTAGGGAAGATGTGGATGGGTCTCTCTTCCATCTTCCCCTTTTGTGTTCTCAAACTGGTGTACTGCACAGTCCTCTATATGGTCCAATAATTTTTGTTGATTTTATGTTAAATATAGTTATTGAATAAAGAAATAAAAACCTATTTTAAGCGCCTCCACCCCCCAAACTTGGTTTTAATCCTTTCAGGATTCATCTGACTTAGCGGTACCCATTGATTGTAGGCAATAGTGACCAGTACCATCAAAGACTGATCTTATACAGTCTCCCTACTCTGCATGTGCATGGTTTCATTTATCTTTCAATTTCATTCCCTGTTCGACCCACTGCAGCACACCTATGAAAGGAGCATGGTCCGAAAGTCTGCCTCCCCTCCCCCCAGCTTGTAGGGCAGGTTTGCTCGTGGTGTCCATTATTATCATGTAGATCCTAGCACACCTTTTTATGTGCTACTGATTAATGAGAGTAATCCCTGGCCCATGGATGCATCTATCCAGGCATTCAAGATGCCAGTGTCTCCAAGCCGTGCTCTACTTTCAGCAGACAGCACTCTCACGTCCCGTATTATTTTGGTCTTGTCTGTGTGCTTGTCTAGGACCAGTCTGTAGGGTTCTCTGCCTCCTAAATCTGTCCAGTAGTACATTTTTCTTCGACTGTTTCACACGCTCTCCTAGCTAGAAATGCAGCCAGCAGATTGATGTTAAAAAGTTTTTTGTCCAAACCTGTGATTTCATGTAAGTATGTCAAACTTGCATTACAGTAATGGGTGTTAGATTGTAAAAGGGCTATCCACGTGTCTTGCATTGATCACTCCTGACCACCTCAGTATTGCAGTATGTGCTTTTTAGCTCTGATTAGCAATAGCTAAAATAACTAATTGCAATTTTACACAAATGTTTTTACAAATTTTTCTTAAAAGTATGTAACGCTTTGGCAGCATGAAGTCTGCACTTACAAGGTTTCAAAAATGTAGATACACCCATGAAAAAGAACATTCTCCTTAATCAATATATTGCTGTCATCACTAGAGAGACTCCCAGAAGACGTCTGTTCAAGAGCCTAAGTATTTGGTCATGCTTCTTGGGTAGCTCAGAAGATCAACCTCCTTTGGCTCTTGTGCCATAAAATGAAGACCCCAACTTAGCAAACTGACAGGCAGCGGAACATTTCATGTGCCCCTAGTTGTTCTGAAATACTTTCCTTTTGTAGTGTTTGTTTTTCTTTTTTTTAAAGTAATGTAATGGCACATGGCTGGTTGTTAATTATTTTTTTTCTGTTTGTTTTTAGAGGGTGTTGGCTAAAACCGGTGCAGAATCTATAAGCTTGCTTGACCTCTGCATAAACACAAACAAAAAGCAAGCTGCAGCAAAATTCTACAGTTTCTTGGTACTTAAAAAACAGCAAGCTATTGAGCTGACACAAGCAGAACCGTACAGTGACATAATTGCAACACCAGGACCAAGATTCCATATCATTTAAATGACTGGACTTGATAGCTAGTGTTAATTTCGCTAGTAGCTGCATCGCCCCCATGTGTAGGGCACTTAACAGATTGTTGCATATGATTTAGGGTGTTTTTTTGTCTGTACAGTTTTTTCTTTCAGTGCAACATCTATATTTTTATGAAAAAAATAGGATTGGTTGGTTTGAATTATGAGGCAGAAAAAGTGCAGCTCTGCAGACCCAATATGAGACAAAGGTAAAAGTATTCAGAGCTTTGTGCACAATTGATTAACTTTCAGCAGCCAACATCTGTTTCATGTGGGTGCTTCACTGTGACAGTATGGTTTACTATGCAACCGGCGAATCATTTTGTCTAATCAATTGCAAAAATTGTACACTGGAAGGATGCTAGACTTTTATTTAAAACTTGTTCAGTGTAAGCGATGCCATAGCTTTTAATCTTGCTTATGCTTTTAAAATGTTAACATCCAGAATTGCTGTTTACATTGGGACACTGTTTTGCTTTTCAAGTTTTGTTCTATGAAGTCAAAAAAAGTGGATGATCATGTGCTACAAGTCCTACCAAGGACAACAGCAACTCTTCCCCTCCCATTCGCCTCTAGTTGCTGTTATGGAAAAATCCCCCGATGTAAATTTTATTTTATTCCTTTTGATCTCGTACTGAAATGTTGAACCTTTCATAACAGTGCTTTGACTTTTAAATCACTGAACTTAGAATAGAACATAAACTACTTACACCTGCTGAATGTTCTACTTCGACCAGTTTTGTTTAAGCTAATTGTTGCATGCTCATGGTTAATCATTTAAGCTGTGCGTATTCCTCATCTAGGTGAAAGCTTGATGGTGAGTCTTTCAAAGTTAAATTCAATGATGGGCCAGTAATTGCAAATCTTTTTACTCTGCCTTATAAATCAAGCTAGTCAAACTTGCTAAATTCCTCCCCCCCCCGCCTTTCTCTACCGGTCCAATCAGTGGCCTGGCTTCAACAATTTTAAATGTTAATTTTAATGTAAATTACCTTTGAATATATTTTATGAATCACGTTTGTCAGTCTTAGTAGTTATTGCAAAGGCATATTTTCATGACCCTATCTACCATTGACAAGCATTATGTTGCTGTATATTGTATTCAGTAAGCTGAAATTACTATTACAGCTGCATATTCATAGTATACAATATTCTAAATTGAATATCTGATCAGTATATTTATTATTTCAATGTTACTTTATTTTCCTACACTGCACACTCCTGTATTTGGATTTTGGTTTCTAAAACCTTTGTTCACCATTTTCTTGTGCAAAAAAATAAAGGCTTTACTGTTACAAGACCGGAAAAGAAAACACCAGAAATTATGTGAATGGCAAAGGTTTGTGCTTCAAATGTTTTTTATAGATATAAATATATATATAGAGCAAAATTATTCACAAAGTTCTGGTGTCATTTTGGCACTTTTGTGAATGATTCTCTTTTGGGGACTTTGTGCCCAGCCATGTAAAATTATGTGAAAATGTTTTAAAAATTTGTGAGACTGGATGCATTTTAATATGAACTTTTAAGAAATAATTGTAAAAAACAAATATGGTTGCAGCTACTTTTTTTATTTTCAACATGTGCCTGTAAAACCATGCTTTACCCCTTTGTATAAAAGAGACCTTGTAGATATATTGAATGTTTAATTATAGAAAGGTAATCATTTCTTGTTAAAGCATTTTTAGTCTGAAGTTTTGTCGCTTATCAAGGTTAATATTCTCAAATAGTTGATGCTGTGTTCTGTATAACTTTTCTAATAAAAGTTGTGTGAAAGCGATTACCATGGTGTACGTTAAGAACATAAGGAATGGTTCTGAACGCAATATGTAAAAGCCTCACTGTATAATTTTGCAGCCAGGGATGGAGTCAGTACATGATTTTCAAGTAAAATGGGCTTCTATAAAAATACAGTTTATGGCATAACGAGATTTACAAAAGTTTAAATGTATACATTCCTCCGTATTTCAAACAAAATCCAAAGTGGAAGTTTGTCTAAACAAAGTGAAACTCTCTGGCTTATCTTCTGTAGTTGGAACAAATTGACAATGCTTCTGCAGGTGAGGGCACTAGTATTTAACTTTTGCAGACAGTCTCCTAGTTTTGATCAAAATGCATGCTTCTCACTTGTCTTTGGTTGCATTTGCAAACCGATATTTTGCCTAATATATAAAAAATGGTTTGTTTTCACCGTAATTTAGTTGTTTTTGGAAGTATAAATATTGTAAAACATGACTGTTTGGATCCGAAGGCATATTAAAATAGAGATTTGACATTTTGAAATTAATTGCACAAGTAAATATGCACATTTTTGAAAATTTTTAATTGGCATTTCAAATACAACAATCAGTTACATTGCGAACACTCCCTGTGTGTCCTCCCACATGGCGCTCATCTATTATACACTTGCAATCCGTTTTCAGCTGCTTTGCCCAATATTGACATCCTTACCATTGCACATTGTTTGGCATTGACTGTATGCTTTATTTTTCTGCAGCATCTCTTGATGCGCTAAAGTGACTATGAAGGTAAATAATGCCTATACAAATACGTACAAAGTAACTAATCCCCTCAAACCAGTCTGAGAATGGACCATATTTCGACTGTATGGTACATTCAGTAAACTATTGGGGGGGCAAGGGCGAATAAAGCGTGTGGCTGGGACCACTGTGCAGACTGCAAGGTTATGGGTGCTCATTGTACACCTCACCAATGAGTTTGGGCGTTCCTGTTGGCTGGTAAAATGCTTGTTGTGGGGCATGGTTTTGTTCCACTGATGTGGTAGAGGTATACATATATATTTGGGCTGTTGGTTTAGCTTTTCACAGCAGATTTGCTCTGGGGACGTTTGTAGTTTTTAACCTCCTGAATGAACTTGGCAGTGAGGCACTAGCAATTGGGAATTTACTGAGGCCCCCAGGCTCCTCTACTTTTGCCAGCTGTAAATCTTGTGACCGTGTTGTACTACTGTACTCTACAAAACCAACCCTCCCACCTTCTGTTCTGTAGAATCGACTCTTTTCCAATCAAAAAATGTCCCAACCTAGAGATCTCACACAAGTCACGCCAATTGGCTGATGGGCTCTGCATGTGAGTGCCTGGACAAGCCTTGGGCATCAACTTATGTCCTTGCGCTTGAGTGATATTTGAGGCCCTGCTTCTCACTTCAGGAGCAGAACATCAGTGCAGAGGTGCACAACACCGCCTGCTAGCGCCCAGGAGTCCTGCTTTATAGTTTTCTGCTACAGTCTAATATCTGTAGCGAGTATTCAGAAGATGGGTAATCTGCAGTAAGATGGGAGTATCCCCAGAAAGAGTTGCAAAAGGTAAGTAACTTGTTGTTTGAAGTTTGCAATATTTCCCTATATTTTTTCTCTCGTTGTTTTGATCATGCGGTTACCACTTCCTTTAAGTGCAGCCTGAAGCTTTTGTTATTTCCCTCTAAATGCCTCGGTTATGACGTTGCAGTGCCTACATAGGTGCCACCCAGGCGCGCGGATGTCAGTTCTTTTCGCGCCGGTTGAGCGCCGATCCGGGAAGAGCTACCCCTCTGCCGCTTTTTGGCAGGCTTTTTTCTAGACTTTTGACGACATTTTTTGAGTAGCGACTTCGTGTGTGAGGGATGTCTGGTAGGAAGACCGGTTTTAAACCATGCAGGACTTGTTCCCGCATGATGTCTGTTACCGATCCCCACCTCGTATGTCTGTGGTGTCTTGAACGTGACCACGATTCGAAGTCTTGTTCAGACTGTTGGGCGATGGCTCCGAAGACCTTGAGGGAGCGGGCGATGAAGTTGCTCGCGGCCCAGCAATCAACACCAATAAGAGAGTCCGAGGAGGTCACGGTCCCGTTCGAAGAAGAGGTGGTCGCGGGACAGCTCACGGAGCCCTAAGTCCTCTTCCTCCCATTCGAGGTCGTCTGGACACTCTGGGAAGAGGCATAAGAAGAAGAAGTCCAAGCGGACCTCGACTTCACCTCAACTGGCGTCCGTCGTCGAGAGAGGTAAGGAGCGCCGACGCTCTAGGCACGGTTCTGCGGAGCCTGAGTCGACTTCGCGCCTCCCTCCCTTTCCGGGAGCCGGAGCGACTCCCGCTCAAATTGAAGATTTTTACGAGGCCATGCGCCGCGTATTTGAGCATAACGACCCCGTTGGTGAGCCCTCGGGTGCCGCAGGGTCGGATGGGGCCCCATCGGGTTTGACGCCGGTGGGGCCTCAGGGATCTGATCCGGGTCGACACCGGTCGTGCCAACGCGACCTTCCCTGGCGTCGAACCCGGTGCCTGCGACGTCGCCGATGCCCATCGGTGGCGCAAGCCCCATCCTCATCCCCGACGACACGGAGCCAGAACGGCGTCGAGCGACGCCGATTCCGACGTCGACAGAACCCAGGGGTTCTATGTTGTCACCTGAGCACTTTGTGGACGTGCTGGGCTCAGGAGAGGAATGGGAGGAGTCTGGGGACCCATTAGAGAACCAGGATGTCTCTGAGGAGATTATGGAATGGTATGGGGAACTTGGGGAAGCCAGTGGTCTGGATACTTCCCCAGACACTGGCATGCTCTCTCCTCCTCCTACAGTGGCTACGGAGGAGGGGGCATCCTATGCCATGGTGGTTAAGAGGGCAGCTGAGGTCCTTGGACTGGCGTTGCCCTCAGTGCAGGTCAGGACTAATCTGACTGAAGTACTTCAACCTGGGGCTTCCACCTCTGAACCCCTATTGCCCTTTAATAAGGCACTTTCGGACGTCCTTCTAGGAACATGGTCCAAGCCTAGCACAGGGGCTCCTGTGAATAGGACGATTGCATGCCGCCATCGCCCAGCTCTGATGACCCAAAGTTCCTCAGCCAACACCCCACCCAAGAAAATTTGGTGGTGCAGGCCTCTACTTCCCAGGGCGCATTCTCTTCCGCTCCTCCGGATAGGGAATCCAAGAGACTGGACTAATTTGGGAAGATGTTTTCTTCCTCCAGTCTTGCATTGCGGTCAGTGAATACCGCATGCTTATTGGGCCGTTTCTCCCACTCTCTTTGGGAGACGGTTGCGCTGGTGCTGCCTCAAGTCCTGGAGGAGGCCCGGGCTGTGCTCTCTCAAGCTGTCAAGGACGGGAGAGACGCCATACGGTGTGGTTTGGATACGACCGCTTCGCTGGGCAGATCAATTTCAACGACGGCCTTGAGACGCCACGCCTGGCTTCGTACAACTGGCTTCTCGGGGGATGTCCAGGCTAATTTGATGGACATGCCCTTTGATGGAACCCGCCTTTTTGGGGAAAAGACAGATTCGGCCCTGGTCCGGTTCAAGGACTCTCGAGCTACGGCCAGATCCTTGGGCCTCTCCTCCACTCCTCGTGGCCAGTCTTCCTTTCGCCCCTTTCGTGGGAACGGAAGGGGTTTCCAGCCGCGTCAGCCCTATCCCAGCCACCGTCCCGCACATACTGCCCAAGCCATGCGTTGACGCGGTGCATTCCGTCCTCGGAATGGAGGCCAGAAGCAGTCTACCACACTGCCCCCAGCAGCCGCAGCCTCCAAGCACTCCTAGGCTGATTCTGCAGGACCACACTACTCCAGTGGGTGGGAGAATTCATAGTCATCTCCCCTGCTGGCGATCTATAACAACGGACAAGTGGGTCTTGCAGATCGTCCAGGAGGGCTATTCTCTTCCTTTCCTCCTCCTATTCCGCCAACTCGAACGGCTGGCGTAGGATCACTTGAAGCTGCTCCAAGAGGAATTTACAGCTCTTTTGGCCAAAGGAGCTATAGAAAGGGTCCCAGTTTCAGAAGTAGGCAGTGGCTGTTATTCCCGCTACTTTTTTATTCTGAAGAAGGGGCTTCGGCCCAGTTTAGATCTTCGGACCGTCAATCTCTTCCTCAAAAAGGAGAAATTCAAAATGCTCACATTGGCTCAGGTCTTGTCTGCCCTAGACCAAGGAGACTGGATGGTGGCGTTGACCCTGCAGGATGCGTATTTTCACATTCCCATCCTGTCTGGGCACAGGCGTTACCTGCGGTTCAAGGTTGGCCACGAGCACTTTCAGTTTACCGTGCTCCCCTTCGGTCTTACCAGTGCCCCTCGGGTGTTCACCAAGGTGATGGCGGTGGTTGCAGCTAATCTGCGCAGGTTAGGGGTTTCATTCTTCCCCTACCTAGACAACTGGCTGTTGAAGGCGTCCTCGCCCCAGGCAGTCATCTCCCACCTTCAGACTACAGCGGACCTCCTGCATTAGCTGGCATTCTCTATAAACCTGCCAAAGTCACACCTGACTCCTTCTCAGACGCTCCCTTTCATTGGAGCTGTTCTGGACACAGTACAGTTTCGGGCTTAACCTCCCGAGCAGCGAGTCCAGGATTTTCAGGTTATGATTCCGATGTTTCAGCCTCTATCCTGGATTTCGGTGAGGTTGACTCTGAGGCTGTTGGGTCTCATGGCCTCCTGCATCCTGTTGGTAAGACACGCCAGGTGGCGTATGCGCGCTCTGCAGTGGGACTTGAAGTTCCAATGGGCACAGCATCGGGGAAATCTCACCGACGTGGTTCAGATCTCGGAAGGAACTGCGAAGGATCTGCAGTGGTGGTTAACGAACCGCGATTGGGTCGACTGCAGACCTCTCTCCCTTCCCCAACCAGATTTCACAGTTGTGACGGATGCGTCTTCTGGGATGGGGCGGCCACATGGGAGAGGCGGAGATCAGGGGGTCACTGGTCTCCTGTGGAGACGAGTTTCCATATAAACTTGTTGGAGCTCCGAGCGATTCGGTTGGCATTGAAAGCATTTCTTCCCTCTGTCAAGGGGAAGTTGGTGCATGTGTTCACAGACAACACCACCGCCATGTGGTACTGCAACAAGCAAGGCGGGGTGGGGTCGTGGAACCTTTGTCGAGAGGCCCTGCGTCTCTGGGCATGGCTGGAACAGCAGAGCATAACCCTGGTGGTTCAATGTTATGTTAGGTTATAGGCATTTATAAAGCGCGAGCGGTTACCCTAAGGTGTCCTGGCGCTAGCTGCTCTCAATCTGGGCACTGGGGTGGAGGGCATCTTTACAAGTTAAAGAGCCGTCTTCAGTTCCTTCCTGAAGGTTAGGATATTAGTTGTGTTTCTCAGATAGAAAGGGAGATCATTCTAGGCCTTGGCAGCACCGGCAATAAAGCTTCTCCCGCCCCATGAAACTTTTTTTATGGGTGGTACTGATACCAACTTAGCACCAAGGGAGCGAAGAGTTCTTTTGGGTTAATACCATTGCAGATGCTGTTTAAGGTAATCTGGGCCTGTGCCTTGCAGTGCTTTGTATACGGTGCATAGAGCTTTAAAACGTACCCTTTTCCTGACAGGCAGCCAATGGAGTTTTTTGATTTCCTTGGAAATTGGTGTAAATTTCGGGGTACCAGTAAGCAATCTTGCTGCCGCATTTTGCAGCAATTGGAGCTTGTTCAAGAAACGTTCTTGAATGTTTAGGTATAGACCATTGCAGTAATCCAGCCTAGACATAAGTGCTGTGACAACTGTCCGCCGACTGTCCACTGGTAGGAAATGTAGTATTTTCTTAATCATTTTGAGGGTATAGAAGGTGGCTGAAGCTACTGCATTTATCTGGTCACCAAAATTGAGCTTGTCGTCAATTATCACTCCTACATTCTTTACTTTCCTAGTGGGTGTAGGGAGAATGCCCAAGGCATCCGGCCACCAATTGGGGGTCCAGAAGTTGGCATCATTTCCAAATAAAATGACCTCAGTCTTACCTGAATTAAGTTTCAGGCAATTTTGTGACATCAACCTCCCGACTGCCTCCATACAGTTGTGGAACTGAATGTCTATTCCTACTCCCTGTCCTGGTCGCAGAGCCACCACAATCTGCGTGTCGTCTGCGTAGGAAGTGAGGTCAAAACCAAAAGAGCCAATTAGGGAAGCCAAGGATGAGACATATACGTTGAAAAGAGTCAGACTAAGGGAGGATCCCTGAGGTACTCCGCAAGGCAGGGAGAACGGTTTAGAGTAAAATTCATCCAGTGCCACAATTTGAGATCTGCCAGCTAGGAAGGTCACCTGTCAGGTTCTCTGAACGCCAGGGCGGGCGATCTCAGCCATCGATGCCTTCAGGATCATGAATGGCCTCTCCAGTCGGAGGTGGCGCAAGGTCTTTCAACAGTGGGGAGAACCTTGGTTAGATTTGTTCGCCTCCGAAAACGCGCAATGTCAGCTGTACTGCGTGCTGGAGTTTCCAAGGCGGCTATCGCTCAGCGATGCGTTTTGTCGCAAGTGGAGCTCACGCCTGTTGTACTGGGGTGTATGTATGACATTGTTCTGCATTCTGTCCATCAGTTGTTTTTTGCATTTGTCACTCCGAGTGGTATGGGTATGCCCAGACGTGGGTCCCGTGCTCTCCATGCCACTGGAATCAAGCTATCCTGGCTGATGAAGGGTGAAACCCCGAAGCCAGTCCTAGGATGCTTGTTTCCAGTCCAGGGAGGACCTGGCCTGGCCTGGCAGTTCGGGCTGGACTGTTCCCATTGGGCACAGGGTCAAGACTGATTTGCATATGGCTGGGTTCAAACTGGAATGGCATGGTGAGCAAAGAAACGATGGATTTAGGCCCAGATCTCTGTACTGGGGTGAATGTATGACATTGTTCTGCATTCTGTCCATCAGTTGTTCTTTTGCGCCTTTCTGCCCATACCGCTCCTGCCCAGGGTTCTGAAGAAGATCAGGAGCGACCAGGCCCAAGTCATCCTTGTGGCGCCGGACTGGGCAAGGAGAGTCTGGTATCCAGAGCTTCTGAGCATGAGTGTCGATCCTCCGATCAGGCGGCCCCTTTGGGAGGATCTTCTGTCGCAGCAGCAGGTGAGGGTTCTCCACCCGAACCTGTCAACTCTGCGCCTCCGTGCGTGGAGATTGAGCGGCGGCAGTTGATGGCTTTTGACCTTCCTCCCGAAGTCTGTAATGTTATTCAGGCGGCCCTCCACTAAGTCGGTATTCGCCTGCTGTTGGCAGAAATTTGTATTATACTGTACAGAGAGGTCTATTGACCCTCTTACTGCTCCTTTTTCTACTGTCCTTTTGTTCATTCTTTCCCTTGCACAGCAGGGCTCTGCTTTGGGAAATCTCAAGGGTTACCTTTCTGCTCTGTCTGCTTTGCGGCTGCCAGACCAGCCTTCTCTCTTTAAATCTCCTATTGTAAATAGATTTCTGAAAGGGTTGGTCCATTTATTTCCACCTACACCCTTTGTTATGCCACAATGGGACCTTAATTTGGTCCTCACTTATCTGATGTGCGCTCCTTTCGAGCCTTTGCACAATTGTGCCCTCCGGCTGTTGACCATCAAAACTGCCTTCTTAGTGGCGATTACATCGGCCCAGAGAGTGAGTGAATTGCAGGCATTATCCATCTCGCCTCCTTATCTTATGTCCTTTCCGCACAAGGTGTTGCTTCGCACCAGGGCTTCATTCTTACCAAGGGTTGTGACCCCATTCCATCTGGGACAGGCCATTACTTTGCCCACCTTCTTTGCTCCCCCACATCCCTCTGAGGAGGAGCGTCTCCACCGACTGGACCCAAAAAGAGCGTTGTCGTTCTACCTTGACCGCACAAAAGAGATATGGGTGGATGACAAACTCTTTGTGGGGTATGTGGGAGCAAAGAAGGGAAAGGCAGTGCTGAAAAGAACCATCTCTCGCTGGGTTGTTCTCTGCATTAAAATATGCTATGCCTTGGCGAAGAAGCAGCCCCCTGAGGGATTAAGGGCCCATTCCACCAGGGGAATGGCTGCGACTACAGCCTTGGCACGGGATGTCCCAGTTCAAGACATCCGCCAGGCAGCGATGTGGGCATCTCTGCACATGTTCACAAAACATTGCCTTGATGGTCAAGTGTGCAGGGGGCGGCACTTTGCCCGCTCAGTCCTGCAAGACTTTTTAGTCTAGCTCATGAGTCCGCAACCCACTGCCGGGATGGCATGGCTCGGGTATCTGATTCAAAGGTAAGGAATCTGCAGCTAGAAGTCTGTATCAGATTAACAAGTTAATTACCTTCGGTAACGCATTATCTGGTAGAGACTCCATCTAGCTGCAGATTCCTTACAGCCCCACCCATGCCTCCCCGCTTTACAGACTGATGTTGTAGGTCTAGGGTTTCTCCCCTTTCAGGGCCCTAGTTTTGCACACGTTTTCGTCAGTCACTTCGTGGCTCTGCTCTTCTGGCATGGAAAAAACAAAGTACTGACGTCCGCGCGCCTGGGTGGCGCCTATGTAGGCACAGCAAACGTCATAACACACCAACGAAGTCACGCGGAGCCGAATGGAGCCACCCGACGTCACGCGCAAGGGGTATTGCTCAGCAAAAGTTTCCGGATCCAGCCTGACGCCTGGGAAATTCAAAGGTAAGGAATCTGCAGCTAGATAGTCTCTACCAGATAATGCATTACCGATGGTAAGTAACTTGTTCTTCCGGCGCAGGAGCGCCACAAATCTATGGCCGGAGCCCTGGCCCGTCATTGACAGGAAGAGGCTGGCCACCCCCCCCCCCTTGGCTTTTGATCACCAGGACCTTCCGGTTTATACTGATGTCACTTTAAGGTACTGTCTCTCTGTAACCATTTCCCCACTCCATATGACTGGCTTGTACATTATTATACTTCTCGATACCTGCCAGGCTGAAGTGGGATTCCTAAGGAGTCTAGGTTGTCCACCAGATGACACGTCCTTGAGATTACTCAGCCCCTCAGGATTATTAATTGCTTGCCGACAGTGTAAGGAGCATTGCGTCTTGGTCTGGGGGGGCCTTCTTGTGGCAATACATTATCTGGTTTACACGTGCGGTTGGGTTCGAGATCCCAGTGGTTTTTCTTTTAACTCACTTGAAAGTTTAGGTCTTGGTTTAGATATAGGGAAAAGAAAATCTGTTGACTGCATGGTGGGGAGGCACAGACAAAATAGAGTAAAGCTAAACAGGCCCGTAAGAATGCTGGAAGCAACTGTATTAGATCGCATCGACGATCTATTGGTCGAGTGCGAGGAAATCCTAGTCCCGCCTGGGTCAGTTCAGCACATAACCTGGATGGACTCCCATCTGGCTCAAATTTGAGGATACAAAAACGCATTCCCTCAATGCTTAGGAAACCTATCACGTGCAGTAGTAAATCAACCTACTTTGTGCCTACTGATACTGATGCAGAGCTAGAGAATTTAGTTCCACTTACAATTCATTCAGCCCAGGGCCCACCTGACACTGATCCCACCCTTAGCAATAGATTTTTACCCCTCCAGAACCTGAGCTGCGATCAAGAGGGAAGGGAGGATTTTGAGGGAGCTATGGGAAAAAGTGGCAGGAGGGGGGCGTAAGAGATGAAGATTGAGGTGGCATACCATCCAAAGGGCTATCCAGGCTCGATCCCACAGTATTTAGGATTATTGTTGATCTGAGGGCAGAAGTTAGTATGCTGAAATCTGCAATCAAAGAACTGACAGGACAGGTTAAACTTCTATTAGATAGAGGTGAGTGTCACTGAACCCCCATCCAGACCCACACCCACCATGTCAATACAATCAACCTAGCGCAGACAGAACCCCACCAACCTTTCACAAGAGCTGCTAGTGTAAACACCAAGAATTTTTCTGCCAAAGCGATCGCACCTAGCGATCTACTGGGGGCCTAAAGTGCCCAGTTGCAAGTAACTGCAGGCCTACTAGCGCAACGGGGTCTTCCTCCCATCCTCGATCACCTTCCGAGACGATAACGCGCTAATCAATTCTCTAGTTTGGCGTGAGCATGCCCCATCGCCTCCTAAATGTATTTATATGACCAATGTGCCTAAAGTCCCATCCCACTTGAGGTATGAAGAGGAAGACTCCCTGTAGGAGAGTAGGATCTGCCTCTTATGTTGCCCCCACTTTTTTTTCCTGAGGTTTACACTGGTTTCTGGCTATAGTCAGGCTGGGACCCTGCTAATCAGGGCCCCAGCCTCTCTGTTCTCTCTAAACGATTTGGAGTGCACTCTAGGTGCACTAGTGATTGGATACTGTGGCACCTTATGAGTCCCTAGTATATGGTACCTTAGGTACCAAGGGCATAGGTACTTCACAGGCCTACCAGGGGCTGCAGCATGTATTATGCCACCCCTGGGAAGCAGACTAAATCTGACACCACAGGCCTGCTACTGCAGCCTGAGTGAGGAAGTGCTAGCACCCCTCACTGAGATATAGGTTCCCTATATCTCTCCTACACACACATGTGACCCTATCAGTCACCCCTAAGGCAGGCCCTATCAATCCTGAGGGCAGGGTGCTTGGCTTCTATGTGAGGGGGTGCCTCTGCCTGAGCAGGGCCCCTCTGCAGCTCTCAGAGTCCATTCTCTGGTGCTGTTTGTGGATGCGGTTAAACCATATATTTTTAAGTGCATTATATCCTCGCTGGTAAAATGCTAACTTTGGAATGGCTGCATCGAAACATGTTGTGTTTGGTGTCAAACACCTTGGAATACTACCCCCCGCCAGTCCTGGTGGCGGGGGCAGCATTCCACCCTTCTAGAGGGATAGACATGTACCTACTGTGGAAACGCGGTAGAATCCTGCAGAGCCCTGGCATCACAAAATGGATGCCACCAGTCACAGACACTGGGCTGCCCTCCTGCTGATGACCAACACTCGCAGTGGAGGAAGCCCAACAATAGATATCCTGTCCCAAGGGGGTGTGACCACCTCCCAGACAGGATTTAGTGTATTGGGGCTGCGTGGGTGCGCTCTTAGATTGCTTTGAAGTCCTGCACTGGGGGAGCAGAAGGCTCCTCTGTGCATATGCCAGTTCAAACCGGCTCAGGGGCTACCTGTCTCTGCTCTGGCGCGAAACTGGACAAAGGGAAGTGGGTGTAGCCACCCACTCCCCTGACCCTCCCATAGGTAGGGTCATAGAGCTAGTCCCTCCCCTTCTTTTGGTATAAGAGGGGGAACCTGTGCATTGCACCCTAGATTTTCCAGGACGACGCTCTGAAGAAGAATCCCGGACCTTCGACGTTCCACTACCTTTGGAAGACTGAAGAATCTCCCTTGGAGTCAAGGAGTGACTCCCCTGCTTGGCAGGCACCAAAAACTACAAACGACGGTCGCAAACTACGCCGCTCCCGCCGGAGTCCGAAGTCCCTGCAGCCCAAGAAGTGGATTTCCTGACTTCTCAAAGGCCATCGTGAGTCCCCAGCGAAGCTGAGGCCAGTGGACCCCAAGAGTGACGAGGAACCGCGACCCCTGGGTACCGTGCACTATTGTTGAGTGCAACCCCTTCACAACGTTCTACGAACTTGTGCTTTGGACCACGTGTGGTCCTAGCCTCCGGCAGGAATCCCTCCGAAGATCAGAGGCCTACCACGTCCCGAGTGACCGTGGGCCCCTGTTGAGCGAATCCTCCCGAGGCGTCTTCGCGATCCCTTGCCAGCCGGCTTGTGGGTCCCCTGAAGGCTTTCCTACAGAACCAAAGGGCTCCCCTGGTTGCTCCAGGCCTGCCCTGACTTACCCTCGCTGGGTGAGTCCCTCAGACCTTGCGGGTCTGCGCCATTGCCTTTTTACACTTTCCCCGAGACTTGCTGTTACCAAGGCTTGTTGGCTCCAATCGAGTCGCCGACACCGCAGTAAGCTGCAGACATCATGGGACACGCCGAATCCAGCTCCTGGTCGTCGTCGACGCCTCCTGGACCTCGTGGCTGAAGAGTCAAGGCACCCGTGAACGACCTGAATCTTGCGACGACGGTGGGCATCCATCTTCCTTGCCCCGAGTCACTGCCAAGTGACTTTGAACACTGTCCCCTCTGCTTTCAGGTCTTCCATCTTCTGAATCCAGGCTTGGATTCCACCGGACACTTCTTCGGACTTCACAAGCAGCAAGTCTTCATTGTCCTCCATTGAAAACGACACCGCGACCCGACACCAAAGAACACCTATGCACCCGGCTCCCCTGGGTGAGGTAACTTCAGCACTCCGGTGCTCCTGTGGGTGTGGGCCCTAGAACTACTTACCCTGTAAGTGACTTGCTTGTAGCTTCCCTCGAAGTGCCCTAAAACTCTAACTTTCCAAGTGCGACTATCGCACTGACTCGTACCTGGTTCGCGTCTGTGTTAGACACACCGCGTCCAACTCCCTTGCAATACCATCTGTAACCGCGTCCTTCGACTCGTACAAGGACCGATCGGTGTGTTCGCCTCGAACACGCAAGGGACCTTTAACATTGATATCTCAATTGCGTCTGAGTGCATAGACTCGTACAGGATTCGCATCGGTGCCAGGTCACCGCGTCTGTCCCCTGTGGGTCTCCTACAACTACCTGGGGTGGTTCTTGGGGGTCCCTCGATTCTAGATGCCCTAGGTCTAGCAAACTAAGATTGTAATATTCAATTGTGCTAAACTTATCCTGATATTTGACTTGTACATATGTTCCTGTCCTCTAATCTCATAAAGAGATTAGTAGAGAGTGTTTATTAATAAATACATATATATTTGATATATATACCTGTGTGGTGTCTTCATTTGGTGATTCAAGAGATTGTGTGGTAAAACAAGCTGCTTTACATTCCTTCAAGACTTGGCCTGAAGGCTGCTTTCCACAGCTACCACTAGGATAGCTTTCTATAAAGGTTGTCTTAAACCTATCTACCATAAGAGTCGAATTGTTCTGGTGCAAGGTGTCCACTTTAATTAGTGAACAGCATATACCAGGCCAACTTCTCACACTCCCTTATAAATAAAGCCATACATTGGATTTGCCATGTGAGGGGCTGCTGTTCAGTCATAGGGGATGACATCCTGCGAGATAGAAGGCTTACCCGCCCTAACAATCCCACGGACTGCCATGAACTGTGCTTGGCTGACGGGAAGGTGGCCCACAATCTGTTAGCTCTGGAACCTAGATCCAGTTCTCCCACACCTACAAGCATCCAACTTAAGTATAGATTACCGCAATATCCACCACCATCAACTGTCCACCACCCCGTCCCCCATGTGAGTCTAGATTCCAACCTAGCAGCTAATGATTGGCTCCAGCAACAAGCTCAACATTTACGTTCGAAGTCTCAATTGGCTAATCCCCATAATACCCAAACTATCTCTATAATCAGAAGCCAACCCACAAAAAATAACTCCTCAATCCCCTTGCCTAATGACGTTTGGAATTACAAAGAGCTATCTTATTAATAGAGGGCACCACCTAAAATCCAAATACAGCCTCACGTGCAGGCAGGAAATTCCACAGATGTCCTACAATCTAATTCTACTAATCGACAGAAGTCCAGCATGCTTCAACTAGTGTCATGGAATGTGGCTGGGGTAAGGTTGAAAATGGTCCTCCAGCATTGGATTCAATATATTGAAACCTTTGACATTTGTATACCGCAAGAGAGCTGGAGTACCTCCCCGTCTACTTACCAGGATGTTACGTTCCATAGTCCAGCAAGCTCTAGTAAGCCAGGCCGCCCAGCTGGGGGTTGATAACTTGGGTTAGAATCGTGCTCCAATGTACAATCCGGTAGCTCCCGTCCAATAGCCCAGACATTCTAGGCATTCAACTCAAAGGCCAGAACGGCATCTTGCTTGACATCTGTCTATGCCAGAGCAACCAGGGCAGGAAAGAGGTCAGCTACAATACATGAGCTAGAAGAACTTTTGGATGATAGGGCTATTCAGCCACCCTTGATTGTAGCTGGCGACTTTAACGTTACTTTTGAACCACTGGAGAAGGAGGAAGTTTGTGGAACTAGGGAGGAGGAAGAGATGTGGCACATCCCCCACCTTGATTTACCCCCTATTAAAAAAGGTCCCAAGTGGCACTCCAACTTAATGCCCTTTCCATGGAGTTTGGTTTAAGGGCAGCAAACGGCCGTACTAGCTCTAATAAAATTGGCACCAATACTTTCAATAGGACCAACAACAAAAGCTGCATAGATTATTTTTTGGTGGACCTAAGGCTATGGCCTAGAGTGATCGATATGGCTGTGGGCTGTACCACGGACAGCAATCACAATCCCCTGAAACTCTCCCTGGGGGGACTCCCCTAGTTTTCCAAAACCCGTTTTATCGTCAAGGGAGTTACTCCCAACAAACAATAATAGACAACTTAAATGGCCCCCGGTGGCCCTGGACGAAGGTAGCTTGAAGCAATCAAGCAGAACTTACTGACGAGCACAGTAGAGATTCAAAGCTTAATTTATCACCCGGGAGGGCTGGAAGAGGTTCCGGCCTGCCACAATTACCTCTTCAAGCAGCTGGCTACATATTTTTCCGAACCAATGCACCCCCTGAATCCTGGTCTGAAGACAAGATCACAGTTTGCCTGGTTTAACCAGGAGTGTAGAGATCTTGGACGCCAACTAGCCCAGGCAATTAGAGGAAACAACTTTGCCCTTCTGAGGGAACTGAGGCGGTCTAACAAGTCAGCTCAGGTGAGAGCAAAAAGGTAGTGGGACAAAAATAGATGGATGTTAATCGGGTAGGCCTATGCCAGGAAAGATGCAGAGGTTTTGGCTCCTAGTTACTAGGGGGGGGATGCTAAAAGGCCCTGACCACCAACCAGTAATATCTCCATTACCGCATGATATGACTTAAGTTTCTTTGTTATGTTCTGGGCCTTGTGTATCGGATGCAGAAGATGCTCTTCCTGATCTTGCCCATGGTGCAGCCATGGATTTCTTTTCTAAAAACGAAATTAAGATCTGTATAAATTCCATTGTAATGGCTAAAGCCCCTGGACCTGATGGCATCCCGATTGACTTTTTTGTACATGACCGTGAGAACTGGACAAGCTACATTTTGGCCCTAGCCAATGCGATTGCAGTGGGGGCCTAAATACCCTTTTCTTGGAAGGGAGCAGAGATGATTCCTGTGTACAAGAAAGGTGACAGAGCTTCACCTTGCAACTACAGACCTATCAGTCTCATTGACTGTGTCCAAAAGGTGTTCGCTCGTGCACTCCTTTTAAAGTTACCGGACTGGATTAGCAAACATAAGATCTTGACTCCCTTCCAATCTGGTTTTAGACAAAAAAACGAGCACCATTGATCAGGTGTTCCATTTCCTTCTCCTGACTTGGAAGACTGTGGCCATTGGTCGCGGGAGCCTTTTATGTAGCCTTCATCGATCTAAAGACCGCCTTCGATCTCGTTCCAAGGTGCGTTTTAAAAGATATGGGCCTACCCCTGGAGATTTTATCACTTGTTATTCGCCTCCTTGAGGCAAATTTTGCCAGGGTTCGTTGGGGCAGCCAAGGCCAGCTTACTGACCCAATTAAAGTAAATGGGGGGGTATGTCAGGGCTCTGTACTGGCACCTACACTTTTTTCGCTATTTGTGAATGGGTTGTCCAGTTTCTATCTGATGTCCCAGCTGACGCTCCTACTGGGGGCGGGTGGAGGAGGGGGGGGTTAAAAGTGGTAACCTTACTGTTTGTAGGCGACACATTGCTGGTTTCCAAAACACCGGGAGGGTTACAGTTGCTTTTAAATAGTTTTCAAATTTTCTATGACTCCCGAGGGTTAGAGGTTAATACAAAGACTAAGCTTTTATTGCTCAATCCTCATAAATCCTTTAGAGGTAAACTAGCATTCGGAGGGGTTCCTTTTCAAAAGGAGAGTACCTTTGATTACCTGGGTATCAGTCTTTCAGAAGATATGTCATGGAAGCCTCACATACTGAAGCGGACCCTACTTCAGTAAACCAGTGGCAGCCCCAATCCAGATTTACGATTCTAAAGCTGTAGGTTCTGCTCTCTATGGAGCAGAATATCTGAAAGAGACACGTTAGTGACAGATTCCTTACCTTAGAATATCCCCAGGCGTCAGGCTGGATCCGGAAAGTCTTTTGCGTAGCAGTACCCTTGCGCGTCGGTAGGCGGCGTCGTGCGGCTCCGCGTCCGTCGTCGGCGTCGTGATCGCCGGGATGACGTCGCGGGCAGTACTTAGGCGCCGCCCCTGCGTGCTGACGTCAGTTCTTCTTTTCCGCGCCAGTAAGCGCAGATCCGGGAAGAGCAGTGCCCTAGTCACTTTTTGACTATCTTTTTTGTGAAATTTTTCACTGTTTTCTTCAACGAGTCTTCACGACTCCTAAGGTGTCGTAGGGATGCCCGGCTTTAAGCCCTGCGAGGAATGTGGTCGTATGATGTCCATCACGGACCCCACCTCGAGTGTCTCTTCTGTCTCGGCCGAGACCACGACACGAAGTCGTGCCCTGACTGCCGGAAACTTCATCCGAAGGCTTTGCGAGAGCGGTCTCGAAAGCTCCTTGAAGTCCGGCAGTCGGCTCCGCGCCGCACCAAGCCCCGGTCCCGGGAGAGGTCGAGGGGCCGGACGCGGAGTCCCCGCCGTTCGTCGGAATCCAAGTCTTCGCGCTCCTCCGGTAAGTCTAAGCACAAGAAGTCTAAGCGGCGTCATCGCTCTAAGACTTCGCCTCGCCGGTCGCGCGACTCGGCTGAGGTCCCTGTCGGCACCGTCCCCGCGGCCCCGGACGTGCCTGTCGAGTTGCCCCCGCATTACCCGTCCTACCCGGGTTCGGGGGCGACTCCGGCCGAAATACAGAAATTCCTGTCGGCCATGGCCCGCCTCTTCGGGCCTCAAGGTCCCTCCGGTGCGCCTTCGGGCCCCGCGGGCCCTGATGGGGTTGCTCCGGCGTCGCCGTCGACTCCGGTCCCGGCGTCGCCTGTCCCACCAGCCTTCGTCCCGGCCTCGGCTCCGGCCCCGGCCTCGACCCCGGTTCCGGTGGTGCCGCAACCCCCATCGACGCCGGTTGACCTAACCACGCCGACGCCGATGTCCCCAGTGCTGTTTCCGACGCCGTCCGGGGCTCCGGGCGGCGTCGTTCCCGGTTCTCCCGGGTCCGGACATGGAGCCGGACCGGCGCCGCCCGACGCCGGTTCCGGCGCCCGATGAGACCTTGGGTCCCTTATGTCCCTCCTCCTCCATCTTTTCAACCTGAGGAGGACCGGGAGAGCTGGGAGGGGTCTGACGACCCTCTCACACAACAGTGCGAGTTTGACCCGGACTGGGTTGAGGAACTTGGGGATGCCAGTGGGCTGGATACCTCCCCCGACTCTGGCATGCTGTCTCCTCCCGTGGCAACGGAGGAGGGGGCTAATTTTGCAACGGTGTTGCGTAGAGCTGCTGGAGCCTTGAATCTACAGTTGCCTACAGTGGCCGTCAGGACTAACCTCCTGACTGAAGTGCTTCAGCCGGCGGCCTCCTCTTCGGAGCCTGTGCTGCCGTTCAACGATGCACTCACTGACGTTCTTTTGGGTGCCTGGTCCAAACCCACCACAGGGGCTCCTGTGGATAGGAACGTGGCCCGACGCCATCGCCCGGCTCCGGGCGACCCCCTGTTTCTCTCCCAACACCCCACCCCTGAGAGCTTGGTTGTCCAAGCCTCTGCCTCCCAAACAGCCTTCCCTACCGCCCCTCCGGATAGGGAATCCAAGCGCCTGGATCACTTTGGGAAGAAGGCTTTCTCTTCCTCCAGTGCTGGCTTGCGGTCTGTTAATACCGCTTGCCTCTTGGGCCGATACACCCACTCCCTGTGGGATTCGGTGGCTGATGTTTTGCCGCAGTGTTCTGAGGAGGTCCAGACACTGCTTACCCGCGCTATTGCGGAAGGGCGTGATGCGGCTAAATATACCATCCGCTGTGGCCTTGATACCGCCGACTCGCTGGGCAGATCGCTTGCAACGACGGTGGCGCTGCGTCGCCACGCCTGGCTGAGAACCACTGGTTTTTCAGGGGATGTCCAGAATACTCTCATGGACATGCCCTTTGATGGAGTCGGTCTTTTGGTTCGAAGGCAGACCATGCGCTGGAGCGTTTCAAGGACTCACGGGCTACTGCTAAGTCCCTGGGCCTTGCTGTTGTGCGCCCTCCGCAAACGTCTGCTTTTCGCCCCTTTCGTGGCCACGGAAGGGGCGCCCAGTCACGTCCACAGCCCGGCCAACGGCCCGCGCAGCAAGAGCCTTCGCGTGGCCGAGGACGTGGATACCGCCGTGGCGGTTCGGGCAACCAGCGTGCGGGTCAGGCCACCACCTCCAACCCGTCCGCGGCCTCCAAGCCCTCCTAGTCCCTCCTTTCAGGTGCACAGTACGCCAGTCGGGGGCAGGGTCCGCCATCACCTTCACCACTGGCGTCCCATCACCTCGGACAAGTGGGTCTTGGACATTGTCCGAAGGGGCTACTCCCTCCCCTTCGAGACCACCCCCCAGCCATGCCACCTCAATTCCACCGCATGTCAGGGGATCACTTGGTGCTTCTACAGAAGGAAGTCACGGCCCTCTTGGCCAAGAGGGCCATCGAGCATGTTCCGACCCCAGAAGTAGGGCGTGGTTGCTACTCCCACTACTTTCTGGTGCCCAAAAGGACAAGGAGGACATGCGTCCTATCTTGGACCTCCGGAACGTCAATCGCTTCCTCCGGAAGGAGAAGTTCAAGATGCTCACCCTAGCTCAGGTCTTGACTGCCCTCGACCCCGGAGACTGGTTGGTAGCGTTGGACTTGCAGGACGCCTATTTCCACATCCCCGTCCTGCCGGCCCACCGGCGTTACCTTCGGTTCACGGTAGGCCTCGAGCATTTTCAGTTCACCGTGCTCCCCTTTGGCCTTACCAGTGCCCCTCGGGTGTTCACGAAAGTGATGGCGGTGGTCGCAGCTCATCTGCGCCGGGCAGGGGTTTCAGTCTTCCCCTACCTCGACGACTGGCTGCTGAAGGCGGGCTCGTCCCAGGCAGTCGTATCCCACCTCCAGACTACGGCCGAACTCCTGCACTCGCTGGGGTTCTCCATCAATGTGCCAAAGTCGCATCTGATTCCTTCTCCACAGCTCCTTTTCATCGGAGCAGTTCTGGACACGACGCAGTTTCGGGCCTATCCTCCCGAACGGCGAGTCCGGGATATTCAGGCTATGATTCCGATCTTTCAGCCTTTATCCTGGGTTTCGGTACGGATGACCCTGAGGCTGCTGGGCCTCATGGCCTCCTGCATCCTGCTGGTCACTCATGCCAGATGGCATATGCGGGCTCTGCAGTGGGACCTGAAGTTCCAGTGGGCGCAGCACCAGGGCGACCTGTCCGATCCCGTCCAGATCTCGGAGGGGACTGCAAAACAGTTGCAGTGGTGGCTCTCGAACCGGCAATGGGTCATGGGCAGATCCCTCTCCCTTCCCCAGCCAGAGCACACAGTTGTGACGGACGCATCCCTTCTGGGATGGGGCGGTCACATGGGAGAGGCGGAGATCAGAGGCCTCTGGTCTCCGGCGGAGTCCCGGCTCCATATCAACCTTCTGGAGCTCCGGGCGATCCGACTTGCACTCAAGGCATTCCTTCCCTCTGTCAAAGGGAAGGTAGTGCAGGTGTTCACAGACAACACCACCGCCATGTGGTACTGCAACAAACAAGGCGGCGTGGGGTCGTGGACCCTTTGTCAGGAGGCTCTGCGCCTCTGGACATGTCTGGAACATCAGGGCATGTTCCTGGTGGTTCAACACCTGGCAGGTTCCCTGAACGCCAGGGCGGACGAACTCAGCCGCAGGTGCATGATGGATCACGAATGGCGTCTTCATTCGGAAGTGGCGCAAGGACTCTTTCTACAGTGGGGAGAGCCTTGGTTAGATCTATTCGCCACCGAAGAGAACGCGCAATGTCCTCAGTTCTGCGCGTTGGAATTTCCAAGGCGGCACTCGCTCGGCGGCGCTTTCGTCACGAGTGGAGTTGCGGTCTATTGTACGCCTTTCCGCCTATACCACTTCTACCCAGAGTGTTGAAGAAGATTCGGCACGACCGGGCCCAAGTCATTCTTGTGGCTCCGGACTGGGCTCGAAGAGTTTGGTATCCCGAGCTACTCAATATGAGCGTAGATCCCCGATCCGTCTGCCTCTTCGGGGGGATCTTCTGTCGCAGCAGCAGGGGACGGTCCTCCACCCGAACCTGTCCAGTCTACACCCGAACCTGTCCAGTCTACACCTGCTTGCGTGGACATTGAGCGGCGGCAGTTCACTCCTTTCGACTTGCCTCCCGAAGTTTGTGATGTGATTCTGGCAGCCAGGCGTCCCTCCACTAAGGTGGTATACGCCTGCAGATGGAACAAATTTGTGGCATGGTGCACAGCAAAGGCTGTGAATCCCCTTTCTGCCCCTCTTTCTGAGGTCCTTCTGTTCCTTCTCTCTCGGGCCCAACAGGGTTCTGCCCTGGGTACCATCAAGGGTTATCTTTGTGCTATCTCGGCCTTCCTCAGGCTCCCTGATCAGCCCTCCCTTAAGTCCCCTGTTGTTAACAGGTTCTTAAAAGGCATTACTCACCTCTTCCCTCCTGTTCCGTTTGTGATGCCTCAGTGGGACTTGAACTTGGTTCTTACCTTTTAATGTGCGCTCCCTTTGAGCCTCTACATAACTGTCCTCTTCGTCTTCTGACTCTGAAGACAGCCTTTCTGGTGGCCATCACCTCCGCTCGGCGGGTGAGTGAGCTCCAGGCTCTATCTTGCAAACCTCCCTTTCTGTCTGTTCATCCAGACAAGGTTGTTCTTCGGACTCGTCCGTCCTTCTTGCCAAAGGTGGTTACTGCTTTCCACATTGGGCAGACCATCACTTTGCCCACCTTCTTTCCGCCTCCGCATCCTTCCAGAGAGGAAGAGAGGCTCCACCGTCTGGACCCAAAACGTGCGCTCTCTTTCTATATTGACCGCACAAAACACTTCCGGGTGGATGACCAGCTCTTTGTTGGCTACGTGGGCGCCAAAAGGTCGGGCGGTGCACAAGAGGACTATCTCCCGCTGGGTTACCTTGTGCATCAAGACCTGCTATTCTTTGGCTAAAAGGAGCCTCCTGTTGGGCTGCGTGCCCATTCCACCAGGGCAACGGCTGCTACCACGGCCTTGGGCCGCGGTGTTCCGCTGCCGGTTATCTGTCAGGCAGCTACGTGGGCCTCGCTGCACACGTTTACAAAGCATTACTGCCTTGACAGTCAGGTCCGGAGGGACGGCTTCTTTGGCCGTTCTGTCCTCCAGGACTTCCTTGTCTGATCTTTGTTCGCAGACCCACCACCGGGGTTGGTATTGCTGGGGTATCTATTCTAAGGTAAGGAATCTGTCACTAACGTGTCTCTTTCAGATGCACAAGTTACTAACTTGTGTAACGATATATCTGTAAGAGACAGTAGTTAGTGACAGATTCCTACCGCCCCACCCATCCTCCCCGTTCTGCGAACTGATTTCTAGGGTTAAGGACATCCCTTTCAGGGCCCTAGTATTTTTCAGACACCTATGTCAGCTTCTTGCATGGCTCTGCGTTCCTGGCGCGGAAAGTCGTGTACAGAACTGACGTCAGCGCGCAGGGGCGGCGCCTAAGTACTGCCCGCGACGTCATCCCGGCGATCACGACGACGGACGCGGAGCCGCACGACGCCGCCTACCGACGCGCAAGGGTACTGCTACGCAAAAAACTTTCCCGGATCCAGCCTGACGCCTGGTGATATTCTAAGGTAAGGAATCTGTCACTAACTACTGTCTCTTACAGATATATCGTTACACAAGTTAGTAACTTGTGCTGTGGGGCTTTGAAAAGATGGATGCCCTCCTGAATTCAGAGAACAAATTCCTGAGGTCCCTGGTTTCGCAACCACAGAGTACCCCACTCCACCTGCTAAGGCTGGATTTGGATAGAGTCTCCATTACAGAGAAGGCCAAGCTACGTCCCTTACTGTTTTGGCTGCGCATAAGGTCCACCCCTGAGTTGCTTCTGTATGCTGCCGCTCTCATGGAAGTTAGTGCACTTGACCACCATAAGATAGGTTGGATCCGTAAAGTGAAATGCTCGCTAACCGCAATAGGATTAAAGGGTTATTGAGATGTTAAGGACCCAGCAGTACTGGGACTAGGTTGCACAGGCTTCACTTCCCCCGCAGCTCCGCTCGTCTGCGCTCTGCCCTACGGTCCCACACAGGCAGGGTTCAAGACCTCTCCCTGCTGGGTCCCGCATTTTTATTTTCTTTGTGTATTATCTGTTCTGTGCTCCTTTTAATTTGTATTTTAGTTACTCTTGGCTCCTTCATTTGATTTAATTTACTCTTGGCTCCTTCATTAGATTTTACACTCTTGGCTCCTTGGCTTGCTACCCACTTCCCCCGTAACCCATAACGCTGCCACTGCGTTAGTCAGCTTCCTGCCCCGCCCCGCTCCCCCAGCCGCACGCCCCTCCCCTACTTAAATGGCGACCGCTACGCGGTCACGCCAAAGGCGCACCTAAGGCAAGCCTGTCTGCGCCTGGACCGCGCCCAGCGCCAGACCCCCTGGCCCTCGCGAGAGCCACAACAGACGCCGCTACGACGCCAGCTTCCTCCACGGACTCCACACCGGCCGATCATCAAGCTGCTTCCAGGCCAGCCCGATACTCACCCACGGACCCTTCACCTGCCATAGCTGCAGCTTCACCAGCCGCCGAACACCCGCACGCCTTACCCCACCCGACAGAGCAGAACGCAACCACCTCAGATGCATACTACGCAACACCCGCTCCGTTCACAAGCACGCCGTCGAACTCTGGGACCTACTCGATTCAACCTCCCCGGACGTTGCCTTCCTAACAGAGACATGGATGAACCCCTCCTTGGCACCCGACATTGCCATAGCCATCCCAGATGGATAAAAGATCACCAGAAGGGACCGCACCAACAGACCAGGAGGAGGAATCGCCATCGTCTATAGGAATACCCTCAGTCTCGACCTGCACGACAGACGCCTCCAGCTCCGCCGAACACCTGCACTTCCAGATCCATATCGACCCCAACACCACCCTCAGAGGAACACTCGTTTACAGACCCCCCGGTCCCCGGCCACAGTTCATCGACGCCATCTCCGACATAGTCAGCACGCACGCTCTTGCGTCCACAGACTACATCCTCCTCTGAGGGGAAACAGCCTTAATAACGAATTTCTAACAGCGAGTGGGCTTAACAACGAATCATAAACAACGACCTGTTCCTGAACCACGACCTCCTTAACCACTACTGTACCTGAACCACGACCTCATTAACCAATACTGTACCTGGCTTACTAAGCCTGTCCGAAAAAGTAACTCAGTCTGATTTCAATTTAAAAATGTTTTTGAAATATTGTTTTGATTTGAGCTGTACATTTACCTATTATTATAATTATGCAGTCGTTAGATTAGACTTAGTTAAAATTTACCTTGTGAGGCCAGTAGATGGCACTGTATGCTTGTTTTTCACTGATGCATACTGACCTGTGCTCGATGCGACTGTTCGGTGTGGTTTTCACACTTCAAATGGACACAAAATGTTGGTTGGCCATTTTTTATTAAATGTTTTAATCGAGAGTATTGTATTTAAAAATGAAAATATGTTCTCGGATTCATTTTAAAAAAACATTATTTTCTGTGAGAACGTGTATTTCATATAATCGCTTTAAATAGTGCAATTTGTGTTAATTTTCCATTTGTTATGCCGGCTTTATAGTTAGCATTCTAGTGTGTAAATATTATAAAAAAAGATGAAGGACTTTTATTTTATTGTTTTACACCGTCCATAACTGTCTCTCTGTAAGTTCGTCGGTATTTTTTTAAAACGATCATTTGATGGCTAATTTAAAGAATCATTAAAAAAAAATAGTTTTAATTAGAAGTGTTGTTTAATTTAATTACTTTTTTTGTTCGTGTTTCAAACATGCATTGTATTGAACGTAGTGGTAGATTCGTAATATATGTCAATAGAAAAATATTCGTGGTTCAGAAAGTCGTGGTTAAAAACATAGTGGTTTGGCTTTGGTCGTTGTTTAGCCTTCGTGGTTTAGGCACTCGTTATTAAAGTGGTAGTTTAATCATACATTCTCCTCTGAGACCTGAATTTCCACCTCGAACGCCGATGGCAGCAACTTCGTCGCCCTGCTCGATAACCTCGCCAACCTCTGACTCAAACAGCTCGTCACGACCCCTACCCACACCGCCGGACACACGCTCGACCCCATCTTCTCAGCCAGCAACCACATTACCGAACTCCACTGGACCGACCACCCCTGCGTCCACTTCACCTTCAAGAAACCCGCCGCGCACCACCACCCGCTATGGATCCCCTACTGCAACTGGAACAAGGTCACAGAAGACCAGCTCATCACCTCCCTCGCCCGAGACCCTCCGACAAACACCACCGACACAGCCGCCAGCAACCTCAGGCAATGGATCGACGACTGCGCCAACACACTCGCCCCGATCAAAAACCCCTCAAACAGATGCACCGACAGAAAAGCCATCTGGTTCACCACCGACCTCCAGAAATCCAAGCGGACTTGCCGAAGACGAGAAAAAGTGGCACCACGAAAAGACACCGGACAACCACGAAGCCCTAAAAAAACGCCAGCCGCAAGCCCCACCAACTCATCCGAGCCACTAAAAGGACCTCCTTCAAGGAGCGCATCGACAACAACGCACACAACAGCAAAGAGCTCTTCAACATCGTGAAGTAGCTCTCCAACCCCAGCTCCAGCTTCAACGACATCCCGCCGTCGCAAGACCTATGCGACTCCCTAGCCACCCTTCTTCCACCGCAAGACCGCAGACATCCACGACGGCTTCAACACCCAGACCCTCCCTACAGCCGCCAACACTACAGACTCACCGCCCCCCAGCCTCACCAACCACCTGCTCTCCTGGACCCACGTTAACGACGATGACACCATCAAGACCATGAACACCATCCACTCCGGCTCACCATCCGACCCCTGCCCTCACCACATCTTCAACAAAGCAAACCGCATCATCGCACCCCAACTTCGGAAGATTATCAACAGCTCCTTCGAGACCGCCACCTTCCCGGAAAGCTGGAAGCACGCAGAGATCAACGCCCTACTCCAGAAACCCACAGCAGACCCAAAGGACCTCAAGAACCTCCGGCCCATCTCCCTTCTGTTGCCGGCGAAAGTCATCGAAACGATCATCAACGGGCAACTGACCCACTTCCTCGAGGAGAACAACATCCTGGACCCGTCCCAATCCGGATTCCGCAGCAATCACAGCACCGAAACCGCCCTCATCGCTGCCACAGATGACATCAGGACCCTACTGGACAACGGCGAAACCGCGGCCCTCATCCTCCTGGACCTCTCGGCCGCCTTCGACACCGTCTGCCACCACATCCTATGCACTCGCCTACACGACGCAGGAAAGAAGCAACAAAGCCCTGGACTGGATCACCTCCTTCCTCACTGACAGAACCCAGAGGGTCCGCCTCCCCTCTTTCTGTTCCGAAGCCACCAAGATCATCTACGGCGTGCCCCAAGGATCATCCCCACCCTTTTCAACGCTCGCCAGCATCGTCCGCTCGCACAACCTCAACATCGTCTCCTACGCCGACGACACTCAACTGATCCTCTCACTCACCAAAAACCCCGCCACTGCCAAAACCAACCTCCACGAAGGATTGAAGGCCGTCGGCAGCTGGATGCAGACCAGCTGCCTGAAACAACTCAGACAAGACAGAGGTCCTCATCCTCGGATCCACGCCCTCTGCCTGGGACGACTCTTGGTGGCCGGCCGCCCTGGGAGCCGCACCCACACCCACTGACCATGCACGCAACCTGGGGTTCATCCTGGACTCATTGCTCTCAATGACCCAGCAAGTCAACGCCGTCTCTTCTTCCTGCTTCAACACCCTCCGCATGCTCCGTAAGATCTACAGATGGATCCCCACCGGAACCAGAAAGACGGTTACACAAGCCCTCGTCAGCAGCAGACTAGACTACGGCAACGCCCTCTACGCAGGGACCACGATCAAACTCCAGAAGAGGCTCCAAAGCATACAAAACTCCTCCGCACGCCTCATCCTCGACATCCCTCGCCACACCCACATCACTGCCCACCTGAAAGACCTGCACTGGCTCCCAGTCAAGAAGAGGATCACCTTCAAGCTCCTCACCCACGCCCACAAAGCACTACACAACGCCGGACCAGCATACCTCAACAAGCGTCTCACCTTCTACACCCAGATTCGCCAGCTTCGCTCCGCCGCCCTCGCCACCGTCCCACGCATCCACAGAACCTCCACCGGCAGCAGATCCTTCTCCTACCTCGCTGCCAAGACATGGAACACCCTCCCCACACAGCTGCGACAGACCCAGGACCTGCTGACCTTCAGGAGACTTCTCAAGACCTGGCAGTTCGAGCAGTAGCTGCACCCCCGCTCTTCGCCTTGAGACCCTCACGGGTGATTAGCGCGCTCTACAAGTAAGTGATTGATTCATCTTGGGGACGCTTAACCACAGAGTTCATGGATTTTAAATTGATAAGTTCTTACGAACAATACTTAGAGACTATCACGATACCTCTGGACAGGAAACTCTACATGCAGTTCAGGCCGTGCAAAGTGCCTTAAATTTTATCCGCTGTCCGACTGGTAGCCAGTGTAGTTCCCGAATGCCTGCACTAATAGACTGATATTTAGGGGCATCCAGGACCAGTCTAGCCGCGGCATTCTGTACTGCCTGCAACCTTCTGAGTAAATTGGATTAAAGATTGATGTACAGTCCATTACAGTAATCCAATTTGGATAACACAAGGGAGGTCATCACAGTTTTTCTAGTGTTTATAGGAATGAAAGGCAGAATTTTCCGTACCATTTTAATAGTGAGAAATGCGGAAGAGACCACCTTTGAAACTTGGGACTTCATGTTGAGTTTATCATCTATAATGACCCCCAAATTCTTAGCCTTGGTCACTGGTGTAGGAGTAATGCCCAGTGTGTCTGGCCACCAAACTGGTGACCACTGAAGGGAGAGGTTACCAAATAGCACCACCTCAGTTTTTCCTGAGTTCAGCTTAAGGCAGTGCCTACCCATCCAGTCGCTCAGGGAGACCATACAATCATGAAGTTTGGTTGAATAGTTGATGTCCTTATCCACTGCTGAGATGACCAACGGAGTGTCGTCAGCATAAGAGGTTGGATATAGGTTAAAACTTCTAATCAGAGAGGCTAGTTCAGGGACATAAATATTAAAAAGCGTGGGGCTCAAAGAGGACCCCTGCGGCACCCCACATGGCAGGATGAAGGGTGCAGATTTAAAATTGCCCAGTTTCACAATTTGTGTTCGGTCCGAAAGGAATGACGTTAAAAGGGAAAGGGCCCTTCCTCCTATCCCGATGGTTTTTAGACGTTTGACCAGGCTCGTATGGTCCACGGTATCAAATGCCGCAGACAGGTCGAGGAGAACAAGGGCTGCCGACCCCCCGCCGTCTAGAGTTTTTCGGATCTCCTCAGTGGTTTTTTTATTAGAGCAGTCTCGGTGCTGTGACCAGCTCTGAAGCCAAACTGACTCTGATCCAGGATTTCGTTTTCCGCAATAAAGGTGGAGAGTTCAGTGTTTAGCTGTTTCTCAAAATTTTTTGCGGGAACAGGGAGTCTAGCAATAGGACGGTAGTTAGCAGGATCAGTTATATCTGGATTAGCTTTTTTTTTTTTTTAAAAAGAGGCAGAATACAAGCCTGTTTCCATATTGAAGGGAAGTGCCCTTGCGATAGCATCTGATTAAACACGTTAGTTAGCAATGGGCTAATAATGTGGCTGATGCTTTGAGAATCCTGGGGGACAAGGATCATCCGGGGATCCTGATTTGGTAGAAGAGAGAAGAGTAGATAGTTGCTCGGAGCAGGCCGGAGAAAAATCTAAGAAAGACACTTTGCCTGCAGGTACTTGTACTGCGTTGTTAGTGACTGATCTGTGCGTGGTGAATTGGTCGTATATTTGGTCCACCTTGGACTTGAAAAAGTGGGCAAGAGTGTTGCAGAAATCTTGGTTAGAGTTGGCAGTGTTGTCCTTGCACTGTATTGCACTTTTATGGTCTTGGGACTGAAATAAAGGTTTATGATGATGAATCAGTGGGGGGGGGGGGGAGAGGGAGGAGGAGGAGGGGGGGCTGGGATTCAAGTGTTTCGGGGGTGGTGCCCCAGAATCCCCTGGTTCCAGTAATGATGGGGTCCCCAGAAGTCAAAAGGTTGAGCACTACTGGCTTACACTAAATCATATGCAAGTTTGCCTTTATCTGTTGTATTTCTACAGATTGCTCACATTTCACCTCTAAGATCATCACTTCCCACCCCATTAATGATCAAATCTTATTGCTACTAATTTAATCCACCACAAAGGCACAGGAAGAAATGAATTGAGTGGCCTTGTTGAGAGCGCAAGAATAATCCCACTAACCAAATGACCAATGATCACTTGAATAAGCACTAGCCTTTGGACCATAGTGCTGCTTGGTGTAAAGCGCTTCAATGCCTAGTCTGAGTAGTAAGTGATTTATGAATGCATTTACAATAGGTTTAATGAGGTGACCAGTCTGTGTTGACCCACGCAGACTTCAGTAATGACTTTCTGCCATGATGTTTGACATGGTAAACTTGTCATGCTTGCAAAAAGCATTATGGAAAAAGAGGAGGAAGGTGCCCTCTGGCGAGTGGATTAAATATTATGCCTGATATGATGAGGCTTATACAAGAGTCTTTTATTCAAAACAGAGGGGATTAAGAGAGGACCCTTGGGGAAAAACTGGGAAGCCCTGTAAGGCAGTTTAGAGAACTGTAGCCTTACCATATTAAATGTGACTTACATTCCCCAGAGCAGCGTTAATGGAGGAATATCATCCTCCTGCTTTTGAGCCCTAGGGAGAACAGACCACACAGAGAACCGATCTACCTCCAGATTATGTAGAAGGAAAGGAAAATGGAAGTGCAAACATCATGCAACAGGTGTCACCTGTACCCCCTACATTCTTAGTGCAAGCTCACCCTCCTATATGTGATCCTACCACACATTCGTTTCTGAGAGCGGTGGGGAAGGACTCCTCAGCAACATTGTAAGAAATTGGATTATTAATTGGGGCGGGTGACTACCCACTTCAAAGAAAAATCTCAACCCATATCTGAGTGAACCCCTAACGTCTTGAACCTGAATTCAACCCCTTAGTAGCTGAGGCATAGAGCAGACAGGCTTTACGTAGAGGAATGGTGAAGTAGTTGTGCAGTATCACAGCAGTAGTTAAGTCAAAATGCAAAACAATAAAGATCCCAACCAAATTAGAAAATTTGAAATATTCAATAAAGAAAATGACAAAAATCCGATGAGGGGAATGGATATATGAATTTTTAGAGTTTTATGTATGGCCTCTAAATGCACAAAGAGCCAATGATGGTCAGTGTAGACCTGGACCTAGGAGCAGTTTGAGGCTGACTGTGATGGTGTGTTTTGGATATGTGAGAAAATGGGGTTCTGTTGCTATACCCCACCTCCAATTTTTGCCTGGCTTTTGATGCAACTTTGACTATAGGGTACTGGGTCCCTGCTGACCAGGTTCCCAGTACCTGTGTTCTTTCCCTAAAAACATGTCCACAATTGGTGCTTCTGCCCCCCTGTAAGTCCCTAGTAAGTGGTACCCTGGGTACCTAGGGCCTGGAGGCTGAAGAGGGTCCCCTTGGACCCACTTACTAGGACGATGCCAGTGCCCCTGCAACTTGCATGCCCCTCTAAGGTTGAAAAATGACCAAGTCGACATGGCACACTGCCTGTGTGCCATGCCAGCTAGCACTGCCTAAGATATAGGTAGTCCTGGAAAGACTTAATCTTGTAACACAACTATGTTTTGCAGCATGAATCCTTTTCTGGATTCACATGCTGTGCATTATTGTGCTATAAAGTGGTTGGGTTCAGAAATGTCTTATTTTTATTTCTCTCTTTGGGGTGTCGTCGGCCACCATTTGGTGCTAGGTCCATCCCTTGTGTGATGTCAGACAGTGCCCCAGAAGTTCCTGTGTGTGGTAGCCATCTTCAGATTCTTTTTTCCACCGTTGGGTCTGGAAGCAAATGGAGAGACTCTGAAGTTTTGGATGAAATCACCGAAAAAAATCAAGAAATTTGAGAGAAAAAAACAAACATCTTTAATCATTTGAGAAGACACCGGCGAGTGAGAAAAGACCTCCGGACACCTTTCCCTGTCGGGGGACCCCGACGGAGCAATGACTCAGATGGATCGAAACAAGGCAAGTTACTCCAGTATTGGAGCTTTCATAGATTCACATGCTTGAAAAATTCCCCGTCGTTGAGATGGGAGTGTCGAAGGGGAATGATCCAAGCATGTGAATCTATGAAAGATTCCAATACTGGAGAATTACAGTTACAGGTAAATAACTTATTTTCTTGGAGGCCATGGAAAATACCCCTTTCAAATTTTGCCCAAATTGCCACCACAAGTTTGTACAACGCGAGCCACATGGCGTTTGTAACCTCTGCCTGCCGAGGGATCACAAGGATAAGGACTGCGAGGCCTGGATGGTTTTTGTTGAAGACTCGCTTGTCGAAAGCAGAGTGAGGACCATTACGCAGCCATGCTCCTGAGTCGGAAACAGACATCGCTGAGGGACTTGGGCCTCTCAAACGATGTGGATGACCAGGGGGTGGCTGCAGAATGTACACACGGGGGGATGATGAAATCCTTGAAGGGGACACCGAGAGCAGGCGTACCGCAAAAAGACGACTGACGTAGAGAAGAAAACGGACAAGGTAAAAAAAACCTCACCCGTCGGATACCAAGGGCCCTGAAAAGAAGGTGCAAAAGGCAGCCCAGGCGTCGAAGAAAATGAACGACCAAGGGTCAGACGCGACCTAAAGCAACCCACAGATCACACCCCTGGGATACCGACGAGGGAAAAATCACAGCAAGGAGGAGGAGCAACGCTCACTCCTCCACTAGCCCATCTCCAGAGAGAGAAAGTAAAAGAATGGACATGGTGGGGACAAAGAGGCAGCAACACAATGGCGCATTACAAACTCTAATGCCCTCAATAGGTATGGCCACCAACAATGGGACGACATCGAAGTACTAATGAACAAGCTCCCAGAAAAGGATAAGAAAATAGCAAAATCCATCATACAGGAGGGATAAAACCTAGCGAACACCTGCCTGAAATCAGTTCTTGACGCAGCCGATACATCTAGCAGACAAATGAGCACAGGCATAACGTTGAGAAGGCACGACTGGCTCCAATGAAGTCCAAACCTCCATAATGAACAAACCTTTCACAGGAGACGCCCTGTTTGCAAGTGAGGTAGATGAATCCCTACAACAAATAAAGGACAATGAGACTGCCAGGACGATGGGAGCCCTGCAACAGAGGGGCACCTTCAAAAGAGGAGGTTTTAACCTCAGAGACCCATGGGGAGGGGGGGTCTTTCCCAACAGGTCAACATCATCAAACACAGGGCAGCGGACAGCAACCGAACCAGCAATCCGGATACCAAGCCTGGCAGCAGCAGCAACCGAGGCAGTCCTTTCGTGGAAGAGGAAGAGCCAGGGGACAGCCCTCAAGAGGGGGAGGAGCAAACTGAGTGACTTGCCCACAAAGGAAGACCCTCACACAGCACCAGTGGGAGGCAGAATAGCGCATCACCGCCTTCAATGGAAAAACACCACAGACAGTTGGATTTTAAATGTGGTATCCCACGACTCTATAGAACTAACAAACCCCCACCAAATCCACCAAGGAAGAAGAGGTTCCAAAGAACAGAACTCTTACTAATAAGACAGGAAACAAAGGAACTCCTACAAAAACAACCAATAGAGAGGGTAACAAAGAGGGAATACAACAAAGAAAACTACTCGCCTTACTTCTTGGTGCCAAAGCAAGATCTCATGCTAAGCCCCATCTTAGATCTCAGATTCATAAACAAATTCATTCACACGCAGCATTTCAAGATGTCAACACTACAGGAAGTAATCCCACAGCTACAAAAAGGGGATTTCATGGAAACCATAGATATAAAGAAGGCACATCTGCACATCCCCATGAACCAAGCACATAAGATACCTCTAGTTCACCCACAACGACACACTACCAATTCAATGTCTTGCCCTTTGGAATAAAATCAGCACCAAGAGTCTTCACAAAGTGCCTAGCAGCGGAGGCAGCATCCTTAGGAAGGAGAGGAATCCACGTCTATCCCTACCAGGACGACTGGCTGGTGAAGGCAAATTCAAAGCAAAGATGTTACACACACGTTCATCCGGTGATCACAACGCTGCAAGAATTGAGTTTTTCAATAAACCACAAAAAAATCATCAACAAAACCGGAGCAGGAAAAAAACCTTCTTAGGAGCAAGATTAAACTTCAAGGTTGCACGGGCATACTCGACCCAAAGGAGAATACAAGCTATCTAACCACAGACTCTCCTCTACCAGAAGGATCAGTCTCTGACCGTGAGGACAGTCATGAAACTCATGGGCATGATAACATTGTGCAATCCCCTCATCACCCATGCATGTCTCCACATGCACCCTCTACAGGACTGGCTATGCAATAGTTTGTCACAAACCACAGGGAGTTGGGAGGATCTAGTGATTGTTACAGAAAAGGTTCAGAGGGAGATACAATGGTGGGCATCCAAGAACATAACACTAGGCAGACCTTTCAAATCACCAACTCCCTCAGTGACCATCATATTGGATGCCTCCCTCAAGGGTTGGGGAGCCCATTCAGGAAACCTCAGGTTACGGTGTCAATGTAACGATGCAAACTCGACAAAGCACATCAACTTCCTAGAGATGAAGACGGTGTTCCTGGCACTAAAGGCATTCCAAGCCCACATAGGAGGGAAGACCGTATTGATCCAGACGGACAATAACACAATGTTTTAGCTCCACAAACCGGGAGGAACAAAATCATTTACCATAAGCAAACTAGCTCAGGAAATGTGGAAATGGGCCAATTCAAAGAGAATCAGCCTACAGACAATTCACCTGCCAGGAAAGGACAACACCGAAGCGGATCAACTCAGCAGACAGAACAGCAGCTCAAACGAATGGGAGATGAAGCAAAGGAGCCTGCAACAGGTCATCTGATAGAGACTTCTAGCTGCAGATTATTTACCTTTGAATTTCCCAGGTGTCAGGCTGGATCCGGAAAGAAAAGAACTAGGTAAGGAATCTGCAGCTAGATAGTCACTACCAGGTAAGTTATTGAAGGTAAGTAACTTGTTCTTCAACCTCTGGGGGACACTAGAAATAGGTCTATATGCAACAATGGAGAACAAAAAATACCAATTCTTCGCCTCCATGTTCCAACACCACCTATCAAAAGGGAATGCCCTCTTGCTAAATTGGTCAGGGACATTTACATACGCTTTTCCTCCGATTCCTCTGCTACAAAAGGTACTGGAAAAAAGCCAGACAACCAGGAACAAATCTAATTCTCATAGCCCCTCAATAAGCAGGGCAAACCTGGTACTCCAGCATACTCTAACTGTCCAGGGGATAGAGGATCAAATTCAAGGCAGAGAAGGATCTTCTCACAATGCAAAGGGGTCAAATTTTTCATCCGGAACCAGCGAGCCTCAGACTAGCAGCCTGGCGCCTGAATACATAGAGCTGGGACATTTAAACTTACCGCAAAGAACAATGGAGATACTAAAGGAGGCAAGAACACAAACCATAAGACAATTCTACGCAGCTAAATGGAAACTGTACACCATATGGTGTACAGAAAACAATACCCTAAAACAGTTCTCATATCTTGCGCACTTGCTTGGCAGCAACATCAACTACTCAAGGTGCACCTGGCTGCTATTCTAGCCTACACCAGGGGAGATTCATGTAAAAGTTTCTTCACAGCACCAGTCATCAAAAGATTCCTGTAGGAGTCCAAAAGGATTGCACCTCCAAGGAAGGCTCCAGCCCCAATGTGGAGCTTAAACACAGTTCTAACTCAACTAATGACAGAACCATTCCAGCCCATGCACAAAGCAGAACTCCAATAGATCACTATAAAGACTGCCTTCTTAACAGCTATAACATCTCTACGGAGAGTAAGTGAACTAACTATTGAGGAAGCATTAATGCAAATCTGCAGGGACAATGTTATCCTAAGGACAAACCCTAAATTCTTACCTAAGGTAGTAAGCAAATTCCACCTGAACCAAAGCATACAGCTAGCAGTCTTCTTCAAAAACCCACAAACAGGACTAGAATGAAGCCTTCATACCCTGGATTCAAGAAGGGCTTTACTGTCTACTGGAGACAAGACCATTCTGTAAAGGGAATCAATTTCTTTGTCTCACTACAAGTCCAACAACGGAGCACCCGTAACTAAGGGGACAATTTCACGTTGGATTGTAGGAGGCAATTCAAATATGCTATGCCTCAGCAGCAAAAACTCTAAACTCACGATCCAAAGTCCACTCAACAAGGGAAAAAGGGGCAACCCTGGCCTTCATGGCCAATGTGCCAATAGACACTATATGTGCAGCGGCAACATGGGTATCTCCACACACCTTCACCAAACCTTACTGTGTGGATATACAGATGACTAAGGAAGCTCAAGTGGGGCAAAAGGTACTTCAACACCTGTTCGCAAAATCTTCCTCATCTTACCACAACCACCCCAAGGAGGGGGGTAACTGCTGCATAATCTAATGCACAGCATGTGAATCCAGAAAAGGATTCATGCTGCAAAACAAACTGGTTACTTACCAGTAGGAGTAGTTTTGCAGCTTGAAGAGTTTTCTGGATTCACATGCGACCCACCCACCTCCCCTCAGAGGAGGAATGCAAACGGGTGGGGAAAGATCACGTAAATAAAGAACTAATAACTCAAGACAACAAGATTTAAGACCTACCCTATTTTACCAAGTATGGAAAAGGAGAAAAAAGAATTTGAAGATGGCGACCACACACAGGAACTTCCGGGGCGCCGTCTGACGTCACACAAGGGAAGGACCTAGCACCAAATGGTAGTTGATGCCCCAAAGGGGGAAAAAAGCACATTCAGAACCCAACCACTAGATGGCAGAATAATGCACAGCATGTGAATCCAGAAAACTCTTCAAGCTGCAAAACTATTCCTACTGGTAAGTAACCATTTAGTTTCTGCAGAAAGTCAATTCTGTTATGGTTTAATCCTGAAGAAGAAACCAGCCAGTATTTAGAATAAATTAGATTCAGCTGAATCTAAGTTTATTATTTCATGATTAACGGATACTGTGTGTCACAATAAATTGTTGAGCAGAAAAAGTGGCAATGTAAATAAACATACACAGTATATTGGTTATTACTTCAAAAGACAGCCAAAATGCCTTATATAGATTTCTAACACAACGGGTAAATTCCAGTGTTAATTCACACAGTGGTATGGTCTGTCTTTATTGGTGTCGACTGCGTTTTGACCCTTTACAAGGTATCGGGGTTGCATGGACCGGAGAACTAAGGACAATACTGATCTGGACTCTGATTGATCATAAAAAGACGTGTAAACAGATGGAAGGTACATACTGGTGGTTTGAATGGGTGGTCCAATGCTTCAATTGAGTCCCCTGGACGGCGAATGTTGACGTATGGCGGGAGCATGGATGTCAGCTTCCTGCGCTGGACCCTGTGATTTTGAAGGGTAGCATGGATATCGACATGCTGCGCTGGACCCTGTGAATTTAAGTGGTAGTGCATAAGGGGGAATTTAAGGGAATAACCAAGAAGGACCGATCTGAAATTCACTAACCTTATAATGTAGGGTAGTTGAAGGCCCCAGTGGGTGATCTCCAAAAGGCAATGGATGCAGGCATATAAATTTAGCCTGATGTGCTGAGTCCTTCAAGAAGGGATAGAGGAGGTATTGAGGATTTAATTTACCCCATGGGATCGTGCAAGGACGTCTAGAAGACTGTTTTCCGTACAGTCGTAGTAACTAGTTCCTCCCCCATGGCTTTTACTCCCTCCAACCACATGGGCCCATGTTTAATATTTCCCCATAAACACAACCGGGCCTTAGCCATCTGTCAGACGGCCCGCACCTGTATCCCGAATTGAAACACACCACTGGCTATCTATACGAGTCTATGCCTCAGACGTTATGTAGGGTTCCCTTCCTGACGGGTCCATATTTAATATCTTCCTCTTATTAAACACCACTCCCTTCGTCCTTAGATACCCCCACTCCCAACATGGCTCATCACACCCAAACCTTCCTGAGCAACCTTGCTATCCTCCCACTTCCTTTTGCTCGTCCTGATATGACCCTGTCTACAGAGGTAGTAATGTGCTACCTGCCAGCACCTGCTAAGTGAAATCTGTGCCTCAGCTAGACGCTGATCAGGAGCCCCGACAGGTCCACATAAATTCCTTTATTAAAGAAACGACCTCAAATTTCGGTGCTCCCCGTCATTAGGGCTGGGACCCATGGCACGCCACACCTGAACCGGGATGCCTTTCAGCATCCCTTCCAGCATTCCGTCTTCCCGCCTTCCTCACCAACCCCAGCATAAATACCCTAATGCTGAGCTTGCCACGCGCTACCTGCTAGTACTAAGTATGTGGATCCATTCATTAGACCTACACCGTTCAGGGTTCGGTTCCCGACGGGCCCTTAATTTAATTTTAACCACTTTTTCAATACACACCCCCTCCTTTTAATGCCTCATACAACGAACGGCATTTATCAATTTAGTATTACACTTGATCTGGCACCTACCAAGACCAATCTTAAGGAATGCATGTCTCAACTAGACGCCCTCTAGGGTTCGTGTCCCGACGGGTCTACGTATGTTTTTTTTATTAAACCACCAACCCTCTACTCTGGATATCCCCTTCCAATATAGTTGGCACCCATGGCGCATAACAACCGGTCAGGAATGTTTTGTTAGCCACCTTGTCATTCCCTTCTGCCCGCATTCGTCGTCAATACCCTGATGCTCGGTTCACCATGGCTACCTGTTAGCACTAAGGGGTATATGTTCAAGGAAGTGGCGGAGTGAGGCGTTAGCCATCATGGCTTAACGCCCTACTCCGCCACTTCTGAAACGCAAGGCTGCACCATATTTACAACGATATGGTGCTGCCTTGCTTGTCCCCCTGCGCTGGCGCTACACTTAGCAGTGCAAGGGTGTCTGCGTGCAGGGGAAAGATTGTTTTTGTACAGAAGGTCCCCCTTCCTGTACATAAACAATCTTTAAATGCCATTTTGTCACTTCTATGTGTGCTGCTTAATGCAGCACACATGGAAGTCACAAAATGGATTTTTTTTATAAAGATTGTTTATGAACAGGAAGGGGGACCTTCCTGTACATAAACGATCTAAGGCATTTTGCTTTTTCCATGTGTGCTGCACAATGCAGCACACTTGGAAAAAAGCAAAAACGAGGAGAAATAATTCATTTCTCCTCGTTTCATCAACTTAAGACCAGGTTTTCCCTGGTCTTAATTTTGGCGCTGTCTCCTTTTTACGCTGCCCTTGTAAATAGGGGGCAGCTTCAAAATCAATGGGTGTTGCGGTGGAACACCCAACGCAACACCCACTGCCCACCCCTTTCACGCTAAGCATAGCGTGAAAGGGGGCCTTATTTACAATGCAGCATTAAGCCACATTAAGTGGCTTAATGCTGCCTTGTAAATAAGGCAATGCCCCTATCGCCATCACAAAGTCGTAAAAAGTGACGTTGTGGTGGCTATATAGGCTTGTACATATCCCCCTAAGTGAGTGTGCCCATGCAATAGATGCCGTTCAGGGTTCGGGTCCCAACGGATTTATATATTTTCATCACCAATCTACACCACCCCTCCCTTTATGCCTCACTTCAATATATTGGCTCGTTATAACTGACTACTGTACTCGATCCAGTATGTTGTTAATTTCCCCCACCCCCACCTTTTTATCCGTACGGAGCTCTTCACAAGACTTCAAGATGCTCCCACCCCGTGACACGCCTCCTGGCAACCAGCCTTGAGGACGCTATGCGGCTCCACTGCCGCGTTTATAGCTTCCCGCTGGCATCTTGCGAACATTTCCCCGGCAGGCACTCTTTGATCGAAACATCGCCTTTGTAGGCACTACTCCCTATCATGGGTAAGACATGCACCAAATACTCCTGGACATCCTTGCACAAATTAAATCCTCAATATCTCTTCTATCCCTTCTTGCAGGACTCGGCACATCAGGCTGAATTTTTATTCCTACATCCATTCCCTTCTGGGCGATCGCCCACCGTGGCCATCAACTACCCTACATTATAAGGTTAGTGAATTTCAGATTTGTCCTGTTATTCCCTTAAATTCCCCCTTATACACTACCCCTTAAATTCACAGGATCCAGCGCAGCATGCTGATATCCATGCTCATGTCAGCATTGGCCATCGAGTGGACTTAATTGAAGCACTGGACCACCCATTCAAACCACCAGTATAAACCTTCTACCTGTTACACCTCTTTTTGTGATCAATCATCCAGATCAGTAATTTTTTTAATAGCCCTTAGTTTCCCAGGTTCCTCTTTGTCCTGAGACCCTGATACCTTGTAAAGGGTGGAAACACCGTTGACACCAATAAAGACGGACCTTACCCCTGTATGAATTAACACTGGAATTTACCCGTTGTGTTAGAAATCTATAGAAGCAGAAAAGTACGTATAAGCATGCACTCCTTCCCTTCAGTTTATTTCATTGCTATTCCAAAAATATTGTCTTAGTGCGTGCGATCAGTTGCTGTGAAACGCCCCACATCACAGATCATACCAAAGGTTATTGCAAAGGGCACAGTACTCGCGCACCCACTGTCGCACTGCGGTATGGGAAAACATCCCTCATAGTAAAACACTTGCTCCTTCGTTATCCATGTTAACCTCTTTAACCACTTAATTCCACCGTTTCTTATTCCTCGCTTCTTTCAAATTTATGTAATCACTGCGGAGACAGCAAGAATTTCCTTCATTTTTTATTACTCTTTTCTTATGCCTCCTGCATACCCATCCAGGTTTTTTACAGTGACACGTAAAGGTCAATCTTGCATCCAGAGTTGGCTCTTTAACTTATACCCAATGCATTTCGAGCCCAGAGGCTCTTCGTCAGGGGTCTCTGTAACAGATAAAAAAACAGCTAAGCTGACTGCTCAATATCGCCCTTCAACCTAACAAACAATACTGTGACATCCACATTAACCCGTGACACCCACATTAACCCATGATACCCACCCTGCATAACTCTGAAAAACTCAAATGTGCTAACTTAAACACAACCATCACAAGAATTCGTTTGCAGCAGTGTTGGACTGGGGGAGAAATCGAGGGTGGGTTTGGTTGTGTTTACAGAGACCCCTGACGAAGAGCCTCTGGGCTCGAAATGCATTGGGTATAAGTTAAAGAGCCAACTCTGGATGCAAGATTGACCTTTACGTGTCACTGTAAAAAACCTGGATGGGTATGCAGGAGGCATAAGAAAAGAGTAATAAAAAATGAAGGAAATTCTTGCTGTCTCCGCAGTGATTACATAAATTTGAAAGAAGCGAGGAATAAGAAACGGTGGAATTAAGTGGTTAAAGAGGTTAACATGGGTAACGAAGGAGCAAGTGTTTTACTATGAGGGATGTTTTCCCATACCGCAGTGCGACAGTGGGTGCGCAAGTACTGTGCCCTTTGCAATAACCTTTAGAAATCTATAGAAGGCATTTTGGCTGTCTTTTGAAGTAATAACCAATATACCGTGTATGTTTATTCACATTGTCACTTTTTCTTCTTTGATGGTTTTGGTTGTTAGCACTTTGGCTCCTTACATGATATTCCCTCACCACTCACTTGACGATTTATTGTGTGGCTCAGTATCGGTTAATCATGAAATAATAAACTTCGATTCAGCTGAATCAAATGTATTCTAAATACTGGCTGGTTTCTTCTTTAGTATTAAACCATGACAGATTTGACTTTCTGCAGAAACACTGTTGTTTAACAAGATTAAGGGGCATATTAGCAAGACCCACGTTAAAATTATCGCCGTTTTAGCGGCAGGAAACTGCCGCTAAAGCGGCGATAATGAGCTTGCTAATATGCGTTATGGAATTCAATAGAAGCCCAGGTTAGATGTCCTGCACATCTAACCTGGGCTTCTATTGGAATTCTATAACGCATATTAGCAAGCCCATTATCGCAGTTTTAAGCGGCAGTTTCCTGCCGCTAAAACGGCGATAATTTTATCGCCGGTCTTGCTAATATGCCCCTAAGTCTTTCCAGAATTTCCTGTAAAATATTTTTGGTAAGAAAATGAGTTCCATGTGAACACATGTCCCAAGTTATACACTTGATACCCATGTTCACATGGACATTTGGGTTGTGCCCTTAATTGTAATTTAAGGTATAGGTAAGTCACCCCTTTAGCAGGCCTTACCAGCCCTAAGGCAGGGTGCACTATATCCCAGGTGATGGATCTATTCCTTAATATTGTAAGTGCCAGGGAAGCCATTGAGAGTACATGGGCTGGGAACTTGACAACTTGAGTTCCATAGCACCATGATTGCTTCACTGAATCCAGGAGTGTTTGGCACCAAACATCTCCTTGTAATAAATTCACACTAAAGCCAGCGTGAGATTTATTAAATCATGTACTCCGAAGGCACCTCAGAGGTGCACAGTGAAACCTACCGACCCTGGTGTGGGGATTGTGAGAAAGTGCCTCTTTTGCATGGTTAGCCCCCCACTTTTGCCTGGCTTTGATGTGGTTTCAAATGTAGTGCACGGGGTCCCTGCCAACCAGGTCCATTGTGCCAGTGCTCCTTCCCCAAACTCCCAATTGGTACTTCTGCCCCCTGTAAGTCCCTAGTAACTGGTACCCTGGGTACCAGGGGCCTAAGAGCTGAAGAGGGTCCCTTGGGACACCCCTTACTGGGACCATGCCACTGCCCTTGCCCCTGTGAGGGAGAAGACCACGAAGTTGAATGGCACCCTGTCTGGGTGCCATGCCAGCTAAAACTGCCTGGCAGCATAGGCATGTCACCCATTTCCCAATATTAGAAGTACCATTGAAGCCATAGAGAGTACATGGGCTGGGAACTCGACAACTTGAGTTCCACAGTACCATGATGGCTTTACTGAATGAGTGTTTGGTACAAAACTACTCCTTTCAATAAAACCACACTGATGCCAGTGTGGGATTTATTGTACTAGGTACCCAGGGGGCACCTCAGAGGTGCCCCTTGAATCATTACCAGCCATGGTGTGGTCTCTGGCTCTCTGTAGGCAGCCAGCCACCACCAGACTTGTTTCTGGACCCCTGTGTGGAGAGCCCCTGCTCTCTGGGACCAGAAAAAATACACATCCTGGGCAGAGATGTCATGCCTCCTCCCCCAGGATGGGCCAGTGCTCGAAGAGCGAAGCTTCAAAGGCCTGCTGCCTTTGTAATGCGAACCTCCGTGTCTGCTACTAGCAGCAGATGGCAGCCCCTGGTTTACACCCCCACTTTGTGCGCGAAAACACCGGTGGGACAATTAAAAAAGATAGGTGTTCCCACCTCTGCCAAACCCACCCCTAAGGTGGGGCGAAGCGAGGTGAAGCACACTTTTCAGACCCCACCATCTTGAGGATGGGGGACCCCTCTAATCCGGGCTAGGTCTATGACCCCTCCCAAAGGAGGGTGGCATAATGGAGGGTGTAGTCGCCCCAGGTGAGGTGCCCATGGGTCCTTCATGCTACTCCCTTAAAACGCCTCCTAAATTTAATATTTAGGTGGCTACGCCAGATCTGCGACGACCTAAGAAGAAAGACACCCTGCAGCAGAAGCCAGAAGACGACTGCCTTCGCCCCAACCCTACCGGTCTGTCTCCAGCTTTGCCGAAACCTGCGACCTGTCTTGCAGCAGAACCTCCAAAACCCCTGGGAGGACTATTGCCTTAAATAAAGACTCCGATCTCCTGAGGACAGCGGACCTGTCTAGAAGAAACCGACTCCAGATCCCGGCGGATCTGCGTCTCCAGCCCACTCTGCACCCGACGCCCACGGCCCGAGTGAGTGGCTAACCTGTGCAGGGAGTCTCCTCAGCAATCCCAACCTTGTGTCCAGTGTTGGCTGGCCTCCACGAGGCGTCTGCAGTGTGAATCCAGAGGCTACCCCTGACCGCAACCGACTCTGGTAAGAAGATTCCGACATCCAAAGGCATCCCTGCACCCAAAGCCTCTGGGCCTTGTTGAGCTCAAGCGACGGTTTCCCTATGACCCCCTACATCCCAACCTACCTCTGCTGTTATTGGTCTTCTCCCTGCAACCGCCGGTGCCACGCATGCAGCCTCTTTACCGTCAGGAAAATCCTCATTCAAAAGCATTGGTTGACCGACATTTAATTTGCACCCGGCTGCCCCTGTGCCGCTGGTAGTGTGGTTGGCGCTGCTTTGTGGCCCCCTCTGTGCTTGTACTAACTTGCAAAGCTTTGCCTCTGGTACCGATTTACTTACCTGCAAGCAGTGTGGCTCCAGGCACCCCCTGCCTCCATTGGAAATTATTGATTTTGACCTCTGCACCTGGCCGCCGCTGGTGGTGCAGTTTTGGTACCTACCCGACCCCTGGCCCTTGCTGACTTTTGGCTCCGAAGACTGAAATTGTGAGTTCGATACTCACCTGTTTAACCGCAATATTGTTTTCCCCATAGGATAACATTGGACAGTGTGAAAAAGTTTCGAAGTGTCCATCTTTGAAAGTGCAAAGTAGTTTTGATTAAAAACGTACCTGCCTTATTGCGTAGACCTGGGTCTTAAAATAAAGTACAAACAAAGTATAATTTTATAAAATTGGTCTGGATCGCCTTCTTGGGTCGTGTCTTTTATTGGTCATGTTTGTGCAATAAATGTCTTACACTCCTCTGTGTTAAGCCTAAGGCTGCTCGCCCACACTACCACTAATAGAGCTCTTTGGGTTTTGCATTGAGCCCAGTACACTTTTGGGGAATCCCTGGACTCTGCACGGTATTACCACCTAGTGATATCATATACAGAGCCAGCCTCCTACATTGGTGGTGCAGCGGTGGGATACAAGACTTTGACATTTGTTGTACCACTTGATTGATAATCGATTTCACTGAGGAAATCCAAAAATTGCCTTTAGAATATAATTTTTTCCAATTCTTTTTTTTTTTTTTTATTGTCTTTCCAAATTGGTTATAAATAGTGTTAGGGCCTTGGTTAAGCTCCCCACTGTTTTAGAAACGTAAGTCTTTAAAGTAGTTAGGCCTTAGTAGTACTTAGTTATTTTTAATTCTCTAATAAGACCCCACTTATTTAAACACCATGACTGATACTGCAGGGACCAGCCAGGGACTCAGCCTGGGTCCCTATGCACATCTTAAAGTTGCCCAAATTAAAGATCTGTGCAAAGCGGGACACCTTGCCATGGGTCCTAAACCCAATAAAGCCCATCTCCAGCAGTTGCTGGCAGAAAATGGCAAGGCACTCACAAACAAAACTCTGCCCACTAGGGAAGAAGTAGATGAAGATGATTAAGTAGATGGGGAGGATGTTGACTCTGTCACTACCCCCTCAGATAGCAACACTTCTGGTAGTAGTGACCAAAGTAGTGTCCCAGATGAAGCAGGAACTGAAGATGCAGATCTTCAGAAACTGGCAAGGAGAATAGCTCTAGAAGCTAAACTCCTTGCCATAGAAAAAGATAGAGTTGAGCTGGGCTTAGGACCCATCTCTGGTAGGAGCAAAATAATAAGGGAGGCAGATTCTGCAGACTCCAAAATTCCCACAGGGATTGTCCCTAAATATTTTGAGGGTGATGATATCACTAAGTGGTTCATTGCTTTTGAGAGAGCCTGTCTTAATAGACAGGTCCACAGGAATATGTGGAGTGCTATCCTGTGGGAAATGTTCCCATGAAAGTCCTGACACTCAATGAGAAAAATGCTAGATACTATGACCTCATGAAGGGTACCCTGATTAAGGGCTTTGGATCCCACACTGAGGAATAGAGGATCAAGTTCAGGGAGGCCAAGAAAACCCAAGGCCAATCCTGGGTAGATTGTGTAGATTACTCAGTGAAAACACTGGGAGGTTGGTTGAGTGGTAACAATGTACATGATTATGAAGGGCTGTATAACTTGGTTATAAGGGAGCACTTTTTAAGTAATTGTCACCAAGAGAAACTACATCAATTCCTGGAAGACCTAGGTCCACTTTTTCCTCAAGAATTGGGGAAGAAGGCAGACTACTGGGTCCAAACATGGGTCACCAAAACTGGTGGGGGAGACCAAAAGAAAGAAGCCAAAAAGCCCCCCCAAGGGAAAGAGTGTAACCCTAAAAACAATAGAGTCTTCTACAGGCCCCCCAAAACCTGCTCAGGAAGGTGGGCCAGAGTCTACACAGTCTGAGGGTGGGTACCAGGGCAAGAACTGGGATCCCAACAAGGCTTGGTGTCATGACAATAAAGCACTAGGACACCGACTGGAGACCCTACCTGTAAAAATAAGAAAATGCGTCTAATCCACCTGCAGTACCTACAGTTACTTACATCCAGATGGGATCCCAGGTGTGGCATGACATATCAGTAACCCCACTGAGGCAACATTGGTCTTTGAGGGAGAGATAGACTTAGTCTGTGCTGCGTGGCAAGATAACATAAAAAAACAGGCAGTTTCACAAGATTAATGGGTCCAGGGTAGAGGCCCTGAGGGATACTGGGCCTAGTGTCACAATGGTGACCCAGAAGCTAGTGTACTCCCCTGATGTTCCTGTAGATTATCTGCTTGAAAATGACTTGGAGACTTCTCCTTGGACTGAAGTCGAACTGAGGACCCATGCCAGCATGGTTTGTCTCTCAGGATGGGGTTGGGTCACAACCAGAGCACAGAGCAGAGCTCAGAGTGAAAAAAAGGTGCTGGATCCTGAAAGAAGGGACCAGCCCTCCAAGAAAAAGGCAAGAAGACTGGGGAACCAGCTTCTAAACAGAACTCTAGTCAGAACCTCTCTTCCCAGGAAGAGGACTTGGTATTCTCAGAGGGGACTGAGCCTGAAGAGATTGGGCCTTACCAGGCAGATCTCTTGGGCCCAGGGTGACACTCTAGGATGGATCTATGCCAGGGACAAGAAACCTGTCCCACTCTTGAAAGCCAGAGGCAGCATGCTGCTGCACAAGAAACTGGTGATATCAGTGGCACCCACCTGGTCTATTGGGAAGATGGGCTTCTATACACTGAGGCCAGAGACCCCAAACCTGGTACAACCAGGAGAGGGGTAGTGCCTCAGAGTTTCTCCTTACTTTGGCCCATGATATCTCCTTAGCTGGGCACCCTGGCCTGGATAAAACCTGGAGTAGGTTAGTCAACCACTTCTACTGGCCAGGGATGTCCCAGAAGGTGAAGGACTTCACTGTCAATCCTGTGTCACCTGCCAAGCAAGTGGCAAGGCATGAGGCCACCAAATGGCCCTCTTAATTCCACTTCCAGTGGTTGGGGTACCCTTTGAAAGGGTAGGGGGGTCCTCATTGTTGGCCTCCCTGGACCCTCAAACGGCCTCAGGGAACAAATATATTCTGGTGGTAGTGGATCATGCCACCAGGAATACTGAAGTTATTCCCCTAAGGGCCACCACTCCTCCAGTGGTGGCAAAAGCCCTCCTTTGTGTATTCACCATGGTTGGTTTCCCAAAGGAGGTGGTGTCAGAAAGAGGTACAAACTTCATGTCTGCTTACCTAAAACATATGTGGGATGAGTGTGGAGTGAACTACAGATTCACCACATCCTATAATCCACAAACCAATGGCCTGGTGGAGAGATTCAACCAGACATTGAAAGGCATGATTGGTGGGCTCCCTGAAAAACTCAGAAGGAGATGGAATGTCCTACTTCCATGCCTGCTTTTTGCCTGCAGGTAAGTGCCACAGAAGGGAGTGGGGGTTTCACCCTTTGAACTTTTGTTTAGGCACCCTGTTAGAGGTCTTCTAAGTCTGGTAAGAGGAGGTTGGGAAACACCTCTCAAAGAACCAATACAAGACATAGTGGACTATGTACTTGGCCTTCGTTCCAGGATGGCTGAGTACATGGAGAAAGCAAGCGAAAACCTTCAGACCAGCCAAGAACTGCAAAAGCAGTGTTATGACCAAAAGGCTGCTGTGGTAGAATTGAAACCAGGGCGGAAGGTATGGGTATTGGAGCCTGTGGCCCCCAGTGCTCTCCAAGACAAGTGGAGTGGACCATACCCTGTCCTTGAAAGAAAAGGGGAGGTCGCCTATCTGGTGGACATTGGCAGTTGCAAAAACCCCAAACGAGTAATACATGTCAACCCCCTGAAGCCCTATTATGACAGAGCTGACATGACCATGCTCATGGTCCTAGCCGAGGGACAGGAAAATGAGAACCTCTCCCTGATCTCCTCTCCAGCAATCCCCAAGATGGGTCTGTTGATGGAGTGGTCTTTTCAGACACCCTCACTGCCCAACAGCAGGTTGACTGCAGGCTAGTCCTAAATCAGTATGCTGAGCTCTTCTCTCTGACCCCTGGTCAGACTAGCTGGTGTACCCATGATGTGGACACTGGTGACAGCCTACCCGTCAAAAACAAAATTTACAGGCAGTCTGATAATATCAGAGAGAGCATCCAAGTTGAAGTCAGCAAGATGCTGTGATTGGGTGTCATTGAACCCTCAGAGAGCCCCTGGGCCAGCCCAGTTATCTTAGTCCCCAAACCTCACTTCAAGGGTCTAAAGAAAGAAATGAGGTTTTGTGTGTACTATCGAGGCCTCAATGCTGTGACAAAAACTGATGCTCACCCAATTCCTAGTGCAGATGAACTAATTGACAGGTATGGGGCAGCCAAATATCTTGGTACCTTTGATCTCACATCTGGGTACTAGCGGAGAGGTCTGATCCCTGGAGCAAAAGAAAATCCGCATTCTCCACTCTGAATGGACATTTCCAGTTTACTGTGATGCCCTTTGGATTAAAGAATGCCCCTGCCACCTTCCAACAGTTGGTGAACAAAGTCCTTGCTGGGTTGGAATCCTTTAGTGCAGCTTATCTTGATGATATTGCTGTCTACAGCGCCACCGGGCAGGATCACCTGATCCACCTTGGCAAGGTCCCGGAGGCTCTGAGAAGTGCAGGCCTCACACTCCTGGCAAGCAAATGCCAGATCAGGCAGGGAAAAGTTGTGTACGTGGGTCACCTGGTAAGTGAAGGCCAAGTTCAGCCATTCCAACCCAAGATCTAGACCATTCTGGACTGGCTATCTCTAACAAGCCATACCCAAGTCAGGGCATACCTTGGCTTGACTGGGTACGATAGGAGGTTTGTGAAGGACTATGGGTCCATAGTGACTCCCCTCACAGAACGTACCTCCAAAAGGATGCCCAAGAATGTAAACTGGACAGTGGACTGTCAAAAGACTTTTGACACTTTGAAGGATGCAATGTGCTCTGCCCCAGTCCTGAAAGATCCAGACTATACCAAGCAGTTCATTGTGCAGACAGATGCCTCTGAGCATGGGATAGGTGCAGTCCTAGCCCAAACAAATGATGAACATGGCCAATCTGTTGCTTTTATAGGCAGAAGACTACTCCCTAGAGAACAGCTTTGGAGTGCCATAGAGAGGGAAGTCTTTGCTGTGGTCTGAGCCCAGTAGACGTTGAGGCCATACATTTTTGGTACTCACTTCCTAGTTCAGACCGACCACAGGTCTCTCAGGTGGTTACAACAGATAAAAGGTGAGAATCCTAAACTGCTAAGGTGGTCCATATCCCTACAGGGAAATAGGCTTCACATTGGAACACCGACCTGGAACTGCCCATGCCAATGCAGATGGCCTGTCCAGGTTCTTCCACCTTGAAGATGAAGATTCTCCAAGGGAAGGTTAGTTTCATCCTATTTCGTTTTTATATGGGCGGGTGTAGGAAGCTGGATTTGTATATACTATACCAAAGTAAGGTTTAGTGTGCATAGAGTCCAAGGACTCCCCAGAGGTATAGCAGAGGCTAACTTAGGTAAGTACTGACAGCTCTCTTTGTGGTAGTCTGGGCGGGCAGTTAGGCTTATCCAGAGGGTGTGTTAAGTATTTATTGTAGGTAAATAACAATGTGGACGTTCCCGTGTAGGGGGATCCAAAACTGAAAGTCATGGATTCGTCATACACTGGGATGATCAAGAAAAACCATTTGATTTTTCAAAAAAAGGAAACCCATTAGGTTTTTAAAAGAACCCTCACCCACCAACCTAGTTGGTGGCATGCTTCATCATTGGGTTCCCAGCTGGGCTGCCGAGTGCTGTATTCTCACCTAACACTTAACCTGGTCCTGAAGAAAGCCTCAGCACCCCTGTCTAGGCTGAAACATGTCTACCGCTTGATAGAGGATAAGGCAGACCATATATATATCTTCCTTTTATCCCTACTGCATTTTTAACTGTACCCTAGAAACTCTCGAATAAAGGCAGTCATGAGTATTCTAGAGGCACTTTTAATTTCACTTCCAGTACCACCCCCTGACACCAAAAAAAACACGCTCCGCTGTAATTCAGGCGTTGTAGCACAGCTGGGTTGCACTTGGCAGCCCAGTTGGGAACCCAATGATGAAGCATGCCACCAACTAGGTTGGTGGGTGAGTGTTCTTTTAAAAACCTAATGGTTTTCCACCTTTTTTTTGAAAAATCAAATGGTTTTTCTTGATCATCCCAGTGTATGACGAATCCGTGACTTTCACTTTTGGATCCCCTACACGGGAACGTCCACATTGTTATTTACTGATTAACCTAGGGAAAGGGACGCTCCCCTGATATTTCCTTGCTCCCTCCTCTGTTGGTAAAAGTATTTATTGTATTCACTCAGTCAAGACTGATGCACACACTCGGAGACTGAATCCAGACCAATTGGGTAAGTATAAAAAAAGATATACTTATGTTTTATTTTTAGAAACAAGCAGGACTTGGCACAGGTAAGTGATATATATTCTCAAATGCAAGACTTTACAAAGGAATGCAGTTGTGGTTGAAATTGCAATTGTTACAGGTTTGTATTGGTTCAAAAAGCAGTTTAAATGACACAGTAATTACTTTTCAAATACTTTTGGATTATATAGACTACTCTGGGTGGTATGCCTAGATACGACGCCGGGGATCTCACAATACAAGGTAAGTAAGACTTTTTAAGATTTGCAGTGTAGTTACTTTTTATCCATACAAAAACATCAGTTCAACACAACATTTTACGGAAAAAAAAATCGTAACATTGGTTCCTATGGGAGAAAAATGGTCATCGGTTTCATAGGTAAGTACTCGATTCACGAGTGGGAGTTTTGGGGGTTAGGACCAAGGTTACCCAAGGTCTAGGTAGGCACTCAAATTGCACCACCAGCGGCACTGGGGTGGCTGAGTGCAGAGTGCAGGGGCCCAATTTTAGCCAATGGGCCTTCGGTCAGGGACTGCTCACGAGCAGGCCACTTGGCTGTGGGAGTAAAGCTCCTGGGGTTAAGATCAGCACTGCAGGGGCCAACAATCAGCACAAGAGCTGCACCACCAGAGGCACAGGGGTGGCGAGGTGCAGAGTGCCAAGGTGATGTTGGTATACGGAGGAACTGAGGAAACAAACTCATCTGCAAATCCCTGGAGCGGAATTGGAGGAAAAAATACGAGGAAGCAGATAAAAAGATCTATAAACAAAGTCTTGCTTCCTACAAGCTACTGTTATTTAATGCTAAGAAACCATTCTTCGCAAATCGAATTAGCCTAGCAAAAAACTATGCCAAAGAACTTTTTAAAACTATCAAGTTTGGCCTCCCCCCGCCCAGCAAAAATTCAGTCAAGTCAGGAACTATGCGAGGACATCGCTAGGTTCTTCCTGAATAAGGTGGAGGTCATCTTTTCAGCTTTTAATCTCCCAAGTTCTGCAGAGACTGCAGCTTTATTGGAGGGAAGGAGGCCTGTCATGGACCCTTCCCCTGTCTTTGACAAATTTGCTGCACTCTCTTTAACTGATACCGAGAGGCTCCTCATGTCAGCAAGATCAGGCTCCCCCTTTGATCCCTGTCCTGTCTCGGTGATCAAACGCGCCCCGGCACCCGTCGCCCATGCACTTACCTCCCTATTCAATACAATTTTTGAAGCAGGGCACTTCCCTAGACTGGAAGGTCGCTTCAATACTACCTTTGCTAAAGAAGCCTAGTCTAGACCCCAAGGACCCCAACAATTTCCGACCAATTTCTCGCCTCCTGCTACCAGCAAAAATGATCGAGAAGACAATGAATCTGCAACTCAGTGCCTTTCTACGTGAAAACCAAGTTTTAGACCCTCCTCAATACGGGTTCAGAGAAGGTCACAGTACTGAGTCTGCCCTTATAAAATCTACAGAAGAGATCAGGGAAGTCCTGGATAGGGGAGGTAAGGCCGCCCTAGTTCTGCTGGATCTGTTGGCGGCCTTTGATACGGTCCATCATGATTTATTGATGGACCATCTGCTGGCATGCGGGTTTCAGGGTAAAGCGTGGAAGCTACTAAAATCCTTCTTATCTGGTAGATCACAAATTGTGGCGCTGGACGAATTTCACTCTAAACCTTTTATCTTGCCATGTGGAGTGCCACAGGGGTCCTGGCTTAGCCCCATACTTTTTAATGTGTACGTATCATCCCTAGCCTCCCTAATCGGCTCCTTTGGTTTTAATCTGACCTCCTACGCAGACGACACACAAATTGTTGTGGGTCTGCGGCCTGGACAGGGAGTTGGAATAGACAATCAGTTCCACGACTGTATGGAAGCTGTTGGGAGGTGGATGTCACAAAACTGCCTAAAATTAAATTCAGGCAAGACGGAGGTCATCCTTTTCGGAAATGATCCCAATTTTTGGACCCCCAACTGGTGGCCAGTAGCAATGGGCACTCTTCCTACACCCTCGAGGAAAGTAAAAAACTTAGGAGTTATGGTTGATGATCAACTTAACTTCGGCGACCAGATTAATGCAGTGTCATCAGCCACCTCCTATGTTCTTAGAATGATTAAGAAAATTCTTCCCTTTTTGCCGGTTGACAGTCAGCGGACCGTGGTCGCGGCGCTTATCCTGTCTAAGCTTGATTATTGCAACAGCCTTTACCTTAGCTTGCAGGAACGTTTTATGAACAAACTCCAATTGTTGCAAAATGCGGCAGCGAGATTGCTTTCTGGCATACCTAAATTTGTTTCTATCTCCAAGGAAATTAAAAAACTTCACTGGTTGCCTGTTAGGAAACGGGTGCGCTTTAAAGCCCTTTGCACCGTTTACAAGGCTCTCCAAGGCACAGGCACAGATTATCTGAAGCAGCACCTGCAGTGGTAATTGCCTAAAAGAACCCTGCATTCCTTGGGAGCCAAGTTGGTGGTAGTACCACCCACAAAAAAAGCCTCATGGGGTGGAAGAAGCTTTATTGTGTGCGCTGCAAAGGCCTGGAATGACCTTCCTTTTAACCTGAGAAGCACCACGGACCTCCTGACATTTAGGAAGGGATTAAAAACCTAGCTCTTTAACCTGTAATTGTTGTCTACCACTTACTTGCCCAGTGGATAGTAGCTAGCACCAGGACACCTTCGGGTAACCGTCGTGCTTTAGAAATACCTATAACATAACATGTTGGGGACCCAGTGGATGTAAATGTAGATCTTTGGTTTGGCAAAGATGCTGCAGGCTCAGGCAGGGAGGCTTCCTGAAGGCGACTACCGGCTGGAGAGGTAAGTTGGGATCTTGGGGGATGCCTGGACACCATCGGTTGGGCCACCCAAGGCCGTGGGGAATCTGGTGCAGGGGTTTCTTTTGGCGTTGGGTTCTTCTTACGAGCTGTAGTTGCAGTCGAGGGTACCCTTCAGGTTGAGGTTGCAGGTGTCATCTTGAAGCTTGAGGGAGGTCGGGGATCTTTAGATCCCAGGTCAGGATCGCTGGGGAGACCTGGTGGTGTTGGGACATTCTGGCCTTGGGCGTCGGGTGCAGAGTTGTGCAGAATCGCAGAGCCGCCAGGATCCGGATCCTGTGGGCGAGTTTTGGCTTGAGCAAATACGGTGCTCACAGGAGACAGTCTGTTAGATGAGTGCAGGGCAGGTCCTCCGGGCTCTGGGGGTTGCTGGCTTCTGGACTCTCCGGGGGGGGTCTCGCTGTAGGCAGGTTTAAGTCTGGACAGGCCAGTAGGGCTGGGGCCAAAGCAGTAGGTGTCCTCTTCTTCCTAGGTCAGCACAGCTCTTTGGTCCTTCTTTCTTCCTCGAATCTCCAGAGGCAAGGTTCAGGCTCGCCCCTAAATAAAATTAGGGGTGTGCAGGTCAGGACCAATGGGTTACTTCCTTGGTGTGAGTACAACCCATTATTATGCCACCCTCCAGTGTGGGGGGCATGAGCCTCTTCCTAATTGGTTGGGTCCCATTCACTCCAAGATGGAGGGGACAGAGATGTGTGCTTCACCTCATCTCTCCCACCTGAGGGGTGGGGTTGGCAAAGGTGGGCACACCTCTCCTCCTAGTTCGGTTTTCCCGCTGATTCTCCTGCCCAAAGTGTGGGTCAGAACCAGTGGGAGCCAGTTGCTGGGGCAGCAAAAGGCAGGGACTGCGTACAAAGGCGGCAGGCCTTTGAATCTTCCCCTTTTGTGGACCCAGCCCAACCTGGGGGAGGGGAGCATGACACCTGCCAGGATGGGCTTTGTTTCTGCACACAGAGAAATCGGAGGCTCTCTACCCATGGGTCCAGAAACCTGTCTGATGGTGGCAAATGGCGGGCAGCCATTCAGGAACCACACCAGGGCTGTTCGATTTTCAGGGGGCATCTCTAAGATGCCCTCTGTTAATTTTACATTAAATCCTACACTGGCATCAGTGTGGGTTTAATGTGCTGAGACGTTTGCTACCAAACTTCCCAGGTTTTAGCAAAGCCATTAGGAGCTGTGGAGTTCATAATGACCAACTCCCAGACCATTTACTCTTTATAGCTTTACTACACTTACAATGTCCAAGAATGGACTTGGACACTGTAGGGGTACAGGGCTCATGCCACTGTACCCTCACCCGGGGGCTAGTGCACCCTGCTAGAGGGGTGACTTACCTAGGCCCCAGATAGTGGGTTGCAGGCATGGCACACAGGGATGTGTGCCATGTCGACACTCCACTTTTCTCTGCACCAGAACACACAGCCTGCAATCGCAGTGTGTGGTTGTTACGGTACAGGGCCGCGAAGGGTTGCACAATAGGTGATGCAGCCCTTAGAGGCCTTCCCTGGTCACAGTGCACTTGGTACCCATGGTACCTTTTACAAGGGGCTTACCTGTGGCCAGAGATGTGCCAATTGTGAGTTCAAAGGTACAGCTTTGGGGAAAAATACAGGGCTTGGGAGCCTCATTGGCAGGGACCCTGGGTAAGTCAAAGTGCATCATGTTTCAGGCAAACAGTTGGGGGTAACCATGCAAAAAAAAGGGCACTTTACTACAGGGGTCATGTGAGAAAGTGCCTTTTTTGCATGGTAATCCCCGCACTTTTTGCCTGGTTTTGATGTGGTTTCAAATGTAGTGCACAGGGTCCCTGCCAACCAGGTACCCTGTGCCAGTGTTCCTTCCCTAAAAACAAACTACCAATTGGTATTTTTGCCCCCAGTAAGTCCCTAGTAGCTGGTACCCTGGGGACCAGGGGCCTGAGAGCTGAAGAGGGTCCCTTGTGACCCCCCCTCACTGGCCTTGCAGCCTGCATGCCCCTATGAGGGAGAAAATAACAGTCGACATGGCACCCTGTTTGGGTGCCATGCCAGCTAACACTGCCTGGCAGCATAGGTAAGTCACCCCTCTAGCAGGTCTCACAGCCCTAAGGCAGGGTGTACTATACTACAGGTGAGGGCATATCTGCATGAGTAGATATGCCCCTACAATATTGGGCACCATTTCCCAATATTGTAAAATGCCAGTGAAGCCATAGAGAGTACATGGGCTGTGAACTCAACAACTAGAGTTCCACAGCACCATAATGGCTTTACTGAATATAGGAGCGTTTGGTACCATACTGCTCCTTGCAATAAATCCATACTGATGCCAACAAAATCTTATCCTGAGCAAATGTCCATTCCAAAGTAAATCCAGCACTGCGTAGTTATGGTAATTTCTTTGTTTTATTCCAAACGTCAGAATTCCAAATAGGTAATATCACAGCCAGTCTGAACAGAATGCAGCCAACATGTGTTTCGTCTCATAGATAATTTCCACTGACTTCATCAGGGCTAATAAGTCATAATCAAGTTCAGTCCTCAGTAGTAAAACATAGATTTATGCAAGCACCTATATCTCAGTACTTAATTCCTCATTATCTTGCAAGCCAACAGTCGGCAATTCATGTATCTGCAAACAATGGGGAGAGTGCTCCTCATGGGATCCGGCTTCTAGCTGATACTGATGCCAGTGTGGGATTTATTGTACCATGTACCCGGAGAGCACCTTGGAGGTGCTCCCTGAATTCTTACCAACCCTGGTGTTCTCTCTGACTGACTGTAGGCAGCCAGCCACCACCAGACATGTTTCCGGACCCCTGGGTGGAGAGCCCCTGCTCTCTGGGACCAGAAACAATGCACCCCCCATGGCAGAGGTGTCATGCCTCCTCCCCCAGGATGGTCCAGTGCTCGAAGAGCGGAGCTTCAAAGGCCTGCCTCCTTTGTAATGCGACTCCAAGCCTCTGCTCCTAGCAGCAGATGGCAGCCCCTGGTTTACACAACTACTTTGGGTCGGAAAACCGGTGGGAAAATTCAAAAGGGTAGGTGTGCCCACCTCTGCCAACCCCACCCCTAAGGTGGGGGGAAGCGAGGTGAAGCACACTTTTCAGTCCCCGCCATCTTGAGGATGGGGGGGACCCCTCCCACAGGAGGGTGGCATAATAGAGGGTGTAGTCGCCCCCCAGCGGACCTGTCCAGAAGAAACCGACTCCAAAGACTCCGGATCCTGCGGGTCCAAGTCTCCAGCCTGTTCTGTACCCGACGCCCTCGAGTCTGAGTGGCTCACCTGTGTAGGGAAGTCTCCCTGGAGATCCCGACCTCATGTCAAGTGTTGGCTGACCTCTCCTGCCCTCCACGACTGCGCCTGCAGTGTGAATCCAGAGGCTCCCCCTGACCGCGACCGGCTCTGGTAAGAAGATTCCGACGTCCGAAGGCACTGCTGCACCCGAAGCCCCTGTGCCTTGGTGAGCTGAACCGACGGTGCCCCTATGACCCCCTACATCCCAACTTACCTATGCTGTCATCGGTCTTCTTTCTTCCTGCAACCTCCGGTGCCGCGCCTGCAGCTTCTTTGCTGTCAGGAAAATCCTCTTTGAAAAGCATTGGGCACTCGATGTTGAATTTGCACCCTGTACCAGGCCGCCCCTGTGCCGCTGGTGGTGTATGGTTGGTGCTGCTTTGTGCCCCCCCTGTTCTTGTACTAACCCCCAAAGCTAGGCCCCTGTAACCAATTTACTTACCTACAAGCAGTATGGCCCCTGTCTCCATTGGAAAGCATTGGGTCCAACTCAGATTTTGACCTCTGCACCCAGCCGCCCATGTGCCACTGGTGGTGTAGTTTTGGTACCTACCTACCTGACCCCTGGCCGTTGCTGACCTTTGGCTCCAAAGACTGAAATTGTAAGTTCGATACTCACCTGTTTAACCGCAATATTATTTTCCCCATATGATAACATTGGACAGTGTGTAAATGTTTCTAAGTGGCGATTTTTGAAAGTGCAAAGTATTTTTGATTAAAAACATATTTCCCTCATTGCAAAGACCTGGGTCTTAAAATAAAGTACAAAGTATACGTTTATAAAATTGGTCTGGATCTCTTTCTTGAGTCATGTGTCTTTTATTGTTCGTGTGTGTGCAATAAATGTCTTGCACTCCTCTGTGTTGGGCCCATGGCTGCTCGCCCACACTACCACTAATAGAGCACTTTGGGTTTTGCATTGAGCCCTGTACACTTTTGGGGAACCCCTGGACTCTGTGCACGGTATTACCACCTAGTGGTAATACCATATACAGAGCCAGCTGCCTACATGTACCATTTACTAGGGACTTACTGGGGAGCTAAAGTCCTTGCCAACTGGTGAACAATTAGACTTTACCTTGTTTTAGGGAAGGAGCACTGGCACTGGAGCCTGGTTAGCAGGCTTCAGTGCACTGTCAGTCGAAAAACAGCACCTAGTAGTTCTAATGGGGGCAAAAAGTGGGGGGAAAACTGTGATAAAGTTTCTGTTTCCTACAAGTGCTCTCACGGTAAGACCACCTAGTGATAATATCATATTCAGGGCCAGCCTCCTACAGGCACTGACTAGCTTTAGGCAGTCTGCCAAACACCGATATGTTTCTGGGCCCCTGGGTGGAGAGCCCCTGCTCTTTGGGACCAGAAATAATGCACATCCTGGGCTGAGGTGTCACATCTCCTCCTCTAGGATGGGCCAGTGCTCGAAGGGGAAGCTTTATAGGCCTACCGCCTATGTAATACGACCTCCAGCCTCTGCTGCTAGCAGCAGATGGCAGCCCCCGGTCTACACCCCCACTTTGGGCGGGAATGCCGGCAGGAAAGCTCAGAAAGAGTAGGAGGTGTGCCCACCTCTGCCAACTCCACCCCTGAGGTGGGGAGGCGAAGTTAGGCTTACTTTTCAGTCCCCTCCATTTTGAAGATGAGGGGACTCTTCCAATCGGGGCTAGGAGTATGCCCCCCCACACACAGGACGATGGCGTAATTTAGGGTGTAGTCACCCCAGCTAAGGTGCCCATTGGCCCTACCTGCTACTTCCCTTAAATGGCCCTAAATTTAGTAATTAGGTGGGTCCCCCGGACCTGGAAACTAGATCTGCGATGACCTAATAAGCAGACATCCCTGCAGAGAAGACTGAAGACGATGACTGCCTTGGCCCCAACCATACCGGCCTGTCTCCAGCTTCTGCAAACATGCGACTTGTCTTGCAGCCAGTGACCTCTGAAACCCCTGGGAGGACTGTTGTCTTTGAAAAAGATTCCAATCTCCCATGGACAGTGGACTGTCCAGAAGAAACCTACTCTAAGGGCACCGGATCCAGCTGGAACTGCAATCCCTGCCCACTCTGCACCAGACGCCCACGGCCCGAGTCTGAGTGGTTCACCTGTGCAGTGGAGTCTCCCCAGTGATCCTGACCTCGTGTCCGGCATTGGCTGACCTCTCCTGATCTCAACGGCAGCGCCTGCAGTGTGAATCCAGAGGCTGCCCCTGACAGCGACCATCTCAGGTAAGAAGACTCCGTCTTCGAAAGGCACCACTGCACCCGAAGCCCCAAGGCCTTAGTGAGCTGTACTGACAGAGCCCCTACATCTCTATTTACCTCGGCTGTAGTTGGTTTCCTTCCTGCAACCTCCGGTTCCACGCCTGCAGCCTGTTTGCCAAAAGAAGAATCCCCATTGAACAGCGTATAGGTGCCCGATGTCGAAGTTGCACCCGGCTACCCCTGTGCCTCTAGTGGTGTATAATTGGTGCTGCTTTGTGCCCCCCACCTTTGCTTAACCTAACCCCCAAAGCTTGACCCCTGCAACTGATCTACTTACCTGCAAACTGTGTGGCTCCAGGCACAGCCCCCGTCTCCATTGAAAAGCCTTGGGCCGAACTTCGATTTTGACCTCTGCACCCCCTGTGCAGCTGATGGTGGAGTTTTGGTACTCACCTGACCCTTGCTGACTTTTGGTTCCACAGACTGGGATTGTAAGTTCATTACTTACCTGTTTAATCGCAATATTGTTTTCCCCATAGGATAACATTGAACTGTACTGAAAGTTTTAAAGTGCCGAATTTTCAAAGTGAAAATTATTTTTATTTCAAAACGTACTTACCTTATTGCAAAGATCTTGGTCTTAAAATAAAATACAAAGTACATTTTTCTAAAATTGGTCTGGATCTCCTTCTTGAGTCGTGTGTCCATTATTGATCACTATTGTGCAATAAATGTCTTGCACTCCTCTGTGTTAGGCCTAAGGCTGTTTGCCCCGACAATACCACTAAAAGAGCACTTTGGGTTTTATATTGAGCCTTGTACACTTTTGGGGAACCCCTGGACTCTGTGTAACGGTATGACCACCTAGTGGTAATACCCTATACAGAGCCAGCTTCCTACAGTATGCACTAGCCAGGTTTGTCCTGGTCAAAGACTTTACCTTCCAACTTAGATCTTTAAGCTCCAGTCCACCATAGGAGTACACCTCTTGAGACCCCCACGCCCCCCAAAGACCTCAAGGAGGGGGGCACTTAGAAACTCACAGGTTGTCAAAAATAGGCCATCAGCAAGGTCCAGTCCAGGTCCAGTTGATACTGGTCAGGTGGCTAGTCTCAGGGAAGGCCTTTTATAGCTTGGTTCCCTGTAGTTTGAACAGGAGGTCAGCCTTATGACCTTTGGAGTCCACTTCTTTGTACTGGAAAGCATGTCCAGTCCTTCATGCTTCTCGCAGGTCTAGCCTTCTATTCTTTCTCAGATTCTGAGAATGTTCTTAAGTGGGTGCCTGGAAGTGCCACATTTATGGATGACACTAGGTAGTAGCTGAGAATGACTCTTGGACATGCCCTTACCAGTGGGGTAAAAGTTCCTGGGCCAACTGTACCCCATTTGGGCATTATCAAAAGGCTAAAGTCTTCGGCCACACTAAACTTGATCTCAGAAGGCCCGGGATGTGTGTGGGGAGTGTACTATGCTAATCCTAGTGTCCTCCCATTTCGAACACTAAAATACAGTTTGAGGCAGCCATTGTACCCACAATAAACCCAAAGTCTGGTAGGACAAAGGCAGGATTCTTCAGTAACCAGATTGTGGATACACAAGAACTGCTGTGCATCCTGTTACCTTCCTTTAAAGTGCTACATGTAGCTCAGCAGGTCTTTCAAATAGTGTGAGAAAATGGGGTGTATTATATGGTTTGGTAGTGCAACCTCACGTGTAATACTTTTAGGACCCTTAGCTCAATCCTGGGTAGCTGCGGCACTGAGCAGCAGGGCTTACACAGAGGAACAAGTGTTAAGTGTAGGAAGCTAGGTTTCTGTTGCAGTAAACCCCCCACTTTTTGCCAGACTACTGATGCACTTTGACTCTATGTGCCCTGGGTCCCTGCCAATCAGGTTCCCAGGGCCTGTGTTCTGTCCCAAAAACTATACCTTGTACCCCCAATTGGCACCTCTCTGCCACATGTCAGTCCCTTGTAAAAGGTACCATGGGTACCAAGGGCACTGTGGCCAGGGAAGGCCTCTAAGGGCTGCAGCACTTATTGTGCCACCCTTAGAGGCCCAGTACCTTTACACACACACACACACACTGCCATTGCAGGCTGCGTGTTTTGGTGCAGAACAAAGTGAAGAGTCGACATGGCACACATCCCTGTGTGCCATGCCTACAACCCACTGCCCTGGCATAGGTCAGCCACCCCTCTTGCTGGGTGCACTATACCAGTGGTGAGGGTAGAGGTGCATGAGCCCTGTGCCCCTACAGTGTCCAAGCCAATTCTTAGACATTGTAAGTGCAGTACTGCCACTAAGAGTATATGGTGCTGGGAGTTTGTCATTACGAACTCCACAGCACCATAATGGCTTTACTGGAAACTGGGAAGTTTGTTATCAAACTTCTCAGCACATTAAACCCACTCTGATGCCAGTGTGGGATTTAATGAAAAATGCACTCAGAGGGCATCTTAGAGATGACCCCTGAAAAACGACCAGCCTCTGGTGGGTTTCCCTGACTGGTACACACCAGCCTGCCACCACAAGACATGTTTCTGGAGCAGAGCTCGGGATGCTGTCTGGGAGTCGAGGAATGGGGAACATGGCGCCCGCTAGCTGAGCGGTGCGCGCGTCCGGAGAACTCTCCCTACCCCCGTGGCACAGACTGTAATGTTACCTGGAGTAGACTGAGTTTAGCGCAGGTCAAGGGAAGGAGTATAAAAGGAAAGAGGAACAAATCTGTCTCTTCATATAATAAAGTGAGTTACCCCATCACTTCGGTCCTTCTTTAGGGTACAACCTGAGATCCTGATTGTCACAAAGCAGGGGGAGGACTCCAGGGATAACTCTGAAATTTACCCCGCAAGCTCTGTAGTCGGGGTCTCCCGAGTTAATATGGAATCTAAGGGGGCACCTCCCGGCCAGAACGCGACACCCATACCTATTGCAGTCTCGGAGAAACTGTCGGAACTGCAGTTAGGGGAGGGAGCAGAGTTGGTCACTCAAAATCAAGGGGATACCGTCAACCATTCCTCAGGGGCCTCGATTAAAGCCTTATTTACCTCATTAAAAGAGGACATAAAACAGGGATTTGCAGTCTCTGCAGACAATCGAAGTGAGATAAGGAACGTATGCGAAACCCTAGAGAGGAAGGTTGACCTCCTAAATTCCAGGACCGAGTCCCTAGAGAGCTCTGTTGAGGAACTTAAGAATAATCTGGGGACAGCAGAGATAAAAATCCAAAGCTTACAAAGAGGTGAAGCTGCTTTGCGGGACAGAATGGAGATGTTGGAAAACAACTCTCGCAGAAACAACCTGCGGGTTATGAATGTTACAGAAGGGACAGACATTAAGACCTTTATGATTGCTTTGCTCAAGGAGGCCCTATCACTTGAAGAGTCAACAGAGCTCTTAGAAAGAGACATCCAAAGGATTCATAGGGACCCATTTCGTCATAACCCTAATAGGGCAAAGCCCAGGAAGATCCTTATTAATTTTCTCACTTACTCGGTTAAAGAAAAAATTCTGAATCTGGCCCTGAAAGAAAAGTCGTTAAGCAGGGACTTTTCCTTTGAGGTTCGTTCGGACCTTTCTAAAGCCACTCTGGAAAGGCAGTGGGAACTCGGCAGAAGAATGGATAGCTTTAGGAAGGTCGGGGCTGTAGCACAACTCAAATTCCCAGCCTTTCTGAAAGTTATGCACAATAATAAGATGCATAATATTAGGTCAGCCCAAGAGGCAAACAATTTGCTAGATACAATTAGCAAGGAGGTCCCATAAGACGTCAGAGGTATCCCTATTTCTTGGTTTTGAGAATGGGTCAGGTCAGAGAAGCTGAGTATGAGTAAATTGAGCTTCCTTTGTTTCTTGTCTATCCCCACCTCCCACTCCCTGCTTGGTCAATGGTTTGGCAAGATTTGGTTTAAAAAAAAAAAAAAAGTTTAGGGAAGAGAAATAAGGGACAAAAAAAAAAAAAGGTAAAATAGATGATGTATAGTATCTTTTGAAAAGATAAAAAAAAAAAAAGGGGAGGTTGGTAAAAGAGCATAAATCAAAAGGGGAAAAAAAGAAATGTGTGTAGAAAATGGAAATAAGTAGGGTAACTTACAGCCACAACAGAAATAGGGGGAGTAGTTCATGGACGCAATATCTGGTCAAACACCGGACCAGAGTAATGGGGGAAGGGTTCCCTAAGGGGGGAGGAGGTAGGGGGAGGGGGAGCACAGGCCAAAAAAAATAGAAAAAAACCTCATTCGTCTTAATCCCGCCAGATTTTGACATTTTAAAGAGCAGGACGATTGGGAAAGCTGGAAAGTGTACCTGTCCTTGGTTTCGGCCAGCTAGGGCTGAACATGATAAATCTAATTCTTACTTTAACCTCAGAATAGTATGACAAAACTACAGATACTCTCCTGGAATGTCAATGGCCTGCGCATGAGGGCGCGAAAAGCTAGAATCTTACAATATTTGAGAGATTCCCCAGCGCAGGTCATTGTCATCCAGGAGACTCACCTTCTCAAGGCAGAGACAAAAGAACTGCTAAGAACTCAGAAGTGGGTGGACGCTTTCATATGCACCGATCAGACGGCTAATATTAGAGGGGTCTGTATTATCTTCAAAAAGCAAGCTAGAGCTCAGATTTTACAACATAGGGAAGATCTAAGTGGTAGGTGGCTGATATTGAAGATCACCTTAATGGGCATCCTTTTACTTTAGTTGGATATTACAGCCCTAACCAGGATGATCCTTCTAGCCTTAACTCTATCAGCTCACACCTTCTGTACTTCCCAGAGCCAGTGATATGGGCAGGAGCTTTTAATATCGTCCTGGACCCCAAACTGGATAAAACCCCAAACTGTAGAGCAGTAGCTCCCTCTAGATCTAGGACATCTCTTTTGACAAAGATGACCCAATTGGGGTTGTGTGACATATGGAGAGAAAGGTCAGGCGAGCAACTTGGAGTATCGTTTAGAAATTTTAAATACAAACATAAGTCTAGAATAGACTACTTTTTGCTCAGCTATAATCTAAGAGATAGAGTCAGAGACATAAAATATTTACCCTCACATCTTTCGGACCACTCAGGAGTTTTATTAACCATTGACTGTATACAGTCACAGTATGCCAGAGCATGGTCATTTGATCGAACAATATTGCTTGAAGAGGAAGAGACAGCTTTCCTCTTTAATGAAACCAAACAATTCTTAGAGAACAACATAGGTACAGCCAATATTACAATCGTTTGGGATACCCTCAAAGCTTTCCTCAGGGGAAGTATTACTAATAGAGCAAGCTATAGAAAAAAAAATACAGGGAAGTGACTTTAGCTCTGGAAGCCGAAATGAGAGCAATTGAGGTAAAAATGAACAGCCAGGCCGGTAGTGGCCGGAAGGAAGATTTGGATAAGTTTAATCAACTGAAAGAAGAGCTGGAGAGTATTCTTCAAAGGAGGCTCATGCGTAGGTGGGAGGCAAGCAAGATCGCCCATTTTGAGTATGGTGAAGGGGCAGGGAAATTACTTGCTTGGAAAATCAAGGTGCACCAGCTCCGAAACCACATAAAAGACATTAAGGTGAACGATGACGCACCCTCCTTATCCTCAGATAAAGACATTGGTGAGGCTTTCCTGAATTATTTTCAAGATATTTATAAAGAGGCTTGTATAGAAGATAGTGCTAAAGTTAACCTCTGGCTGGACGGGACTGCATTACCCTCTATCAGTTCCAAGCAACAGACAGATCTGCAGTGTGCTATTACAGAAGAGGAGGTGAGGAAGGCAATGGCGGGCTGTAAAAGTGGGAAAGCGGCCGGGCCTGATGGGCTACCAGCCGAAGTATATCGATCCTTGTGGAAGGTTATAATCCCTGTATTAACTCAACTGTATAATATGATACTACTGGAGGGAATCAGCCCCCCCTCGTTCGTGGGATGACGCCACTGTAGTCCTGATTTTGAAACCCGGAAAAAATCCAGCTAGCTGCGGCTCATATCGACCAATATCGCTCCTAAATACAGATTATAAAATCTTTTCCTCTATTTTAGCAGCTAGGCTGGGGATGGTGGCAAATGACTCCTGCACCGAGACCAAAAGGGGTTTGTGAAGGGGCGACAACTAGCAGACCTTACTTACGATCTGATCAGTGCAATTGATATTGCCTCCACCTACTCACTTCCTCTGGCAGCTTTAACGTTGGATGCCACTAAGGCTTTCGACAGGGTGAACTGGGGCTACCTGTTGGAAGTCATGGCGAGATTTAACTTGGGCGATAAATTCTGCCGCACTATTCAGCTGTTATACCAAGCACCGTCAGCCAGGCTGCTGGTGAATGGAACTTTGACTGCGGCATTTAAGATAACTAGGGGAACGCGACAGGGCTGCCCCCTCTCTCCCCTGCTATTTGATATGTACATCGAGCCCTTTGAACAGAGACTTAGAGATAACCCTAACATCATTTCCTTTAAGTATGGGGGTTGGGAGAGGAGGGCGGCCTTGTATGCGGGCGACATCCTGATACTGTTGGCAGATTTGGATACAGCTTTCCCGGCTGTTATAAAATTGGCGGAGGAATTTGGACAGGTTTCTGGGTACGAAATTAATGCTGGGAAGACGGAGATAATGACCTGGAACATTAGAGAAACCCAACTCCAAGTTAGTTCCGGTATGCGGTACTTGGGGGTTAGAATTGTGCAAGATGTAGAGAAAATTGCAGAAACAAATCTAGCGTGAGTCCTTGGGGAGTGTCAGAAACGGATGAAGTCATGGGCCCATCTCCCCTTATCCATCTTGGGGAGGGTCAATCTGGTCAAAATGACAATTTTACCGAAGATCACGTTTCTCTTTAACACTATCCCCCTGCATTTTGATAAATTCCTGATAGACAAATTTCAGCAGGACGTAAACTCCTTTATCTGGAGATACAGATCAACCAGGATAGCTTGGAAAAACTGAGGAGAAGGAGAGAGAAAGGAGGACTTGCGCTACCTGACCTGCAGTACTATACCTGGGCCTTCCAGCTTTCACACTCTCGTATGCTATTGAAAACTCCGGCAAGTAGAGGGGGTGGAGACATGTTTCGGGCTATGTTAAGAGGTGCTGGACTATCAGAAGAAGGCTTTATGTTTAAATTTGGGGACCAAAAATTTTTTTAAAAGGTTAAACTTAAGGTCCTCCAGGCAATAGCAAAAACATGGGCCAGATTAAGAAATATGGTGGGTCTTAATTACTTTTCAAGCCTAGCGCCACTTTGGGACTCACCAGGTTCGCCGGACTGCCTCCAGGATAGGTTGGCGACACCATTAAGAGAAGCTGGATTAAAAGTGTGGGGAGACCTGATTATTGAGGATACACTTGTTTCTTGGGAAGATCTAACAAAGAGGGTAGGCACGGGTCTTTCAAGATTTAAGTATATCCAGCTACAAAGCTGGACGGAATCCCAGTTAAGACAGAAAAAATAATTCGGCAGGGGCAGTAGTCTGGAACAACAGCTAGTCGAGAGATCACCAGGAAAGAGGGAGGTTTCACTATGGTATTGGGCTATTGAAGAGGCAGTGGATGGGGAATTCAGGCTTCCAGACGAGCTATGGAGTGAACAGATTCCAAATGCACAGTGTGATCTTCTTTGGCAGGACTCGTTCAGAACCCTCTTCAGCCTAGTTAAACCTGCTTGGCTGAAGCGGAATCAACTGTTCACTGCCCATAGGGCATACCTATCCCCTCTTAGAATATCTAAATTTAAGAAAGGGACCCAACCTACATGCAATAGGTGTGGGTTGGCTGAAACATCGGATATACATATGTTTAAGGACTGCCCCTCCATCGCTCCTTTCTGGGAAGAAGTGCGGAAGACACTTGAGAGCATCTTAAAAGCACCAATCTATATGGATCTGACTTTGATAATTTTTGGCCTCAATAGTCACATCGTAGGACCAGCAAGATCTCTTCTATTTTATACAATATTATTGGCTAGAAGGCAAATTTGCAGACTTTGGATAGATCCAGCCCCCCCAAACATTCAGATTGGCTGACCTCACTGTATGAAGTATCCAAGATGGACCTGTCTAGAGCTTGCAGCAGAAAAACATTTTTTTTTTGGGTCCTATGATTATGCCTTTTGGATACTCTCTGGACCATCTTAAGCCTTTTCAGGCTATCGATAGAGTCCATCAGGTTCTGAAGGACCTAGTTGGAGTGAATCCTACCTTTTTTTTCTCTGCGGGGGAAATAACTTTCCGGTCTCATAACGTACCCTTACAGGCTGAAGGCATTGAGAGTTTCCATCTTAGAATGCCTAAGTCATCCTAGGTCGTTAAGTAAGGCTACGAACAGGCGGTCGGTTTAAGGTGGATGAAGGCGAATGAGGACAAAAAAAAATAGAAGAAAAAAAAAGACATGTTTCTGGACCCCTGGGGTGGGAGCCTTCGCTCCCTGAGCCCAGAAACAAAGCCTTTCCTGGGCGGAGGTGTTCACACCTCCCCCAGGCCAGGAAGAGCCATCTGTGGCAGGGGAGTTTCAAAGGCCTTGCAACCTTTGTAATGCGACACCAGCCTCTCCTGCTATCAGGAGCAGGCCCCCTTCCTGTCTCCCCTCCTTTTCGGCGGGAAGACAGGTGGGAAAAATTAGCCAGCCCAGAAGGTGTGCCCTCCTCTGCCAACCCCACCCCTCAGGTGGGGGAGGCGAGGTGAAGCCCACTCTTCAGTGCCCGCCATCTTGCAGATGGCAGGCACTCCCCAATCAGGATTATGGATTGTGCTCACTCCCCCACGTGGGGTGAGCACACCAAGGGTGTAGTCACCCTAAGGTCAGTAGTCCATTGGCTACTGACCTCGAGACCCCTAGAACGCCCCCTAAATACAGTATTTAGGGGGCAGTCCTGAACCAAGAAGGCAGATTCCCGCAACCTACGAAGAAGAAGGACGAAAGAAGATGCCCAGCAGAGGAGACTGCAGAGAACAACTGACTTGGCCCCAGCCCTACCGGCCCGTCTGCAGTTTCCAGAGATCCTGCGCCAAAAGTCACCTTGTCCTGCAGCCAGCGATCTCCAGGACCCTAGGAGGACTGACTGCCTTCAACAAAGACCGTATCTCCTGTGAACAGCAGCTCTGTTCAGAAGAAAACTCCCAAGACAGACTCTGAGCCTGCTGAGGACAAAGAAACCCGAACCCTGGAACCACAACTGCACCCATCGCCTACGGCCCAAGTTCGAGTGACCCACCAGTTCCAGCAAGGTCCCCCAGCGCTCCAGAGTTCGAGTCCACCATGGGTTGACCTTTCCAGGACTCCCCGGTGTCACCTGCAGCCTCTGCACGGAGAGCCCCCCCAACCGTGAGTGCCCAGTAAGGTGAAATCCAACCTCAAAAGACACCCCTGCATCCAGCCCTGCGCCCTGGAGAAGAGAACCTGAGGTGCACCTACCTCCCCGAGCCCTCCAACTTACCTGCCCAGCTGTTGGTTCCTCCCAGAAGTCTTCCTGGACCGAGCCTGCAGCTGAAAACCAAAACCGAAAATCCCCATTGAAAACAACAGGGCACCCGACCGCCACTGCGGGTGCACTTTTTGTGCTAAAGAGGATCCCACTTTGCCCGGAGCCTAACACCAGGAGCTTTGCTCCCACAACCCAGTGGCCTGCTCGTAAGCAGCCACCAACCGGAGGCCCCCATCCCCCATTGGATAACACTGGGCCTCAGCACCTAGCCGCCCTAGTGCCGCTGAGGGTGTATCGAGTGCATCCTTGACCCTGGGGGAATCCTTGTTCTAACCCCAGAAACTCAACCCCAAAGACCGATTACTTACCTTGTAACCGTTAACTTCATTTCTCTCCATAGGAATACATGGACTGTTTTTCTCTGAAAAATGTTCTAAGTGTGGAGTTGATTTGTATGGAAACCTGAAAAATAACAATTGTGCAAAACTGATTTTACTTACCTTTTCTCTAGGAAATGTCCCAGTGTGATATCTAGGCACATCACACTGAGTAGAAAAAGTAATCTAAAAAGTAATTAAAAAGTAATCTGAACAGTAATTTCAATACCTTGACTTACCTGTATTTCAAACAACTGCATTTGAACTTGCATTCACTTGTAAATCCTGCATAATATATTGCAAAGCATTTATTTAACTTACCTGTGCCAGGCTTGGCTTGGTTCTAGAAATAAAATAACTAAACAATATTTTTATACAAACAAAATTGGTCTAAGTTCAGTCTTTGAGTGTGTGACATCATTTGCTGATTGAGTGTGCACAACAAATGCCTAACACTACCCTCTGATAAAGCCTTACTGTTCACCCACACTACCACAAATAGAGAGTAAGGTGCTCTCTACTTTTACCTCTTCCTACCTTTGAGGTTCCACTGGACTCTGTGCACACTATACCTCACTTTGTTATAGTATATACAGAGCCAGCTTCATACACAGAGCCAAAGCAATTCAAAAAGAAGAAATTGTCACGACACTTAAGAAATCCAACACCAATTTATAAAAATTGGTTGTATTTTTATAAGGAATTTAGACACTAGAACGAAAAAGATTCACCAGACGGTTCCAGAGATATAGATTTTACAAGCAGTAATAAATCAGTGCAATTTTACTCAACTGCAAACAAGCCTTGGCAAAGTCGGCATACTGAACACTTGAAAATGTAGGTAAGTGTCAATGCTGTCAGTAAGAAGTACTTGAGGCGACCAACTCTCGCAGGGAGCTACTCAGGGGGACCAGCAAGGTCCTCAAGAACAGTTTCCTTCACAAGGGAAGCAGTCCTTCAACAGTTCCAGCACTCTATCTGCATTGCAACGGATTCCTAGGGCGTGGTCCTGATGCAAGGGGTGAAGGATGTTGAAGATGCTCTAAGGATGATGTGGGTAAGACGTGGTCGATGGTGGTCTTCCTGCCAGGATTTTTTGGTCCACGAAGTTGGTAAGGGTGTCCTGGTTGCAGGGTTGATGTCCCACAAAGTCCTCTCTGGTCTGGCCGAAGTCCAGTCATCACTGGACTACCAGTCGCCCGTTGTCGCGGTCACAGGCCAATCCTCACTGATTCGATAACTTGCCTTCTGAGAGTCCCAGCAACTCTCTGACAGCACTCCCAGGTTCAGCAAACTCGGGTGCAACTCTGTGTGTCGGGTCTTGGTCCTCGGTGCTGCGCGGCAGCTGTGGTAACGACTTGAGGATGTTGGGCTACCAACTTGCCCCAGCAGACTTCTTCAGCTGTTGTGTCCCTGCGCTGTGAACAGGAAGCCAGTCAGCTGGAGAGGTCAACCCACGGTGGACTCTGACGTGCTGGGGTACCTCGCTGGAACTGGTGGCCACTCTGACTCGGGTCGTAGGTGATGGGCGCAGTGATGGTTCAAGAAGTCGGGTTTCTTTATCCTTAGCAGGCTCTGAGTCTTTCTTTGGAGATTCTTTTCAACAGAGCTTCTGTTCACAGGAGATCCGTTCTTTGTTGAAGGCAGTCAGTCCTCCCAGGGGTTCTGGAGGTCGCTGGCTGCAGAACAAGGCAACTTTTGGTGCAGGATCTCTGGAAAATGCAGACGGGCTGGTATGGCTGGGCCAAATCAGTTCTTCTCTGCAGTCTCCTCTGCTGTGTGTCTTCTTTGGTACTTCTTCGTAGGGTCTGGGAATCTGGCTTCTTTATTCAGGGCTGCCCCCTAAATACTGCATTTAGGGGTGTTTTAGGGGTCTCGAGGCCAGTAGCCAATGGGCTACTGACCTTAGGGTGACTACACCCTTGGTGTCCTCACCCCACATGGGGGAGTGGGCACAATCCCTAACACCGATTGGAGAGTGCCTGCCATCTGCAAGATGGCGGGCACTGAAGAGTGGATTTCACCTCGCCTCCCCCACCTGAGGGGTGGGGTTGGCAGAGGTGGGCACACCTTCTGCGCTGTGCTGTGCTAATTTTTCCCGCTTGTCTTCCCACCAAAATGGGGGTGAGACAGGTAGGGGGCCTGCTCCTGATAGCAGGAGAGGCTGGGGGTCGCGTTACAAAGGCGGCAAGGCCTTTGAAGCTCCCTGGCCACAGATGGCTCTCCCTGACCTGGGGAAGGTGACCACCTCTGCCCTGGAAAGGCTTTGTTTCTGAGCCCAGGGAGCGAAGGCTCACACCCCAGGGGTCCAGAAACATGTCTTGTGGTGGCAGGCTGGTGTTTACCAGTCAGGGAACCCACCAGAGGCTGGTCGTTTTTCAGGGGGCATCTCTGAGGGGGACAGGGAGAGGAGAGGAGAGGGGGAGAGGCGAGGGGAGGAGAGGAAGGGGGAGAGGGGGGGGAGGGGAGAGGAGAACGAAAAACGTGTACACACGTACGCAGGCCCTCTATGTGTGGCACAATATGTGCTGCAGCCCTTGGAGGCCTTCCCTTTTCACAGTACCCATGGTACCTTTTATAAGAGACTTGCATGTGGCCAGAGAGTTGCCAATTGGGGGTACAAAGGTACTATTTTGGGAAAGAACACAGGCCCTGGGAACCTGATTGGCAAGGACCCAGGGTACATCAAGTCAAAGTGCATCAGAAATCTGGCAAAAAGTGTGAGGGAGTTACTGCAACAGAAACCCACTTTCCCACAGATGTACAACCAGGAAGGCTTCTGACCAGTATGGAGTGCAGCTGAAGGAGTAAAAGTCGGTCCTGTTTCCTGCTGGAAACTCTGTTACTATCCCTAGCCAGGAACCAATTTCTCCCAATGCTGCTTAGTGTGCTGGATCACGGAAGAGAGACATTTAATGAACCCGCCACTTGATGATCAGTGACTTCAAGGGTGGAGAAGAAATAGAAATATTCATCAAAAGACCCATCTTATATCAAGGGTACAGTACCAGCTGATTAAATTATCACCTTTATGGCCCGTCAACATCTGGGCCATCTCTTGACAAGGAGAGCAAATGGATGGACCTCATGGGCAGAAAATTTGAATGCAGTGCAGCTAATTAATAGCGCACTGAAAATTCAAACCCCCTCCTGAACAGACATGCCTACCATCACTTGGAGGAAATGGTAGAGCTAATGAAGCACCTGCCAGAGCAATACAAAAAGAGCTGCACACCTGGCAGAAGAGGGGGAAAGTATTGCCAATGCATGCCTAAAATCAGCATTGGATGCAGTGGACACAACAAGCAGGCAAATGATGGCAGGTATCACACTATCTCGTCATTCATGGCTGAGAATATCGGGTTTCAAGCCGGAACTACAAGCAAATATAAATGCCGTGTTCAATGGAGAACAGTTCTGGAGCACTGTCGACAACACCTTAAAACAACTCAAAAAGGACAATGTGACTGCTAAGTCCATGGAGGTGGTACAGTTTAGAGGAAATATACAAAGAGGACCAACCAGGAGGCCTACAGGGAGAGGCAGCTTCAAAAATGCCTCATCATACCAGGCCTTCCAGGAAAGCAGCCAATCTTTTGCACCACTGGCAGTACCAGCAGCAAGGATGGCAGTCCTTTTGAGGATGAACACTGGGAAGGGGACAGCATCACAACGGAGGCACAACCCCAGTGAACAAGTGACTTGCCAAAAACACACAGCCTCTCACACATACCACCAGTGAGAGGCAGAATAAGGAACTTCCTTCAGGAGTGGAGGAAGATAACGTCAGACAAATGGATCTTAAACTTCATGCAGTTTGGATATTGCATAGAATTGAACAAGGTACCTCCAGCAAGGGGACCAAAAAAGGTCCATTCAACAGAAGAAACATCATGTCTACTCAAGGAGGTAGAGGAATTGCTGGAAAAAAGAGCAATAGAAAAGGTGTCCAGAACAGAGATTGATCACAGGAATTTACTCAATATATTTCCTAATACCGAAGGTAGATTGGTCTCTACACCCAATTTTAGACAAGTTTATAAACACTCAAAGATTAAATATGGCAACCTTACAGGAAGTCATCCCGCAATTGCAAAATGGGTATTGCATGGCAACTATAGGTCTAAAGGATGCCTACTTGCACATTCCAATGAATGCAAAATACAAAAAATGCCTGAGGTTTGTGGTGAACAAGACTCACTACCAGTTCACAGTGCTGGCATTCGGGATAAAATCCCCAACAAGAGTCTTTACAAAGTGTCTAGCAGCAGTAGCAGCTCACTTAAGAAGACACGGCATACATGTCTATCCTGACCTGGACGACTGGTTTGCAAGGGCAAACTCACACAATAAGTGCAAAGATCATATACAGCAGGTATTGAGGACACTATTCACATTGGAAATCTCTATAAACGTAGAGAAGTCATCAACACCAGAGCAAGAAAAAATGTTTCTGGGAGCAATAATCCGCTCAATCCAAAGGAAAGTATATCCTAGCGAAAAGAGAATACAGTCAGTATTGCTGGACATTCACGTTTGCCAGAAAGAGCAAACTCTGACTGTGAGGACTGTGGGGAAATTGTTTGAGAAGATGGCTTCATGCATCCCTTTGTTTCCATATGCGAGATTGCACACAAGACCAATTCAGGAATGGCTACAGAACCAATGGTCACAAGCCACAGGGAGTTGGGAGGGTCTAGTGGTTGTCACAAAGAAGCTACAGGAGGAGATGGAGTCATGGAACAGATCACATGTAACGCAAGGAAGAAAAATTTACACAACCAAATCCAACAGTGACCATTACACCAGATGCCTCTCATATGGACTGCGGAGCTCAAATGGGCACGCTCAAAGTAAGAGGAGGACCAGGATACCGTACAGCATATCAATATTTTGGAACTAAATAGCGCTCCTAGCCTTAAAAGCCTTTCCGAAAGAGCTATTGGGAAAGTCAATATTAATCCAAACAAACAATACAACTACAATGTTTTACAGCAACAAGCAAAGGGACATGCAATCCTTTGCTCTATCAAAGCTAGCCCAAGAAATCTGGAAGTGGGAAATACAGAGGAAAATGGAGATAACAGCAGTTCATCTAACAGACAAGGACAATGTAGAAGCGGAGAGATAAAACAGACCAGCATCATGCTCTCACGGATGGGAACTCAATCAAACAGTACTCCAAAAGATCTTCTGGAGTTGGGGAACACCAAAATTAGATCTAATCGCAACACCAAGGAGTGCAAAATGCCAATACTTTCCCTCCAGACAAGCATATCACAAATCCCTAGGGAATGCTCTGTCGATAGACTGGTCAGGGATATTTGCATACTCTTGTGTCCCCCCCACCCCTACCAGTGTTTTTTTTTTTAATAGCGTGTATTAGTTTTTCGTTTAGGTTTACACATCAGTAATGGGATGTATACATAGATTCACATGTCAACATAAATGTGATATAACAGTTGCTACATTTGTTGTAATTATGTTGTCAGTGACGTCTTTTCGGACTACTACAGTACTATACAACACTATGAACATAATTTGTAACATTTTTGCATCTATCATGTGCCAGAGAAGATTGCTGGGTGTGACAGTGGGGCCCGTTGTTCGGTCATATTCTTTTTAGTGTGCTTTATCGGGTTGTATGTGTTGGGTTCGGACCAGTTATGGTTATGGACTGGGCAAAGTTAGGTTACATACAGTATGATACTATGAGCATGTGGGTATTGCCGGGCTGCGTATTCGTCCTGGCTAGGAGGGGAGAGATGAGGTGGCAGGATATGGGGGGAGGAGGGGGAGAGACAGGGCGGCGCCGCTTGCTTGATGGTGACAGGTGGACAGAGGTGACTACCTCTAGATGTGAGAGTGGTCTTGCGGTGGCCTCGAGCCGGGTGCGGCTCGCTGCATTTTCGATTCTATGAATGTTAAATACTTTTGCCAGTCTGAAGCATTAGTGGCTGTGAAGTGTTTTTGGGTGTTGTCTTGTGTCAACACGTGCTCAGACACCAACGCCTTGCCGAGGTGCCATGCATGCAGATGTGGGGGGGAGTTCGACTTCCAGGACATAGCCAGTCTGCATTTGGAGAGATCGAGTGCTAGGTCTAGGAATTTATTGATGGTTTTCCATTGTGTGTTGCGTTTAGTTATGCCCAGCAGAAAGTGGAGGCCCTGAGCTGTGACCTTGTGTCAGTAGCATCTGATAGTATAGTAGCTACCTTGTTCCAGTATCCTATTATCTGGGGGCATTCCCAAATCATATATATATATATATATATATATATATATATATATATATATATATATATATATGTAGCTTCAGGATTATGGCATCGGGGCAGATGTCAGGGGAGCACTCGTACATACGTGCCAGTCTGTGTGGGGTTGAATACGTATTGTGAAGATAAGTGAATTGAGTGTATTTAATTCTGGCATTTGTGGATATTACCTTGGGGGTAACCAATGCTTTGGGCCCACTGTTTGTCAGCTAGTGTAGTTGATAATGACGTGTCCCAGTAGTCTCTGAGTGGTGTCAGGAGCGAGACCGTATCTGGTCGCAGGGAGTTATACAGCATAGTAATTGCCCTTTTGCCTATGCTGTGTATTAGCAGTATTTGGAGTGGGCTGGATATTTTAGGCTTGTTTTGTGTATTGCCCCATGTTTTGAATAACTGATGCATGAGTGACGCATATAATAAGAATGAGCCAAGGGAAATGCCATAATTCGACCACAAGACGTGCGAACTTGCAGAGCTTGGAGTCAACAAATAAATCTCCCCATGTCATTAGACCATTTGAGGGCCAGTCTGCCATTTCTGGGCGTTTTATCCTTGTGCTATGGCTGGGGAATACCCCAAGCGTTAGGTCAGGAGCGTAGGGTGGGGGCAAGTGCCTGGTCCGCAGGTTCCGGGTCCAGCAGCTGCATGCCGGTGACATTAGTATATCCCCTGGTTTCTTTGGGTTCACAGTCTCTGAGCCATTTAGCCATTCAAATATCGTAGTTTGCCATATTTGGGATGACCAGCATCCCAGTTCAGTAGTATTGCGGCTTGCCAGCCATCACATTGACCATTGTAGCTGTGCAGCTGCATAGTAATGTTCATAGTTAGGAACTCCGAGCCCACCTTCTATGATTGGAGCATAGAGTTTTGTGAGCGCAACTTGGATTCTGGTCTTGCCCCAAATTAAACATGTTAGAAATGATGTCAAGTCACGGAACAATCTGCCTGGCAGCAGGAATGGAAGCGCTGCGAAGAAATACAGCAGCCTGAAGAGCAGCAGCATTTTGGATATGGCTATACGCCCCACTGGGGAGAGTGGTAGTTCTACCAGGTACTTAAAGAAGTTGTATGCCCAAGTGAGTGGGGCCTGTGGTAGGGACGCTCTTTGTATCGGTGACTGGGGTGTCATTGGAAATAGGTGAGATTTACCCCAGTTCACTTTAAGGCCGGGGACGTGGCCATAACGATCTAGCAGTTCAATCAAGCCACGTGATGCTGTCCGTTGGCCACCTAGATATATCAGCGCATCATCAGCATAAAGCGTGACAATATGCCATTGATTGTGCACCTTGATGCCCCAGTCCATTACTCGGTTTAAACAGGCCAAGGGCTCCATCGCCAGGGTGACAGAGGGCACCCTTGCCTAGTGCCCCTCTCGATATTGAAAGAGTCCGATTCTAGGCGGCCTGTCTTGACTCGTGCTTGAGGTGCACTATATAGTAACTTGATCCATTGTAAGAACTTAGGACGCATGCCGTATCTTGGCAGCGCCGCTCTTAGATGTTCCCATCCCAAGGTGTCGAACGTCTTCTCTATATCTAGAGAGGCGATCCATGTCAGTTCTCCCTGTGTACCGGCCCATTCGAGCAACTGTAAGAGACAACGTAAGTTAAGGCTGGTGTTCCTGCCAGGGATGAATCAGTTTTGATCCAATGCACCAATACTTACATTACTTCTGCCAATCTATTGGCCAGTTCTCTGCCCAGTATTTTGTAATCTGTGTTCAAGAGGGATAGGGGACGATATGATCCCATCTGCAGCGGGTCTCTGCCCGGCTTTTGGAGCACCACTAATACTGCCACCTGAAGTGAGGTCGGCAGTGCGCTTCGCTCGGTGGCGTCTACGTACACCCAGTGGAGGAGAGGGACCAGCTGTGCACTAAACAAGGCTTAGAACTCCAGGGGCCAACAGTCAGATCCTGGTGTCTTCCCTTGTGCCAACTGCTGGATAGCCTCTAATATCTCAGTGTCCGAAATGGGGGATTCTAAGGCCGTATAATGAGTATGTGGAATCTGGGGGAGTGTTATGTGTTCTATAAAATACTGTAGTTCTGTCATGTTGATAGATGGGGGTGCTGTATAGAGAGGTGTAATATTGGCAGAAGGCCGAGTTAATTTCGGCCTGAGTATTGACCAGGTGGCCCTCTAAGTTGTAGATGGCAGTGATGGGTTTTTGGGATGAGTCTCTCTTCAACAGCCAGGCTAGCGTCCTGCCCGCTTTGTCCCCTTCTTTGGGTTTTCTGGCTAGATATTTTTTGTAATCTAGAGCACACAATCTTTCTAACACCTCCTTGTGGGTCAGTCTGGATTGGGCTAGTGTTGGTATTATCTGTGGGTTGATAGGCATCAGTCACTCACACCGCTGTATCGCGGACTCGAGGCCTTCTAGCTCCTTGAGGGTTTTACGTGTCCCATATACTGCTTTTATCATGTGACCACGCAAGACAACTTTAAATGCGTGCCATTCCAGACCCACATTAGATTCAGTATCCTCGTTGTCCTGGAAATATGTTATAATGGATTGTGTTAAGGAAGTGCGCAGTGGGGTGTCCTTGAGTGCTTCCAGAGGAAGGCGCCAGGTTGGGATTCTGGATCTGGTTTTCCCCCATGCTAACCAGATTTGCAAGGGGTTGTGTTCTGATAGTGTACAGCCAAGGTAGTCCGCATGGGATACCTTAGGGAGGGCCTTGTGGGAGCAGTATACCAGATCTATTCTCGTGTGTAGAGCGTATAGCCCTGAGTAATGGGAGTACTCTCTGTGGGTGGGGTGTAAGCCGCGCCATGCCTCCTACAGGTGTAGTGTATTGGCCCATGTCTGCAAGTGTTGTGATATGGAAATAGCTTGGACGCCCGGGAGCGGGGGACGTGAACGATCCATGTCTAGGTCCGGTGTGCAGTTAAAATCCCCTCCTAAGTTTACTGGTGCTAAGGGGTCATGAAATAATGCTGGTGGTCAGTGTCCGTAGGAGTAGGGATTGGCCGGAGTTAGAAGCATATAGTGAGATCAGTGATATCGGTTGCCCATCTAGAGCCCCCTCGAATATCACGTAGCGCCCATTCAGGTCGATATGAGTATGTAGCACTTCTATTGGGGTGCCGGGCGCCACCCATATAAGAGCCCCTCTTGCATATCCGGGGTATGTGGTCCCCACTATTGTGCCCTTCCAGCGCCTGCGCATTAAAGCAATCGTTTGAGTGGTCAAATGAGTTTCTTGAAGTAGCGCTATAGTAATCCCACGTCTCCATAAGTATTGGTAATCCCGGTGGCGCTTGGCATGCCCCGCTAACCCACGGACATTCCATGTCAGCAGCAAGATAGGATTTTCCTGTGTGCCCATTCCTGTAGGTTCGGTATACAGTTTTGGTCTGGGGCCCATTGTGTTAGTAATATGGCCCTTGCCCGCCCATAGGTGTGTGTTTCCTGCTTTGTGTATGGGCAGTAGTATCCGTCTTGAAGGATGGATATTAAGTCATGGCACAGATAGCGTGGTTTAAACAGTAACAGTCCCCAACTCCCACTCCAATGGCTAAGCGCCAACAAGCAGCCGGCCACCAGCACTTAACTGAAATACGATTAAACTTCTAAATGAAAAGAGAAAGAAAGGGGAGAGACAGAAAAGGTATTAATGAACAATTCTGTAACAGTCACTCTGTGTGGGTGGGGAGTGAAGGCTGTGTGGCGATCACAGAGTGCCCCCTTGTATGCTGTATTGTTCATGGCCCTGAAGTGGCTGATAGGATAGTGTTCAGGTGCGGGCACAGTGGCTACACTAGTTTGTACTCGCATGGTCGTGGGAACATGTGGCTGGCCTGTATAGGGTGTATCACATCAGATTGTCCGAAGTCGGGGGGAGGGGGGGGTGACGGTAGGCCCTCCTTCCGTCACCACTGCTCGTTGTGAGTCTGTCAGCGATGGGGTATCCTCTGCCTGAGCCTGATTCTCGATCTCCGACTCAGATGAGGAAGGAGGGCGGGATGCCGCGTGTCTTTCAGCATTTCTCACCGCTTGAGCCCTTTCTCCCGCCGCTTGGTCCTTAGTGGGTCCCTGTCGTCGGTTTCTGTTCCGCTGTCCGCGGCGTCTTTGTGTCTGCCACCTTTGTTGAGGTGCAGACATTGTATTCCTGCTGGAGGCCAAGCCATTCTGTTCCATCCAATCCCACGCAATCTCCAGGGTGGCGCAGAAATTAGTTTTACCTATATGCTGTATCTGCTGCTGGAAATTGGAGAGCGTATTTCACATTCTGTTCTCTCAGGAGTTTCTTGACATCAAGGAAGGAAGATCTGCGGCATTGTACCGCTAGAGTATAGTCCGGGTAGATGTGTATTGTGGCGTTTTTAATTGACCATGGGCCACGGGCCCTCGTGGCCTGCAGTATGTGATCTCTCTCACGGTAATTGAAGAGACGTGCCACCACAGGCCTTGGCGTGGCTCCCGGGTGAGGGGTGCCGCCAGGTACTCTGTGGGCCCTTTCCACAGAAAAGAATTTGGATTGTGTGCCCTTGAGGATCATGTCGACGAACCAAGTCTCAAGATATAGTTCCATGCTTTGGCCCTCTGCGCATTCAGGTAGGCCCACTATACATACATGGTACCTGCGGTATCTTCCTTCCTGGTCCTCCACATGATCCCGCAAGTATTCCACCTCTTTTTGCAGGTACTTGATCCATTCGTCTGACACTCTTACCATGGGCCTCAGGGCTGCCAGTGACGACTCTGTGTTCTCAACCCTATCTTTTAGGAGCTTGTGATCTTCCAGCATGAGGCCCAGCTCAATACATAGCAAGTCAATTTTGGGTCCCAGAGTGGATTTAATGTCCAGGATCGCTGCCATCATTCATCAAAACGGTGTGAATGATCTGGTGGTGTGTCCAGTGTTTGTCTTTTGGTTTGGGGATTATCCTGTGGTCTGTCTGCTGGGTCAGATGCATTCCCTGCTTGTGCCCGAGGCCTGTCCACTTTATTCCTGCCCATCTTTGGGGTGGGTGGGTGGTGGGGTACGTATTATATCCAAAATGCTGGTGACTGCCGTGAGAAGTGCCCTGCCCCTGGCCCGTCCGTCGCAATGTGCGTGTCTTTTGTTTTTCTCCCCCCCCATGGGGTCTGGCCTGGTCCACGTTCTGGTCCGGACAGCCCAGGGAGGAGGGGGGCGGTTCCTGACCTCTTCCATATGTGTGGAATGTGGAAGACCAGCTGCCTGGGTTGCTTCTCACAACAAAGACCCTAACGAGAAGCCACTGGTTTGTTTTGGTATTTCTACGCTTTCAATGGAGTCAGGTATTCATGTCTCGCATGAATTAAAAGAGTGGTATTGCTTTATTTGCAATCCGAGTGCCCCATGGAGGGGGGCGGCAGCAGTTGGGGGTTTTGGGCTGAGTGATCCTTCCTCCTATTTTCATTTTCACTGTAGTTTGTACGCCAGGATATAAGTACGAGTGGTGCTATCTCAAAAGGCATGCAGATTTGGCCTTAAGAGCATGTTGTGCCACCCTTTTTAGCAGAGTAGCCGTAGTATTGCAGTAGGGGTGGTTCGCACCGTCATTCAGGAGACAGGCTCATGGAGATGTGAGGGGTGCCCCCCCCCCCGGTAACAGCATCGCCTCGGCACAGTCCGTAGGGGGGGTTCCTCTCCAATTTGGTGTGCTCGGTTGCAGGGGGGTGCAGGAGACCATCTGTGTCTCCCCCCCCCCCCCCATCACCGAGGACGCTCCCGCGGTTTTTTGAGGGGGGGCAAAGAGGAGCGATGCTGCTCGATGCCAGGAACAGTTCTGTATTATGCCGCTGAGCACCTGCGGGGCCGCAGCCTTCGGGCCTGCCGATGTCGGCAACTCTCCCTCCGGTTGGGATCCCGACGGGTCGGCTCTGTCTTCAGAGAGCCCGCTATGCCAGGACTCCACCACCTATGTCCATACTGCACTGGTCGTGTATCGTCGCGGCGGCCCACGGCTTCAGGGCTCCCAAAGTCTCTGCCTGTCAGAGCGAGATAGGGCGGGCGTCGGAGAGATGCCTCCGCTTGCCTCCATGCTGCCCACACGGGTCCGCAGAGCCCCCACCCAGGGACAGGGCAAACTACGGGCTGTAGGGCTGCTGTGTGGTTGTGCCCATTGCAGGATTTTTTAGCTTGCCGTGGCAGAGCTGTTTAATGCACGTCTGCTCCGGCTGCCATCTTGGCCACGCCCCGTCCCCCAATACCACTGTTAACACAGAGTGCTAAACAAATGCAGGAGGAGCAAAATGACTATACTACTAATTGCTCATCAGTGTACGAGGCAGACCTTGTTTTCAGGTTTGATAGAAATAGCACAAGGAAACATTCTAAAACTACCAACCGAACAAGACCTGTTGTCAATGTAGAAGGAAGGGTGATACACCCAGAACCAGTCTTTGAGCCTGGCTCCTGAAGACGTAGAATTTGGTCATCTAAAGCTACCAGAGAATATAATGCAGTGGCGGCTCCTCCGCTAAGGCGGAGGAGCGTCGCCCCACTGAGCAGGTCAAAGAGGAAAAAATAAAATAACTCATTGTTATCATTTTATTTTTCCCCTTGCTCAGCTGGGTAGGGGCAGGGCTGCTCTGCTCACAGAAGAGGGGAGGAGTGGTTTGCCCACTCCAAGTGTGCAGGAAGCTTTGGCCAGCCGTCTCTGGCCGGTCGAACTGTCATGCGCACTTTGCATGTTCTCCATGCAGGCTGCATTACAGCCTGCATGGAGAACATGCCCAGTCTCCCATTCTCTGGCTGAGCACCGATCCATGGCACTCAGACCAATCACAACGCTGCATTGCAGCTTTGTGATTGGCTTCCTGCCCTGGAAACGGGCGAAGAGGGAGAGGGGCCGGTGGCAGATAGCAGACAGGTAAGTGTTTATTTTTCTTTCTTTTTTTTCTTCTTCATTCCCTCCCCCATCCCCCCCACGACCCACCCACACATGGAATCTAAATGTGGTACTCACTCAATTAATGAAGGTACCCTTTGTGCCTTTACACAAAGCCACATTAAAGATGCTCATGCTAAAAACCGCAATGCTCGTGGCCATAACATCTCTTCACTGGGTGAGTGAAATACAAGCACGCACACTTCAAGAGCCCTATTTAAAGGTTCACAAAGACAGAATTGTCATGAAGACACAGTTCTTACCCAAGATAGTTTCATGCTTCCACATAAATCAAACAATACAAATGCCACGTTTTTTCCCAAACAGACAAAAAAAATCAAGCAGAGAGAATTACACACGCTGGACGCAATATGCTCATAATGTGGTACATTGAAAAGACAGACAAGCAGGAAGACAAAGCAACTATTTGTCTTGTTTGCAGACAACAATATGGAAAACCCTGTAACCAGATGGAGCACAAACTATTCAACTGTCACACAGGTGCAGGGGAGAAACTAAACTCAACCCCGAAGGCCCACTCAACAAGGAAAAACGGAACATCCATTGCCTTCCTAGCAAATACACCTTTACAAGATATATGTATGGCAGCAACGTGGTCATCTCTATACACGTTCAGAACACTACTGCATAAACATTTAAATGAACAAGGAAGCTCAAGTGGGACAAAAAGTGTTAAAATATCTGTTTACAAATCTAAGTTCATTGTCAACCCAACCACCTCTAAACTAACACAACTGCTACAAAATTGATGCACAGCATGTGAATCCAGAAAAGATTCACGCTGCAAAATGAATAGTTTCTTACCTGTAGGTGCAGTTTTGCAGCTTGAAGAATTTTCTGGATTCACCAGCGACCCACCCACCCACCTCCACCAAGGAGATTGAAGGAGAAAACTGACAAACAGGAAAAAAAAAAGAATCTGAAGATGGCGCCTAAGAGTGTGAACTTATTGGGGAGGGTGTACGACATCTCAGGAAGCACCAAATGGGGGATCTGTTGACGACCGAAAGCAACAAAAAACAAAAATAGGACTACAAAAAAGTGGAGAATTCCAGACCCAACCACTAGATGGCGGAATAATGCACAGCATGTGAATCTAGAAAATTCTTCATTTTGTAAAACTAAACCTACAGGTAAACTACTCGCTTTTTCCTACCTAGTGACCACGTCCAGTGGAATGTGGCATCTGGCTATCCCAGGATGCACCATTCTTCCCACTCCCAAAATGGCAAGACCCCTCTCCTGGTGTACAGACCTCTTATCCCACCCCCTGGGTGTCCCTACTTCAGGACTACATGCCCCTGGGGATACTGCTTTGCAAATGGTTTCCGTGCTCAGCTCCCCCTCCCCTGGTGTCCCACATCTGCTCTTCAAAAGAGGCTTCACATTTGAAGCCTGCCTTTTGGGGCTAACACCTGAGTGGCTTCATGCAGGAGGAAGGCAACACCTCCCTGACCTGCAATCCCTCATTGTTCTCCTTCCTGAGAATTGTTAGCACATCTCCAGGAGGGCCGAAGGCTATCTTGTGAAGCAGGCTCCATGCGTGCCCAAGACTTCACAGGAGTTTGAAAGGCAACAAAGTGGCAGCTTCGGTAAAGCTGCACACAAGCGCAATATAAATACAAACCTTTTTTTCCTCTCCTATCCTTTTGCTATACTTCTGAATCCTAATAACTGACTAACCTATCCACCACTCAAATTACTTTCATATTTCACTATACTAATTCAACACTAATCCTTTATGGGTTCCAGAGTAGCGTGCTACTTGCCGAAAAAGCACTTCGACGCCTCGTCAGGAGTAGTAAGCGTTATATAAATGCAATTGCAATTACAATACAATATAATACACTGCAACAAGTTACATTAATTTTGACTTGAAATACAAGTCAGGCTTAATGTAATGAGTTGTTCGATACCTTGGAGTGCCCACTTTCGTTGCAGGGTTAGCACTGCTGAGGGGTTCAGCCTGTAACTCTTTACTCACCATTTGGGCAAATAAGTCTTTCCACAGTAAAACTGTTGTTTTGTGTGTTTTACTGTCATGTCCTGCCTGTGTCATGTTGCACCCTGCCTTTAGGCCTTGGTAGGACTGCCAGAGGTGTAACTTACACACATGTCCAAGGGAAGTTGTGGCTTTGCCATTGCTTTCAATGGCAAAGTTGGGCTTGCATTACAAGACTGCTCTACCAGTCTGCAGTGGCAGACTTGCTTTACTTGGGGGGGACCTGCATTGTGCAGCAATCAGTGCTGCAAGCCCTGGGGTACCCCTCTAACTCATATGCCCTGGGTACTAGGGTACCATTTATTAGAGACATACAGGTTAGTTAGCCATTTCCAATTGGGTATAGCCAATTCAACATACACTTTTAGGGTTAGGGCACTGGCACTGAGGTCTGGTTAGTAAGCTTCAGTGCACTCAGTCGAGAAACCGCATCATCAGTCAAAAAACTTAGGGGTGGCAATGCAGAAAGAGGCATTTCCTTACATGGCCCCCCCTCCCTCCCAGATGAAAGGTGATGAGCAACTAACATTTTTCCTGGTGGTTCTCATCATCTAAGTGGAGAACCTGAAAAGGCCATCTGCATTGGCATGGTCAGTCCCAGGTCTGTGCTCCACTGCGAAGTCCAGTCTCTGTAGGAAAATGGCCCACCTTGACAACATGGGGTTCTCTCCTCTCATCTGCAATAGCCATTTGAGGGGTCTGTGGTCAGTGTGAACTTTGAAGTGAGCCCCAAACAGGTAGGGTCTTAGCTTCTTCAGGGACCAAACCACAGCAAAGGACTCCCTCTCAATGGCACGCCAACGCTTCTCCCTAGGAAGACGTCACCTGTGATGAAGGCAACTGGCTGATTTTGGAGCAAATCATTCACTTGCACCTATCCCATGTTCAGAGGCATCTATCTGGACATTAAACTCTTTAATCAGGCGCCTTCAAGACGGGTGCTGAGCACAGTGTTTCTTGCGAGTGTCAAAATCCTTTTGACATTGCTCAGTCCAGATAACTTCTCTGGGCTGCTTTTTGGAGGTCAAGTCAGTTAATGGTGCTACTAGCTATTAAAGAGTATAAAGCATTGATTAAGTCAAAACAATCTAAATATTACACAGAACAAATTAGTGCAGGTAAAGATTCGACAAGAGAACTCCTTAAAACAGTCACTACTCTTTCGAACTGTAACAAATTGCAAATGTTCATTCCTATTCAAACCTTCTATAATGAGTTGGTGGAGTTTTTTCAAGCAAAGGTGAATAAGGTCTATGAGGAATTTTCCTCTAATTCAAAGTCCAATTTTCTAGGTATTCCCCCTTGTTCCTTTTCTTCATCCTCGGAATTAACGGATGATGTTGGAGTGAACATGAATATCCTTGATAATTTTACTCCCCTAACTGAAGATAGAGTAACTAGACTTTTAGAGACCACTAAATCAGGCTTGCCTCGTGACCCCTGTCCACCTTATGTGTTGCAGATGGTGTCCAGTACGGTTTCTAAGCATCTTACCACACTCCTTAATAAGGTTTTGATCTCAGGTCATTTTCCTGCAGGCTGGATAAGAGCATCAGTATGTCCTCTATTAAAAAAATCTTCTTTGGATCCAGGTGATACAAAAAATTAGCTACCTCTATCTGTGAAAATATTGGAGAAGGTAATAAATGAAGATCTTATGTCTTTTCTTGATATCTATAGCAGCCAGGATTCCCACAACAATGTACGGAATCTGCTTTAGTAGTTGCTACTGAAGAGATTTGAATGCAGGTGGATATGGGAGGTAGGGCTGCACTGATCTTTTTTGATCTCTCTGCCGCATTTGATACCGTGAATCATTCTCTACTTATCAGCCGGCTGGAGAGTATTGGGATCAGAGGCGCAGCCCTTACCATCCTTAGATCCTTCCTCTCTGATTGAGAACAGTGTTACCTTTGGGGATTTTACCTTGCATTGCTTCTCTTTACCCTGTGGGGTGCCTCAAGGATCTGCCAAATTGGTGACAGCTAAAAAATAAAAAAAATAAAAGAAAGCAGAAGGGGAGGGAAAAGCTTCTCCTTCATAGCGTGTAAACTCTGGAATACTATGCCCCTAACTTTGAAGTCCCAATCAAACAGGCCATTTTTGAGAAAACTCCTAAAGCTGTTTTTTTCCTTTCACACCAAGTAGACAGTTTCCTAGTGCCAAGACGCCTCAACATTTGTGTGCTTTACAAACCTTTTTACTTACTAGACACCATAACCCTTCATGAATTTCCTATAGTATCCAGTCAGGCCTAAGAAGGCTCTGACTTGGGTCTGGGTCTTAGGAGGCTCTCAAGTCAGGAGGTTTGGATCTTGGGCTGGAGAGGTTGTACATGGGTTCCACTAACTTGGTGGCCCAGTTAAACGACAAAGCCCTGTCCTATCTGGCACTTACTTGCCTGTATAGTCAGGCCTGCCTGCTGCAAGGCCTGAAGCACTTTCTCGAGGTGGACCAGGAGATCCTCCCAGGTAGAGCTAAATACAGCTATATCATCAAGATAAGCTGCACTGAAACTTTCCACTCCTGACAGCACTCGATTCACCAGCCTCTGGAAGGTGGCAGGGGCATTCTTCAACCCAAAAGGCATCACTTTGAATTAAAAGTGGCCTTCAGGTGTGGAGAAAGCAGACTTCTCCTTGATTCTGGGAGTGAGGGCAATCTTCCATTAACCTGATGTCAAGTCAAAGGTGCTCAGATATTTAGCTGCTACCCCCAACTTATCAATGAGATCATCAGCTCTTGGGATGGAGTGGGCAGCAGTCTTAGTGACTGCATTGAGGCCCCAGTAGTCCATACAGAACCTCATCTCGAGTTTCTTCCCTTTGGGGTTGGGTACCAGTACCAATAGCCTGGCCCATGGACTACTGGAGGACTCTATCACCCCCAGCTCCAACATCTTGGCAAACTCAGCCTTGATGCTGACCTTGCCCAGGTCACACAACCTATAAATTTTACTCTTTACAGGAAGGTGTCACCGGTGTCCACATCATGGGTACACCATGGGTCAGACCGGAGGTCAGAGAAAACAGTCCAGCAAACTGCTTCAGCAAGTGATAGCAGTCCCTTTGTTGCTGGTCTTTCAGTGTGGGGAAGAAATCTACTCCCTCTACAGTTCCTTCTTGGGCATAGGTCTGGGAGAGGGTCACTCTCTTCTTCCTTGCCCCCATCTATGACCATAACATGGGATGTCTGCCCTTTCATGGTATAGTTTGAGTCTGTTTGTAGCTCAAAGACAGAGGCCCTTTGTTCACCAGTCTCAAGGGTTACTACTAGAGCAGAACCCTGAGATCCCCGAGGCTCCTACACATACAGAGGACGCATAGGGCTAGGCACGGTGGAAGATCTTTCACCTCCCTGACTGCAAAACTATGGAATTCCCTTCAGTCCAGCCTTTGTCTGGTTTCCTTGGAAAGGTTCTTCAGGAAGAGCTTAAAGACCCACATGTTTCGGTGCATAGGTTGATGTCTACTGTCATAAATCTGTTGCTAGGGCAGTCCTGCTGTTAGCACCATGACGTTACCCCAGAAGCAGCCATGCGCTCTACAAATTACTTCATATTCTATTCTATGGTTCACGTGGATCACTATGCGAGGGTTCCTGAGAGTACCTAAGTCCACCAAGTAGGTGACCTCCCCCTTCTTTTCTAAGATGGGTTAGGGCACAGTCCACTTGTCCTGTAAGGCCCTGGGTGGCACAGGCTCTAAGACCTTCTTCATGTACTCAGCCATTCTGGACCGAAGGCCAAGCACATAATCTACTATGTCTGGCTTAGGTTCTTTGAGGGGTCTTTCCTACCCTTCCTTAACCAAGCTGAATGGACCTCTCACAGGATGTCCAAAGAGCAGCTCAAAGGGCCTGAAGCCAACTCCTTTTGGAGGAACCTCCCTGTATGCAAACTATAGGCATGGGACGAGAATGCCACATCTCCTCCTGAGTTTTTTTTAGGGAAACTCATGATCATGCCTTTTATGGTTTAGTTGAATCTCTCAACTAAAGCATTGCCCTGAGGATGATATGGAGTGGTGAACTTGTAAGTCACACCACATGCTTCCCACATTGCCTTCAGATCGACAGACATGAAATTCATGCCCCTATCTGAAATAACCTCCTTAGGCAACCCAACCCTGGTGAAGAATCCAAGGAGGGCTCTAGCTACTGCAGGGGCAGTGACTGTCCTAATTGGGATAGCCTCAGGATATCTAGCGGCAAAGTCCACTACTCCCAAAAGGACCTGTTCCCTGAAGATAGTGGTATGAGGAGAGCCTTTGGCTTGCCTCCTGCCTTGCCACTAGCTTGGCAGATCACACAAGAGCGACAAAACTCCTTGACCTTCTCAGACATCTGGGGCCAGTAGATGTTGCTGACCAGCCTCCCCAGGTCTTGGTCTGTGTCAGTTGAAAAGCTACGGGGATATTGTGGGCTAGGTTAATGAGGAACTCTCAGTACTGTTGATGGACAACCAATCTCCAGGATGCCCCTAGTTTGGGGTCCCTTGGCTCACTGTACAGGTGTCCCTCTTCCCGGTATACCTTATGGGTGCCACTGCTATCCCCTTGTGCCCGTTTAACAACTAACTATCGCAAGTCTTCTAGAGTTGGACTGGTCCTTTGTCCATTGCTCAGGTCCTCCCTGGAGGGACCCCCCCTGCTCCTTGGAGCTCTGCCAGATCCAACAGGTTTCCAGGGGTCGACTCTTCTTCAGGTACCGGGTCGACTCTTCTTCAGGTACCGGGTCGACTCTTCTTCAGGTACCAGGCCTTCCCCCGATGGTTGGGCTCCTTCTGCACCTGTGGACCTTTGGCGGCTGGGCTGCCAGTCTTCCTGCCCCTCCTCTTGGCTTTAGGGACCTGGTCCATAGATTCAGGCTCCAAGATCCTTTGACTCAGGAAGTTTTTAAGTCATTACCCAGGAGACACTCCACTGGGATAGCAGGGGACACAGCTATGTTCTTTGGGCCAATAACTCCTCCCCACCCAAAATCAACCAAACCCATAGGGTATGACTTTGTGATATTGTCAGCGTTGACAATCCCGTGCAAGACTTCTGGCAGAATCTGGTCTGGAGAAACCAGTTTAGCCATACCATGGTTAAAGTGCCACCTGTATCTTTTAGAGACTTCACCTCCACTCCATTGATTTGTGGCCACTGCCTACACTTCTCCATGCTGAGAGGCCAGTGGGCCAAAGGCTCGATGTTTTCCCCACCCAGGGACACTTAGTTGGCCTCTGTGCACCCTCTGGGATCTCTAGGGGAAGCTACCCATCCAATCCCTACACTAGCCAATCCTTTGGACTCGTCATCAGTGGGTGCCTTTTTGGTGCACATTGCATCCCCTCTTTTGTTCCCTGGATAGTTAGTCAAATCACATTCCTGCCTTCAAGGGGTCAAAATTCTGTCCCTGGTACCCCTTCACTGGGAGATGTGGCTCGGAACTCCCCATAGCCTCCCCACCCCCAATCACCCACCGCATCCAACCCAACCGGTGGTTCTTGGGCACTCTTTGGAGCGGTCTTTCTTTTTTTATCCTTTCCCCCCTCTTTCCCCTGAGAGGGGGGCCTGACTTTTTTTTTGGTCACCATCCAGGTTGTTTTTAGGGACCCTGGTATTTACCCACTCATCGGCTACCTTGCCCAGTTCCCTGGGGCTAGACAGCTTAGAGTCCACCAGATGCAAGTGCAACTTCTCTGAATAACCATTTGTTAAAGTGTACTCCTTAGCCAACAGATTGTAGAGCCCTTCAAATGTATCAACTTTGTTAACTTTAATCCATCCAGTGCCTTAGCTGAGGTTCCAACGAAGCCTAACCATGTTTGCGTGCTACCTTTCTGAAGGGATCTAAGCTTCAGCCTATACTCTTCAGGAGTCAACCCAAAGAGTTCAACAAGGGCTGCCTTCATGTGGGTGTAAGACTCTGCTACCTCCTCCTCTAGTGTGAGTAGCCTATCCCTTCCAACCCCTGGTACCAACTCCCACAGAAGTGTTCCTCAGTGTTGTATCACCACCTTCCTCATCTTGAGAGCTCTCTCATATGAGGCCAGCCACTTGTCAATGTCATCCCCTGGAGCACAACTAGGGACAACCCCTTTGGGCAACCTTACACCAGGGGCACCCCCATCAGCACTTCCCGATCTGCTGCCACCATCATCTCCGAGCTCCAAGCCCAGCTTGGCCCGCCTTTTCTCTAAAACCAACTGTAGGAAGGTAGGATACTTCTAGCATGGTTACCCCCACTTTTTGCCTGGTTTCAGTGTGTTTTTGACTAGTCTGACTAGGATCCTGCTAATCAGGACCTCAGTCACTATGCTTCTTCCCTAAAGTTGACCATGGTAAGTACTGTTGTACGTCCACAATTGTCTACTGGTGTACCCTTGTAAGTCCCTAGTATATGGTACTAAGGTACCCAGGGCATAGGTACAGCAGGGGTCTCCCATGGGCTGCAGCATGTATTGTGCCACCCATGAGAGACCACTCACACTGTGACTGCAGGCCTGCCATTGCAACCTGTGTAAGTTGGTGCTAGCACCACTTACAACAGATGTAAGTTTTCTTATAGCTGAGGTCACTACACTTAAAACCTATAAGTCACCTCTAAGGCAGGCCTTTCATCCTGAAGGCTGGGTTAGAAGTGTGAGGGTGCCCCTGCATGAGCAGGACATCCCTACAAACCCTGGAGTCGATTCTCCAGGCTTTGCAAGTGCTGCCAGCCATTTTGATACATATAGTGGCGGTCCGTCATTACGCGATGGCTAACTCTATAGTGGCCGTGCCGAACCTGGGCATGATTGATATCAAACATGTTGGGATCATACTCCAACACCGTTACCAGTTTTGGGGTATGATTTCATACACTGGGGTGCTTCTCTGAGAAGCCTCCAGTACTCCTGGTAACAGCCTTTCAGAGCTTGCTAGCAAGCTAGTGCTGCTGCCAACCACAGACATGATTCTACCCTCCTGCTGCGAGCTGAGCTCAAGCATGGGAAGGTAGAACAATAGGTTTCCTGTCATAGGGCGGTGCGACCACCTCCAAATCAGGCCTTAGTGTATTGGGCTGGGGTGGGGGCGCTTACCAGCGCTACCAGACTGCTTTGAAGGGCACATCTAGTGCCCGCCTTGCCTATTCTGATTTGAGCCAGTTCAGGACGCCCTTGGCTCCTGCTCTGGCTTGAAACTGGACAAAGGACATGGGAGTATCCTCCCCTCTGTTCAGCCTCTCCTCTGGATGGGGGGACGACGACCCCCCCCCCCCCCCCCGAGTCATCCTAACCCCTTTCCTAGGGTATTCAAGGGCTTACCTGTGGGTGGGTCCTCAGATTAGTTGTGGGACAAGACTCAAGCCTGAAACCATGTCACTTTTCGACTGTCTGGACACTTGGTGGCATATTATCAAGGACAGCGATAAAATTATCGCCGCTTTAGCGGCAGAAAACTGCTGCTAAAGCGGCGATAATGGGCTTGATAATATGCCCTGGAGAATTCCAATAAAAGCCCATGTTCACACCAGAACATGGACTTCTATTGGAATTCTCCAGGGCATATTATCAAGCCCATTATCGCCGCTTTAGCGGCAGTTTTCTGCCGCTAAAGCGGCGATAATTTTTACCGCCGTTCTTGATAATATGCCCCTAGGACTTTGCTTGGAACCAAGACTGCATCACAGAAGACTCCTGCTGCTCCAAGTCTCGCTGTTCTGCAAGTCTTCTTCATCGTCTGTCTGTGCTTCTTCCAGGATCTTCACCAGACCTGTGGGCATCAAGGACTCCCGAAGTAATCTCCCATTGGAGTGAAGGAGTCCATCTCCTGCATCTGCAGGCACGGCAACAAAGCTGACCGTTCTGCTGCTCATGGTGTCCCACAGACTTCGAAAGGCTCAGCAAAACAGTTGGTGGTTCTGCAACTCCCTCGTGGCCTGACCTGTCCCCTCTGCAATTTTGAGGCCAGTATCCCTCAAAACCGTTGGGACCGAACCCCTGTGCACCACGTCGACTTGGCGTTGCCAAGGCTCGTTGGTTCTGCACCCCGGAGATCTTCAGGCTGCAAGAAGCACCAGCATCTCTTCCTGCCAAGATCAGCATCCTCACCACATCCTCTGCACCGTTGGCCTTCATCTTTGGTGAGCTGCTCGAGGTCCTTTTGCGACTCATGCGCCTCCGGCCTGTGGGTCCTCAGGAGGGTCTTCTCCTGCTCCAGTGCACTCTCCTGCTTGCTCACGTCCTGTTCTGACTCTCCTGCTTGTGGTGATTCTCTTGGACCTTGCTGGTCCCAATGTTGCTCCTTCTTCGCTTTCCACGCCTGTAGCAGCTGCCAAGGCTTGTATGGTGTTCCTGCCGGACACCGACACCTTGGTTCTCAACTTCCGACGTGGGAGAGCTAATGCACAGCCCCTGGTCTTCCTCAGCGTCACCTGGTCCCCACAGCTGCAGCGACAGGGTCACCGTCAACTCTTCTGAACCATCCGACATTGGTGGGCATTGCTCTTCCATGCCTCCTGGTCACCTCCAAGTGACAGACTATGTGCCCTCTGCTTGCAGGTTCTTCACTTCAAGAATCCACCCTTGGATTCCACTGGACTCTTGCACAGCCTTTTCCAGCGGCACCTTTCCTGAAGTCCTCCATTGTGGTCTACAGCGCTTTCTGACGTCCCTTCGCACCTATGCTACTGGGGTATCCACAGGTGCGGTGACTCTCCAACCTTCTACCTTACACGAGGTTTCTTCAGGGTCCACTGGGAAGGGTCCTTCTCCAAAACTGCAACCGCGACTTTCCCGTTGACTACTATTGAGTACATGGCTGTGTTTCCACTCTGCACACAGCCTCCGTGGGGTTCCTCCTACACTAACCTTCGTTCAGCCAGAGCTAAGGCCCTCTCCTCCAAGTCCAGGCTGCCATGCTCCCCTGTATGGATCTCTGGCTGTGTGAGCCAGTCAGATTGAGTGCCCTGGAGACCCTCTTGGGCCCTCCAAAAGTCCAGGGGAGGCAGTGCAGGGGAGGTTTCTGCTTGCACCACTGGCTCCACTCAACAGGCTTATTATCCTCCTCTTCATCCCCACTGCCTTGGGGGGTAATACCTTCTTCAGGTGTGGCGGTACCCTGTGGGCCTCCTCCCAGGCTATCAAGGCCTTAATCAAAACAGGTTTGTTGGCTTTGATAATTTTTCTTTCTGCACAAAATGCCCTCGTATGATTACTTTTGTATGAAAACAGATTTGCCAAGTTGAGCTCCATGTCTCCTGTGTCAAAAAGTGGCTCCTGAGGTAGTTCAAAAAGCATTTAACTCCTTTACGTTAACGTGTAGTAAACTTTGCCAAACGTTTCAAACTCTCCTCCAAGGGAAAGTTTTTGCACTCTTTGAAAACCGTACTGTGGAGTTCAACAATATCCACAGAAAATACTTTGTGGGAGTAAGAGCTTCTTTTTTAGGTGTCTCCCTATGTGGATTCTCAGAGGTCTTAACTTCAACAACTGTATGGTTCTGCTAAACACCAGTTCGGGATCCAACCGCTAGGCTCCAATGTGAGGAAAGGGGGTGTATTATATGGTGCGGCAGTGCAACCTCACCATGTAATACACTTGCCAACCCCTTTAGGGTTGGGAAGTCAAACCATCAGCTCAATCCTGGCACTGAACAGCAAGGCTTACAAAGAGGAACACGTGTTAAGCATTTAAACAGCACCAAAACAATTGAATAAATCGACGTGATTCTTGAGAAATCCGACACCAATTTTTAAAAAATAGTTTGTATTTTTATAAGAATTTAGACAGTAGAGCAAAAAGATCCACTGGAGGGTTCCAGAGATATAGATTTTACAAGCAGTAAAAAATCAGTGCAAATTCACTCAACCACAAACAAGCCTTTTCAAAGTCAACGAATTAGACACTTAATATGGTGACTCCTACAGTACCTCCATAATTTTTTAAACACTGTGGGCAATATATGTTGCTTTGACCCAATTTAATAATACTCTACATTTTATCCAAAACCGATTTCTCTCCTTCATGACCTACACAATAGAAAAAGAAAGAAAACAACTGAAAAATAAAGAGGCTACAGTGTGAGGACGGTCCCTCAACATAGTAGGGACTTTATACACAGATCTATACTCGATCTACAGATACTTACTCCAATATCAGTGATATAAGCGTAATCTGCAAGTAACCAGATCCACTGTCAGTTAGATTGCTCCTTCTAAGCAGGTAGAGTTTGACCTATATAGGTGAGTTTTACAGCAAAAGAAAGAAACCAATGTAAATATTTAGTGCAAGAATGCACCATTGTTCAATCTAGACAACCCCATAGGTAATATTCTAAACGCCTTAATGACCCACTGGCAGCCTCTGTGAGAACCTCGCACTACCTATAAACTCAATTCCAGTGCTCTCAGTCATGGCCTGTTATAATCACCCACCAACAACCTACAGTCATCCAGACACCTATAGGCATGATGGTTCAAAGTATCCACAATAAAATATTTATATGTTGCATGAAAAAAAATACATAAACCCAAAAATCAGAAAAAAATTGAATACTCTTAGGGAAGTAAAGTAAGCAAGACGTAAAACATAAACAGGAGCAATCTCTTTGGCATGACTGACATGGGTTGCAGTGAAAGGGTTCACAGTCATTGTTGAGATAGCCATCAATGCTTTGCCCTGTAAAAGATATCAAGATACCGCAAAATATAGACTTCTCTCAAAGTCAGATTTTAATTACTGCTTTGCCAGAGACCCACAGGGACCTGCCTCACTGAAATCATCGACCCTGCGTTTATACTGCTTAACTTGCTTTGGTTAAACCTTCCCTCTTTAAGAATTGCCCACCCTGCTTTGGGACTTGCAGCCATAATGTAGAGCTACAAGGCCCAGGAGAGAGTCTACTTCTCCTGGAGTTTACAGTGCAGAATCATGGCTGTGATGAGGCTTAGTGTTGGGGGGCCCCCCTCTTCTGGTCGTGGCACCCATTATCCAAGGCTGCCATGCCCCAGGGAAGGGGTGTGAGAAAGTGCCCTCTTTCTGCATGGTTGCCCCCACTTTTTGCTGAATTGCTGATGTGCTTTGACTGAGTGTGCCCTGGGCTCCTGCTAATCAGGTACCCAGGGCCTATGTTCTTTCCCTAAAACTGCATTGAAGCCTAAACCCAATTGGCATCTCTGGCTACAGGTCAGCTCCTGGTAAATGGTACCATGGGTACCCAGGGCACTGTGACCAGAGAAGGCCTCTAAGGGCTGCAGCACTTATTGTGCCACCCTTAGAGGTCCTGTACCATTACACTCACACACTGCCTTTGCAGGCTGCGTGTTTTGGTGCAGAACAAAGTGAAGAGTCGACATGGCACATCTCTGTGTGCCATGCCTACAACCCACTGCCCTGGCATAGATCAGTCACCCCTCTAGCTGGGTGCACTATACCAGTGGTGAGGGTACAGGTGCATGAGCCCTGTACCCCAACAGTGTCTAAGTCCATTCTTAGACATTGTAAGTGCAGTGCTGCCATTAAGAGTATATGGTGATGGGAGTTTGTCATTAAGAACTCCACAGCACCATAATGGCTACACTGAAAACTGAGAAGTTTGGTATCAAACCTCTCAGCTCATTAAGCCCACACTGATGCCAGTGTGGGATTTAATGAAAAATGCACACTGAAAACTAACCCACCACTAGTGTCCAGGCTGAGTGGCTGCTTTCAGCTGCCACCACCACCAGACATGTTTCTGGACCCCTGGGTCGAGAGCCTGCTGCTCTCTGGGGCCTGAAACAATGCACATCCTGGGACGAGGTGCCAAGCCTCCTCCCCCAGGATGGGCAGGGTTCACGAAGGGGAAGCGTCAAAGGCTTGCCGCCTTTGTGAGCTTCCCCAGGCCACTTGCTGCTTTCAGCAACTGGTCCCCACTGGTTCTGGCCCCCACTTTGGGCGGGAGAACCGGCGGGAAAAACAAGTGAGGAAGAGAGGTGTGCCCACCTCTGCCTACTCCACCCCTCAGGTGGGGGAGGTGAGGCACAACTCTCAGTCCCCGCCATCTTGCAGATGAGGGACTCAGCCAACCAGGGACAGGCTCATGCCCCCCTCCCACTGGAGGGTGGCATAATAGGGGGTGTACCCACCCCAGGGAAGGGACCCATTAGTCCCTACCTTTTACCTACCTGTAACGCCCCTAAATCTAGTATTTAGGGGCACCCCTGAACCTTGCTTCCTCAGACAAGAAGAAACTACAAGGAAAAGAAGAAGAAGGACCGAACAGCCGTGCAGCAGCTAACAAGAGGAAGACACCCACTGACTTTGCCCCAGCCCTACCGGCCTGTCTCCACCTCGACCCTGCCCCTACGAAATCCAGGTGTGTCCTGCAGCCAGCAACCTCTAAAACCCCGGAGGACCTGCCTGCCTTCAACTACAAAGACTGTGTCTCCTGTGAACACCGGATTTGTTCATCTGCAACCTCTGGTTCCGGCCGGACACCGCGGATCCGCCCCACTCTGCACCCGCCGTCCACGGCCCGAGCTCGAGTGGCAAACACCACGAGGAGGTCCCCCCGGCGATCCGAACCCGAGATCCGGCGACCCCTGACCTGCCTCAAGCCTCCAGCCGACGCCTGCAGCCTAAATCCGGAAGGTCCCCTCAACCGCGACCAGGAGCTGGTAAGAAGATCCGACCCCAAAAGGCGCCCCTGCACCCGACGCCCCACGGCCTTGGGTGGCCAAACCGATGGTGCCTAACCAACCCCTAACTTCCCAACTTACCTCTTGAAGTGGTGGTCGCACCCAGAAGACATTCGTTCCCAAGCCTGCAGTGCCTTTGCAAACCGGAGGTTCCCCATTGAAAACAACAGGGCGCCCGATGTCGAAACAGCACCCTGCCGCCCTAGTGCCGCTGAGGGTGCACCTTTGGTGCTACTTTGTTTCCCCATTTGCCCTGAGCTAAAGTCCAGGAGCTTTAGTCCCACACCCAAGTGACCTGCTCGTCAGCGGCCACCAACCGGAGGCCCCCTATCTCCCATTGGATAACATTGGACCTCAGCACTCTGCACCCTGCCGCCCTAGGGCCGCTGAGGGTGTAACTAGAGTGCATCCTGGACCCTGGGGAACCCCCGAGTCTACCCCCAGAACCTCAACTACCACTACCAAATACTTACCTCAAAACCGATAACACTATTTTCCTCCATAGGATAACATTGACTGTTTTCTTGGAAAAATTTCTAAGTGTGGAGTTTGAAAACCTAAAGAAATTCTTTAAAATTGTACTATTTAAGCAAAACGATTTTACTTACCAAATGTCCCGGAGTAGTATCCAGGCATACTATTCTGAGTAAGAAAAGTAATCTAAAAAGTAACTTACCTGGTATTTTACTGACAAGCCCATTCAAGTCTATGTACTGTATTTACAAAGTATTACATTTCTCTGCAACCATCCTGTAAGTCAAAACAAAGTGCATATACCATTTCAATTCAAACTGTTTACAAACTGCATTACTACTGTAAAGTATTTATTACTTACCTGTGCCAGGCTTGCTTGGTTCTAGAAAATAAAATAACTAAAAGAATATTTTTATACAAAAACAATTAGTCTGAAGTTCAGTCTTTGAGTGTGTGAATTCATTTGCTGATTGAGTGTGTACAACAAGTGCTTAACACTGTCCTCTGATACTGCCTTACTGCTCGACCACACTACCACAAATGGAGAGTGAGGTGCTATCTAACTTAACCTCTGCCTACCTTTGGGGTTCCACTGGACTCTGTGCACACTATACCTCACTTTGGTATAGTATATACAGAGCCAGCTTCCTACAAGGGGGTCCTTGGTCTAGGCTTTGCAGCGCTACATTATGGCTGTGAGTCACAAGGCAGAGAAAATCATTCATTGTAGACAAGGCTGTATCAAAGCAAAGGGAGCATCATAAACCCAGTATCATTGCTTTCAGTGAGGCAGGTCCCGTCTGGTCTCGGGCCCAGTAGTAGTTAAAATTTGACTTTGATGGGAAGCAGGAATAGTGCCAACAATAATACAGTGGTATAGAGACATGGATACGACCATGGTGGCGGAGAAAGCCACGTTTATACATAGGAAATGCCCTCGCAAGTGGGCTAGGGTGTGGGGAAAGTGGAACACGCACAGAGGGGACATTTGTACCCCCCCAGAAGATGAGACTGACTCAGAGGAAGACACGTAAGGTTGTGAAACTATATATGTATTATTGTATACCTAAGTGACTGTAAAGAAATGACATTGTGATTGTGCAATAATACTGCAAATCTGTACTGTTATGTTACAAATCTTGATGAATAAAATTTTCTTTAAAAAAACAACAACAAAAATATTTGACTTTGAAATGGGGCCCTCTCTGCTGCAGTGATGTCCTTTAAAGGGCAATGCACTGATGTAAATATGGATGAATTAGAAAAAGAACCCATTAAGTGTAGCAGTGCTAGACCAACCGGGGGTCCTGCCCCAAAACATATAGTGTAGTCAACATACCCAGCTTTTTCCAAACTCAGTTAAAATGGTTAAAATGTCTGTGGCTTTGATCCAGTGCTCTCCCTGGTAGTCAGTCTTCACCTCCTTCATACAGCCAGAGTTCTTAAGATACTCTCTACTAACACCCACGAATATTTTCAAGGTCCTTGTAGCTGCCAAGTTTCCCAGCCCCATTTGTGATGAGCTGCTCCAATCCAGATTTTTTTGATTTATGGGATTTGTAGTCCAGTTTTATCATGGAATAAACATGACTACAAGTGCCAGAATTCACAGAAAAAACCTGGACTGGAGCAGCACATCATGTATGGAGCCAGGAAACTTGGCAATGCTGGCTCCTTAGTGACCATCAACCAACCTCCACCATGCCGCCCTGTTTTTACACCCCTGAGCCCACTTTTATTTGTTTACATTTTGTTGTTGGTTCGAAAAAAATTCATCCTATAGCTTTTCATTTCTCACCAGCAAGATTGTCCCATAGTTCAATTTACAAATCCTTTCACTTTGCACTCAAGAAAAATAAAAGTTAACACCGATCTTTTTTTTAAATAAATAAAAAAAGTAGCAATTAGTCTGCAGACTTTAGTCTGACATTTGACCTTTGTCATTCAACACACAGCCAATGTGACAAGATAAAAGCAAAACGAAAGGTATCTTTATTCCCATTCACTTTAGAACTGCAGCAGGGTTACTACCACATTTGTTTTGGGGGTGCTGCAGCATCTCCCACACCTGTACTATTGAAATTCATCTGCACTGCCTACACCATAAATGTATATAGAAATTAAATTCTCCACTGAGTTTCCCAGCCACTACTCAGTATGGACTGTGGAAGCAGGATGTGAGTTGATTGTTACACAGCATTTCAGTTTTTTTCACTTTTTTACACAAACTCAGCCCAAGGTCTCTGAAGCATTTACATAGGAACCAGTTACAATTTAGAAGGTCAGAATATTTTTTTAGATATGGGGATTTATGTGATTTGCCAAGAATCACAGGATGTTGAGCCAACAACAGGACTTGTACCTGGTTCCCAGTTCCATAGAAAAGCGCCGCAAGGCACAGAAGAGGGGCCCCCTTCCCTGGGCCTTGCAGGACTACATAATGGGAACAAGGCCCATGGGAACAAGGCCCATGGAAAGGGGCCCCCACACCTGGACCTTGCAGCCTGATGGAGCGCTGCGAGGAGGGCTGCCACCTTTCAAAGAGAAAAATACCGACCATTTGTTGTTTTAAGAGGCTGCGAAGGACTTCAATCAAAATTGTATACATTCAGGGTAACATGACGTTTTTGTATTTGTTTACTTTAGTCTTTGGTTGGCGAGTAAAACCTTCTATAAACAGTGGTGGCTTTGCTCTTGCAGTGACGTTGTAAAAGCTAGAAAGGCACTTCCTCCATCATGATGGCTTTCCTTGTACACAACTAGGTGTGGAAGTGAATCTCTGTGTAGTGTTAAATGTCGTCCATTCTGCATCCCATCACCTTACTTTGAGCCAACGTTCTGTCTTCCATGTCCAGAGAGCGTCAAAAGGCAAGCAGACACATTATTTCACACAGATAACACTAACCTCGCGGTCACTATGTGACAAATAAAAGATACGACTCGCCCAACACACGCACGCATGCACTGTGACGCGCATGCACATACACACACGCACATGCACGCAACAACACACACGCGCGTGCATGCACATACACACAGTTAGGGGCATATTTACGTTCCCTGGCACATCCCTGCATATCAGCAGGGATGCGCCACGGAAAATGCGTCACGCAAGTTTACCCTTGCGCCACGTCCGATGCGCCGCATTTACAATGCGGCGCATCGTGGCGCAAGGATAAGCAGATGCGTGACGCATCTGCCGGCGGAAGGTTGGCGCTTTGCTGAAGTTGTGTCGCAAGCGCGACGCAACTCCAGCACTGTTCCAACCTTCCCTATCCCTAACATGGTGCGTCAATCCTTACGCCTGCTTGAAGCAGGCGTAAGGTTTTGACGCACCAGCGTCGGAAAAGTGACTGCGTGAAATCTTGTAGATTTCACTACGTCACTTTTCCGAGGCGTTCCTGCGCCGGAACGCCCCCCCCCTGCGCCGGTACGCCCACATGAAACCTGACGCAGGTTTCATGTGGTGCAGGGGTTTACTGCGTGACGCATCTCCCTAGATGCGTCACGTTGTAAATATAGCACAACGCGGCGCATGGTTTGCGTCACCACTGCGTCACATGCGTGACGAAACGGCGGCGCAAAAGTGGCGCAAGGGGCTTGTAAACATGCCCCTTAGTGTTTTAATAACGGAGTAGAATTAGCCCATAAATATAAGGGCTATGATTCCTACTTACATTACGTCCTCGGTGTGTAAAATAACCCAATATCAAGCAGAGAGATGACAAACAAAAACAGTGACTGGACATGGGCACAGAACAGGGTGAAGGGGCGAGACCTCACAGGAAGAGAGCAGACCCGAAAAGTATTTGCCGCATACCTAGGATCACACGAATTCTATGGACAGTTAGGGTTGAATTATACGTCAGGAGAGACTAAATTATGCAGCAAAGAAAGGGCTAATTGTGCCTCAAGAAAGTGGAAATTATGTTGCATATATTTGTGATTAAATGCACACTCTGTGGCATTACTGGCCAGCTATGTTGCCATTTCAAAATTCAAGGATGCAAAAGGAACCCCAACACTTGGAATAATACACAAGAACATAATTACATAAAAAAGAGACGCATGTATATTTAATTGATCCTATTCAAAATGTTATTGGCAACAATGAGTAATTGTATCTGGCACAAAGGAACGCACATTGTATTCGGACTGTTTTCACTCCCTCCCAGATGAAATCAGTTTGTATGAAGCATTTGCAAATTTACGCTTAGCCTAAATCAAGTTTAGATGTCCACATTTCATGTAAAATTCATCTTGCTGCCCTCATGTTTAAAAAGGCGTCTTCAGTTTTTGGTTTACTGTGTGTTCACACTGTAGGGCCTCTCAAAGAACCACATTACATTCGGAAAACCAGCCAGGTACAACATTGCACTTCACATGTTTTAGATTGGGTCAGTGGGAGAAGTCAGAGGTGTGGCCAGAAAGAGCAAATCATTCTAATTTTTAGTATTTGTTCGGCATTTCACTTCCCAGTTACAGCTTATTACGTTATTTAATTCAACCACTGGATACACGTTTAAGGTTTAATATGAGTTATTGACATTAAAATACATTCACAAAGTGCGATTCAGTTCCAATCACAGAATATCCCAAATACGCTTAAAAGTGGAAGCACAAGCCATTTGTCTCCGAGCCATGGAGTTTCTGTCATCAGCACTTCTCCTCCCCTTTTCCACAAGAGCAGTTCAAACATGAATGGCAAAATATCCTAGATTGCAAATGTTTTCTATATAATGATGGCTCTGCAATATTTGCCACATAAAATCATCAAATTATGCAGCAGATGATGCATTAACTAATAAATTGTTTGTAGCTCAAACAGATTAAAAGTTACAAAAAATGTGACTTGTTTTTCTGCGAAGTGGACAGCCCTTCGCAAAGGTTGACTGACCACCTTTTTCACTTTTGCATTTGTATGTTACACTGGTAGTAATAAGGCGAAATCTTCGCAGAGGCTGTTAGCATGTGTAAAATTTTCAAAATAATAAAGTATCAGAAAATATACCGCATTACGCTGCAGCCTTTCTTTTTGCAGCATAATTTAGTCAACATTGCGGCATAATTTTGTCCTCCATTGCTGCATAATTCTAGTGGCCACAAAGCAGGCAGCACATGTTAAAACTGCTTGTGCATAAAGCAGAGAGACCTTGATGCTTGTGAACTTAATTTGGTGTGCGTGCAAATCCTGCATTGCCAACCCCTTGTCAGTTGCAGCTACAACTGCTGAAACAAGGCCAATGGAGGTACCAATGGGTGAGGCGGACTGGCCTCAAAGGCAGGGCCGGTTTAGCGCTGGTGGAGCCCTGTGGGACAATGTTTGTTGGTGCCTCAAAATAACTTGCTCCGCCACGGATTACCTCACTACTACCCTTAAACAGTGCCCCTCAAGTCTCCAGAACCACTCTCTCGCTCAGATGCATTTAATTTGATTTACAGTGCCACTGATACCAGTGTAGGGTGTCAGAGCACTTTACCTGACACACATTACACAGAGACAATCAATCATATGTGCATAAATTACTGTATAGTAAATGTTACATAAGACAAAGGACTACAAGATGTAGAAGTCACATGACAACCATACTAGTAGGCAGTATAGTTTAATAGTGATTGGTCTGAATTTAGAACATAAAACCATGGTTGGGGGTTCTCTTTAATAACCAGAATTTATTTCTATCCAAATGAACCCTTTTTTTTTTTGCAACATTAGGATAATCAGACTGGGCAAAAAACCATAATGCTCTAATTTATACCTTGCAGTTTTCATGCAGCTCATAGATGACAGATAATAGCACACTGTTCCATGTTAGGATTTTGACGTAAACTGCAAGTAACAAAAGGATCTCACTGACAAAAGCAGTAACCCACTGACCTATTTGCATTATGTGCACTTTGTGATCTGCATGGTACATGTTCTTTGCAGCAGGCACATTAACCCTGTGCGCTACCTTTCCACAAGTCAAAACTTCCACTTGACAAAATTCCATCTCTCTCTAGGAAGAACATTAATCACCGGAGTTATCATGACATTTTTATTGTTACTGAAAATTGCTGGAGGCCAGGAAGGAGGCAGCAAGTGATTTTAGAAACATAATATACTTGCAAACATAACGCTCCCGCCCGAAGTCAGCACCCGGTGCAATCGCACCAGTCGCCCTGCTCAAGGGTCCTGTGACCTCAGTGAGAGTCATTGTCGCTCTAGGGTGTGCTGCTTCATAAGCCTGCCCTCAAGACTGGAAGTGAACTTCAGCATGAATTGTGGTGGACAGACCTTCAAGGTTAACCCACACTTGCCACCGCTAGGGTGCACCTGCTGGTGCTAAGACACCAGGGCTTCTAAGGTCTTGTGGGGCCTTCTAACGTCTAGCACGGGAATGTGCTCCCTCAGGAGAGTGGTCTGGTGGACTAGTCATGAAGGAAGTCATGAAGGCTGGTTACTCAGTTCCAAATTCAGCATCTCTGACCATAGTGCCACATCCTCTCACTCCCCTACTGAACAACATACTGCTGCACTGAAAGAAACTCACACTGCCTTCAACTACAACCAAATTGTGCCCTGCTATAAACACCTGGATGCGAATCAATTCAAATTACGTATTAGACAAGAGTAATATGCGGTTAACAAAAAAAAAAAGTAACATCCTGGAAAAAGTTAACACTCAAGGGAATGCAAGATTAAGTAAAGCATGTGAAATGTTTGAAGGAACAACATGGTTACCTTAACGCTTTGAACGCAAAAAAGAGGTACGCAGTTCCTCAGTATGCAGGTAGTGTCCCAGGCACCCAAAAAAGGAGGGGAATTCCTCCTTTTGGAACTGAGGCCCTCACACACCCAGCAAGCTAGGTGTCATGCTTCATCATATGGGTCTGCTCCTCGTCGGGTCGGCGCTGCAATACCCCACGGGCACCCATAGAGGGGCTCTTTGCCGGAGATCTTTTGTTCCTGCCGTAAGGGTGCCGTGGGTGTAAGGGACCTAGTGTGAGTGTAGATGTGCTGGAAGTGAATATAAAACAAGAGGGGATTCCTATGAGAGCAAATTTTATTCTAAATGGATCCCTACTTGATTAAAAATAGTGAGGAGAGGCGACTGACAAGCTACCAGGGTTCAAGAGGCGCTCTACTCCTTGATGGTCGACATGTTTCACGCCTGTGGCGTTTCTTCAGGACCGTGAGAAATGACTATCTACAGTGAAATGGGGTGTGCAACATGCCCCAAAGCTAAAAATAAAACTTGTAATAGTGTGAGGATATTGCCTACTACTATAAGGATAAACAGGGTACTACCTGTTAGTACTGGGACAAACCTGCATTTAAGGATAATGGAAAACAACACTTGGTTATAAATCTAAAGGTAGATTGTCCAACAAGGTGCAAACCGCATTGTGAAACAAGGAAAACAGGGGAGGGAGGTGCCCCTGTAATTGTTCAGTAAAAGGCACAATGTGAGCGGTAACAAGAATGATAATTCATAAACCGCGAGTTAAAATTACAAATTACTTGAGTAGCAACATACAGATGAAAATAAATTAAGACAGCAATGAACAAGTATCCAGGTAATGAAGTGATATCTGGTGTATATCGTAATTGGTGCTTAAGTGGGGAGTGGTGAAGTAAACAATCTCCAACTCACCTAATAAGTATCAGAATGACGCTGAGGAACTGCGTACCTCTTTTTTGCGTTCACTCTGATAGGGCAAGTACGCTGGACCTCTTGATTAAGCCCTCTGTCCCCCCCTTTTTTGATAAACATACCTTAACGCTTTAACACTCATTATTCAGAAATCAGCGAGTGTTTTTGCCTGAAAAGTTCAGGACATGACTAAAGGGCCCAGAAGGGACCCGTTTGAATGTCCATTGCTTATATCCTTGCAAAGCGTAAGCAGCATGGTTTAAAAAGACCACATCCCTGACACAGAGCCGCTGTACACAATTTGTTTTCCAATCCACCCATCAAGCATGTATTGCACAGTCCCTCCAGGAATGGTGCACTTCCCCACCCAGGGAAAACAATGTTGTTCAAAGAAAGACGAGAAAACAAAAGTAGCACTTCACTGGCAAACTCTGTAAAGTGGCGCTAATGTGTTTGGGTGAGAATAAAATCAATCTGGCAACTTTGCAACCACTCTATCTTGCTTTATTTAGTTATTTTTCACCTTTTATTTCTCTCCGTTTAAGGCTGCACTTTGAAATAGAAAAATGGCCGAAAAAGAGGACATTTCCAGCAAAAGTGTTTTTCTTTTTTGGATCCATTTCACGGAGGAACAAATAAACGAAAGGAGAGGAAAGAGGAAGTAATAACCGTTTCTTGAAGTCATGGTTTTCAGTAGCCGAGGAGGAGCAAGACAGAAAGAGAGAAAGGAAGAGTAGGAAAGAGCGGGGGAGGTAGCAGCCAATGGCAGAGCAGGAGAAAAGGACACTGAACACAAAAGAGCCTTCTGTCTCCTAGAAACAAAATGCAGAAAGGGCGCCTAGAATGGGCGGTACTTAACAGAGGAACTGCCCCGCCCCGGACATTGTGAGCCAACAAAATTGCTGGCCCAGCTGCTGTGCCATCCCCCATTCTGTCTGTCCCTTCCCCCCCAACCCTGCACCCCAAGGATTGCCACCACGCCCTGATCAGCAAGGTCAAGACACCTCGCATTTGTAATGTGATCGGGTGGGGCAGGGGGACCTGGAGGAGCAGGTGGGCTAACTGTGAAAGCGTGGCCTTTCACAGTGAAGCGGGCCCCCTGTTTTTTAGCTGAGCGTGAGGCCCTGAGCAGCTGCCCACACTGCCCATCACTAGCGCCGGCCCTGACATCAACAAACACAAACGAGGGGCCCTCGGAGCCTGGGGCCAGCTGGGTGTCGTTTGCTGCACTCGGTCACCGGGTTGCAGCCATCCCCCGGCCTCACTGCCAATCCGGGGCAGCGAGAGGGGAAAGGGAGGAGGGCAAAGTTGCAGGTAGTCTCTGCCGGGGTCCTTCAACCCCCCCCCCCCCCATCCACGACTGCACAGCAGTAAGGGTGTCTTGGCAGGCAATCCTGCCTTGAGAGAGGTTGGCGGCTGCTCCTGGAGCAGACGGGCCTGGTCATGCGGCTCTGGTTCCGTGGTCTAGAGCAGGGCTGCAGACCACTGGCTGTGCTCCGCCCGATCGACCACAGGAGTTGCCCCCTTATTTCTTTTTTTGCTGAGAACACCAGCGAGTTTCCACGTTGGGAGCTCGGAGGGGGGTGCGGCCCCCGAAGAGTTGCGGGGGGCGCAACTCTACAGTTTTGCCTGGGCCGCTCTCCCCCTCCATAGATAGATGTTTTGCCTTGGTGAAGGAAACACAAAGACATCCCTCCCCGGTCTCCTGGAGCACGGGCTGCTCGTGCTGCACCATGAGCCAGCGGGCCACACTTGGCGCCAACCTGTACGGCTCCTGCGTGGGTGGACCCCACATTGCTGATAGTGGGGAAGAGATTGTTGAGGCCCCCACGTTTGGACTCCCGCCACACTACTGGTACAGCTCCCCTTGGAGGCGCTGGCTGCTTGTGCTGCCCCCGGAAAAGCGGGCCAGGCACTGGCCACTCCCCAGCACTACCACAAGTGGTCACCGAATCACTGCACTCCCTTCACCCTATTGACATTGCAAAGGGCGCACTAGAACATTGGACCTAGACTCCACGGGGAGGGGAGTCTGCCATCAAAATGGGTAGCAAAAGACCCCAGCCCTCCCAAACCCAGGCCAAAATAGACAAATACACAGTGCCAACAACAGGGTCCCCAGGGGCCCCCAAACTAGTGCACCACTCGGCAACACCCAGGTGCCCCCTCCCCCCCCCCTACAGACACCATTTTGCAGGCTATCCAAGCCTCTCGAACTACGCTTGAGTAAAAAATCTGTGTAGTTGGAGTTGAGGTCACCTTCCTGCAATAAGATCTGCGAGGAGTGAGAGACCAAGGGTCAGGTATCTGAATTGGAGGACAGTGAAGGGGCTACAAACAAGTCTCACGACTCTCACATACATCCAAACTCCTGGAGGCCAGGGTAAAGAACGCCAATGGCAGAGCCCACAGATGTAATCTTCACTTTATCGGGTTTCCGGAGGGAGCATCACCGAGCAATTTCTGAAGACTTGGATTGCTAGTTGGATGCCCACATCATCACTCTTCAATTTCTTTGTAGTGGAAAGGGCTCACTGCTCTTTGGTGAAAAAACCTCCACGAGGGGCTTCCCCTCGCCCGGTGATTGCCAAGTTCTTGGACTACAGAGACAGTGACGCAATAATCACGGAGGCAACTGTGGGATTTCTGATACCAATCAGGCCGAATAATGGTCTTCCCGGACTACACCCACTTGGTCCCGCAGCGACGGAGATCCTAAAATAAGGTCAAGCAACACCTCAGGGACCACGGCCTGCAATATATGCTCCTCATCCCGGCAAAGCTTAAAGTGATTCACAACTCCAAACCTTTCTTCTTCGAGACCCCAAAGACAGCCTAGACATGGGCAACAGAGGAGTATCCCTTGCCAAGCAACCTGCAATCACTGTGGGGGGCACGAATGCTCTTCAGGGAAACACAGCTAAAACCAAACACGCGAGGTCAACGAAACAGAGGTGCTGGGGTTCCCACCCTAGTTTACCATCTGACTCAGAGGGGGACGACGACGCTCGGGTCCCGGCGCTCCCCTGGGAATCACTGTGGGCCGAGCCGCTCCCATCACCACCCAGATCTGAGCTACAGCAGGCCTCACACCTCAGAATGACCAGAACGGCAACTCTTTCGCAATTCTGTATTGTCAGCACCACTATATCCTTTATGTATTACTGGTTCGGACTGGTCATGGTTGGACTCAGGTCGGACTGGGGCCGGGGGCTGGTTTTAGGGCTCAGGGTGGGGGGGGAAGGGGCAGTTATAGGACAGAGGGTGGGGGGCCAGGGTTGGAGTAGTTTTTGGGCTGGGGCCATGTTTTAGGGCTCAGGGTGTGGGGGTTGGGGTAGTTTTTAGGGGTGGGCCCGGTAGATTGCAGTGCTGGGGGGCGGTTTTTAGGGCTCAGGGCAAGGTGGCTGTGGTGTGATCTTTTCAACGCATACACCTTTACCAATCATGCCTTTACAACAAAATTCGCTGTAAAGGCATGCGTGGTAAAGACGCAGCCATTAAGACCGCGTTGTTAAGGCATGTGTGGTTTAGGGAGGAGTCGTTCCGTCATACAGCCATGTAGTAGTCTTCCGTGGTGTGATGCCAGACTGTGAAACTACTATTAAAAGGCAGGAGAACGATCAATTTTTTGAACTATTTAGGCAGAAACTAATACCTACACAGTCCCAACACTATCCATTCAATATCAGATAAAAAAAACAAAACAGAAATTGTGCAAATAAGGATCAGCTATAAAGACAAAAACTAAGTATTGTATTGTACTGTATTGTATTGTTAGAGAGTAACATGTTTTAAGTCATTTGCATAAAGGTGGGGAGACCAATAAGCACTTCTAATCCTCCCATTTTTTTTGATAGGCTGGCATTTTGGCACAGCATCCAAAATAATGCACAGATCCTTCATGTTGAGTAACTGTCAGTATAGTACAGTGTCTATTTGTTTCAACATTTATTACAACTGTGAGGTAGAATACAGATCCGGATGCTACCTACACGTTCATAGCACTACCTGGACATGGAGGTTACATCCATGCACCCACCTTAGGGTGAGCCACTGAACTGAGCATCACATACCTTGTCCCCCATCACTTCCGCTACATGGTTTGCGTAGGAATAATATATATTTTTTTTATGCATTCCAATCTTCATCACTACCACATTTGCATCTACTACTGCAGATACAACAGCAAAGGACCGCTTGGGGCTGTATCTCTGATCCCATTCAGCTTCTAGAAATTGTTTGAGAACTGCTGCATCGCTGCAGTAACACAGCGATGCGTCAGAAAATTGTGCTGCAGGACATTCTTACGTGTCATGGGTGCGCCGAATGTACGTTACAGCGCACCAGGTTATAAGGTCCCATGGTGTGTCAAAAATATTGACGCATCCATGGTATGGATGGTACAAAGAAATGTAATGCATTTGCATCCAAAGTGACGCTAAGCTGGTTTGCGGCTCGTAAAGCAATCTTTAAAGTGCCGCAAATCAGCTTTGCGTCACATTGGAGTGTGCCATGCGCCAAATTCCCCTCAAAAAAGCAATGCATTAAAAAAAAAAAAAAAACATCTTTACCAACACATCAAAGTGAAGAAATGGATAAGGCAGCAGCCGTCAGGGCAACAGCCCCAACACCAGCCAGGATGTCCAGACAGAACCCCAGGGGAAGAGTAATTTCAGTGAGAAGGAGAACCAAACTTTAATAAAAGATTGAACACCTTCTCTTTGTCACCTTCAAATTGCCACTAGGGAAGAAAGAAGCCATTTAGCAGTCCATAGTGGGTAAGATAAACAGTGTATGGCAAACTAGAAGGACAGTGCCAGAGTGCAATAAGCGCTGGTATGAATAAGCGCAGGACCAAGGAGAAACTAGCCAAGAATCGGAGGGCAGCCAAGAAAATCGGAGGAGGAGGACCTGAGGACCAGGAGGTGCTGGACCCCTTGGAGGCAAAAGAGACACAATTGATGGACGGAATGCAGAATAAATCAAAACATTCATCCCCAGTCAAGATATCTGGGTTAAATCCATCATTCTTTTGCTCACCATGCCACCCCAGTTTAGACCCTTGGTGGAGCAGGTGGCATCAGTCCTACCAGCAGAGTGAGTGGCAGGAGTTGCTGGACAGGACAGTGCTGGGTTTGAGGACCAGGAAGATCTACAGGGTAAGTGGTAACAAGGTACAATATGGTTAAAAATGTCATGCAGTGCATCAAGCTACGTTACTGCGCTGTGTGCAAGGGAAAGAGCAGGTATCTCTCACATGTTAATTAATACATCACATAAATGTAAGTCATTCTGCCCCGTTACATTTTGTATAGCCCAGTCCAGCTCTGTCAAGTTCGTTAGGTCCATGCGTGATGTGCTGCCCCAGTCGAGGTTCTCCTTTGCATACTAGGACTTGTAGTTAACTGTATAACACGATTGACCAGGACTACATGTCCCACAATACAAAGCAAAAAACCTGGACTGGAGCAGCACATCATGCATGGACATGCCCAATGTAACTGTGACAATGCAGGCCCCCTTGCACCATGAGGCTAGTGTGTCTGTCTCGGGCCTATGCAGCCACAATTGGAGTGTATTGGAATGGGGTTACGAGAGGATTATCTCCTCACCTGAGAGGGGATCCAGGTGTGGAGTAAGTATCTCCAAGTAGGATCATGTGAAGAGCCACGTGTACAGTCACTAGCATGAAACTATATTGCACACAGCTGTCCTGATGTGTGGGGTGAGATCACACAGGTGTCGCCCGCCATGTTAGAGACCACCCTACCCCAGTCATGTACAAATGAGTACTGGGGGTGGGGTGAATGCAAGTGATGCACACCAGTGGACCATGAGTGTTGTTTGAAGCACAGATGGTGTGTGACCTTGGTAGTCCCCTGGTAGTGTAGTGCAATGTAGGTGTTGCTAAACACATTGAACTGGCAGTGTTTCTGAAAGGTGAGCCATTAGATAGCAAGCAGGTGAGTTGTGATGTGCGTACTGCAAGGTACCCGGACTGATAGTCACGCACTGCTGTGTCTGATTATGTCACACTTGTGTAGCAGCTCTGAAGGGATGGAGTAGAAGAGGGCATTGGTATACTACCTCCTACATGTAATGTGGGCCTAGGTGAAGGTGTAGTACGTGTCAGGAGAGAGTTGTAAAAAGAACTGTCCGACTATGCCACATATGCCAAATCAGGAGGATGTGAAACAGGGAATAGTGAAGTGACAAGATGAGCTAGGTATCCAGGATGATGCACAGGTTTTGGGGGTGGTTGGAGGGTGAGGTGTTATGGCCTAGTTGTGTGGCCAATCAGGGTAAGTACATGTTACAGAATATCATTACTACTATCATGTGGGGTACAACTCGAGCCATAGGCCTCATATACAGGTAGGCATGCCGGTCAATTCCATATGGTAACATATATTGTTGGTGTTGATGTCACATAAGAGTCAGTGTATGATCTGGGTGTCATCAGTGTGCGACAGTAAGTTGAGTTCCTGGTTCTAAATGATGATTGCCAGAGGAGTCATGCTCAGGTACAAGTGAGCGGGGTTGAGTAAAGAGATGTGGGATACTCAGATTATCAACTTTGGCAAGGACTAAATGGAGTGAGCGTCAGTGGTTGCAATTTTCCAAGTGTGACGGGCCTATCCCTCTCAGAGATGGTACACAGTGCCTATTGTTCTGGACTATGGAGATGAGTGTGTTTAATGAAATTACAGGATTACACACAAATAAGTAAACCATGGTAAGTATATGCCCTTACACATTCTTACAGTGTAGCAAGGTCGCTTGCTGCGTAGAGTTGTGTGGATTCGTGTCAAATATGAGGCCTTGGCCACATGAATGCACAAAGCGCATGCAAGATAGCATAATAAGGCAGACTGGTGTGGTGTACTGTGTGAAAGGCAGAGTGCAGGACCAAATCTAATACATGACCAAACCTACATCACTTTTCCAGGAGCTGTGGGCTAAGTAGTGGCTAGCAGGAATGCAGACATCCTGGTGACTTGTTGCAATGTTATGTTATGTTACCGCAACTTGTAAAGCGCGACAGCTTCCCCAGCAAAGAGGCGTCCCGGCGCTGACAGCGAAGCAACAGACAAGTTCAAAAGGAGCAGAGAGAGTAGACCTACAGTGCAGGAAAGAGGTGTGTTTTAATTGCCTTCCTAAATTCCAGATAGTTATTGAGGCCGCGTATGTGAGCGGGTAGCGAGTTCCAGAGGATAGCCGCCCTGCTACGGAAAGAGCGTCCCCCAGCACGAGCCCTCCTTACCCGGGGGACCACCACTAGGTGTTGCCCCAGGGAACGAAGTTGGCGTGGGGGTACGTATGGCACAAGCAGGTTGGCCAGGATACCAGGGGTGGCATGTTTTAGGGCCTTAAAGGCTATACAGAGAGCCTTGAACTCAATTCGCCTGGCCACAGGCAACCAGTGGAGTCAGCGAATGGCGTCTGTCATAGAACACGCTCTGCGCAGACCGAGAAGGGTTCTTGCAGCCGCGTTGTGTGCCCTCTGTAACCTAAGAATTTCTGCCTTATTAGACCCCAAATACAACGAGCAGGCATAGTCCAATCTCGACATTAGCGAGGCCTGAATAATGACCTGCCGTGTAGGTGCATCAAAAAAGCCCAGTAGGGGTCTGAGCCCCCGCAATAGCACAAAGCAGGTCCCTGCCACCTTCTTAGTTTGTACTTGGAAGCTGAGGGATGAGTCCACCCATACCCCCAGATTCTTAACTACCTGCTTGGGAGGAGGGGCACTACCGAGGCTCTCGGGCCACCAGAGTTCGGTCCACTGACCATGGTCCTTCCCCACCAGCAGCACCTCCGATTTGCTGGCATTCAGCTGGAGACAGTTGGTGGTCATCCACTCGGCGACTGCCGCAAGACGCTCCGGAACTTAAGGGCGTCCTGCTTAGAGTCGTTCGAGAGCGCCACCACCAACTGTGTGTCGTCCGCGTAGGAGACCATAGTCAGCCCTCTGCTCTTGGCTACCGCTGCCAGGGGTTGGACATAAAGATTGAATAGCAGAGGGCTCAGAGAGGAGCCCTGTGGAACCCCTTGTTTGATGGAATGAATACCCGAGATAAAAGGGGGTGCTGACACCTCGAACGACCTCTCAGCAAGGAACGAGGTACGCCACTCCAAGGCCGAGCCTACAATTCCAGCCTCCTCCAGGCGTCATAACAGAATGGCGTGGGACACTGTGTCAAACGCGGCACTGAGATCCAATAAAATCAGTGCCGACGTGCGCCCAGCATCCAGTGCTGTCCAAAGATGTTCAGTCACAGCTAGGAGAGCAGACTCCGTGCTGTGGCCTGGGGGGTAAGCCATTCTGGGAGGAATCGAGAGTGTTGTTAGTGGTCAGGAAGTCAGTGAGGAGGGAGTTGACATATGCCTCCGTGATCTTCGCTACCCAAGATAGCAGGGAGATAGGGCGATAATTTTCAGGTTTAGCCAGGTCCAGCGTGGGTTTCTTGAGCAGGGGTATCACCCTGGCCTGTTTCCAGGCTCTAGGCACGACCGCCACGGCAAGAGACCTGTTAATCACCAGGCCCAGAGGGGATATGATCACTGATAGCACTTTCCTAAATTGGTCTGGTTTGAGAGGATCAGTTGGGGAGCCTGACTTAATTTTGCCACACAGTGCTTGCAGCTGATCTACGGGGATCGGCGGGAAGGCGTCTAGAATGCTGGTATTATGATGACAAGATGCCTTTCCCGACAACTTGTGCCGTCGGGAAAGACTTATAGATATTTTCCACCTTCCTAACAAAGAAGGTGGCAAGGTCCTCACACTGCTGATCAGACGTGAATGTAGGTCCAGCAGCGGCCTGCTGAGATTTAAGGTTAGAGAGTATAGAAAAGATACTCTTTGCCGGATTGTCGCTCTCGCGAATTTGCTTGGCATAGAATGCCGCACGTGCAAGTTGAATGGCCCTGTGGTAACTCTTGATAGCTACCCGGTAGTTATCCTTCGAGACGGGGTCAAAGTCCCTTCTCCAAATACGCTCCAGCCACTTACAGTCTTTGCGCACGTTAGCCAGTTCGTCCTTGTACCACGGGTTAGATTTAGATTTGCGGTTCATAGACCATTTCGCCGGAATTAAGCTGTCCAACGGCTGGCTGATCCAGTCAGAGAACGCCCTGTTCGCCTCGTTTGGGTCAGCCGGCAAACACGGGGTAGTGGTCGCGAGATGGACGTGAAATTGGTCCCAGTTCAATTTGTGCCAAGGGCGTTTGAGGGAGGTCTTCCAATCCTCACTCCGTGAAGGGATTATACCCTGAAGTGACATAGGGACCAAGTAGTGATCGGACCATCACATCGGGATAGGGGTGTGCACTGTAAGGGATGGTATATTCGTGAAAACAGGGTCCAGCAAATGGCCGGCAGAGTGCGTCGGACCTGAGGCCAGTTGAGCGAGCTGACACGCTGCAAGGTCAGCAACAAAATCAGCTATATCAGGGTCTGAATGGTTATCCAGGTGCAAATTCAGATCCCCAGTGATGGTGAAATTAGCGGCGTTAACCGCCAGTGCGCTGACCGTCTCAATGAGGGCCCCGGGGGCCGGTACACTAGTAGCCCTGACATCGTGTAGTTAGGGCTCAAGGTAACCTTGAAACGCGCACATTCGCAGCCCGCTACGGCCTGCTTTTCAAAAGTGCAAATGTAGCGTGATTTGAAAATGACCGCTATGCCCCCGCCTCTAGTCTCCCTATTGAGGGTAAGAATACTGTATCCTACCGGGAGCGCCAAGCCTGGCTCAGCGATCATATCATCAGAGAGCCATGTCTCAGTTAAGAAGAGGACGTCCGGGGAATCGTCCTCTAATAGATCATGGACATCTGCGAAGTGTTTGGCTAAGGAGCGGCAATTAAGATTGAAAATAATACAGTTTTTTCTGGAGAGGGGAAGGTGACTGTGTGGTGTCGTTGTGGACACAGAGTCAAAGCCACACTGTAAACAGCAGAAAGGGCCCTCATACCCATCCTGACAGAACTGTCCACAACTGCTCACCAAATTCTTGATCGCTAAAAGATCATTACGGGCATAAGTTTGCCCGACTTCGGCGAAATTGGCAGCATGTCTGGCGACGAACGCGCGCGGACGGGCGCAGACGGGCTTGCCTTTGGCGCGCTTCCACGCCGCTTCTGCGCCATCGGCCCCTTTTTAATCGGGCTACTGTCCCAATTCGGCAGACTAGACCGTCACCTCACCCAAGATGGCGAAGGAGCACAGCACACCGGAAGTGAGTGTCCGCCACTCGCAACTCCCTCCACTCAAACAGCCCGCTAATGGCTGCGGTGGACCGGGGAGGGACTGGCGGATTCTGGCACCGAGTTCGAGTGCCGGTGAGAGCAAAGTAAGTAATAGTGCAAATGCGCAGTATATTTAAAAAGGCAGTATTTTTAAAAGAGGCAAGTAGTCACATTATTAACGGACACACGCTAATAATCAGTTTTAAAAGCTATTGTGATAAAACACACGGATTTAAAAACACGCACAGCTTCCAGCAGCCAGGCCGTCTCACACAAGTCAATTGCAGGCTGTGTCTAAAATCAACCGCACTTCCGCGCCATCGGCCCCTTTTCAATTGGGCTACTGTCCCAATTCGGCAGACTAGACCGTCACCTCACCCAGGATGGCGAAGGAGCACGGCACACCGGAAGTGAGTGTCCGCCACTCGCAACTCCCTCCACTCAAACAGCCCGCTAATGGCTGCGGTGGACCGGGGAGGGACTGGCGGATTCTGGCAACGAGTTAGAGTGCCGGTGAGAGCAAAATAAGTAATAGTGCAAATGCGCAGTATATTTAAAAAGGCAGTATTTTTAAAAGAGGCAATATGCACAGTAGTGGTGTCAATAAGAGAATCTCAAATCAGTATAGCCATCAGGAAAAAATAAAGTTAATCAACATGGTAAATGTTGCCCTTACCTGCACTTACCCTCACAGGTAGGGCAGGCCAGCAAGCTGCATAACTGCGTTGCAATGTGTGGTATGACATGAAAAGGCATGCTCGTCACACAGTGTTCATGTGAACAATGCAAAGATATTTCCATGTGAAAGGCAACTACAGTGTAAATTGGCCTCATTTTCTTTCAGTAACATATGCTGTACAAATCAATGTTTAACATGAAGTGAATGAAAATAAAGTCGGTATGGCAGGCTTATTACTAATGTCAACATCTATCATAGACCATCATTAACATATTCCAATGTCATTGCAAAGGGGCAAACAACACCTCCTGACCAGCAGCCTGTCCTGGATGACCAACCTGTTGGTGCATCCTGCCCCCCATGGAAGATGACACCTTCCAGCAACTCCTGGCCTCCATTGGAACTCCTTATCCGGTCATGTCACGGGATGACAGTGCCGCGAGGTCTCCAGAGGCACCGCCTACCACAGCACTTGCCCCATCTGCCAGCCCAAGCCCAGTTGTGGACTCCAAGGTCCCCCAGGTTGCCTTCCAACAGTGAGTGTTAGGAGTCCAGCAGCACCTGGTTGATGAGGTGCGGGTGGGGATAGAGACCATAGCAGGCACCCTATAAGGTGTCCGTAGGTGCCTCAGTCATAATAAGGGCACCTCTGAGGCTATTAAAGGCACCTGCTCTTGGCTCCATACAATGGATGAGTCCCTGGCTGAAATGCTAGAGTTATGAGGCAGAGGAAAGAACAGCCCTGCAAATGTGACACCAGTGAGATTGCCCCCTCCCTGCTGGGGCCCATCTGTACCATCTCGCAATCTATGGAGCGCAAGCAGGACTCCTATATAGCAACATTGTTGCCTTGTTGACAAGCCATCAGGCTGTTGTCAGCGCTATGCTGCCTTCCTTGCTGGCACAGACAAATGCTGGGGATAAGGGAGCCACATCTTCTGCCTCCGATGTGTGTGTGCCTCAGACGCCTCCCACACAAACACCACCACCTTCAGATGATGAACACCACCCATCAGAGGAGGAAGATGTGGACTTCACCACTCTGTCAGTGAAGTGCCCGGTAACATTTGTCAGTGCCTCCTGGCTAGTTTCTTAGTGGTCCTGTGTAGATCATCATGCCACCTCCTTTGTCACCTGGTACTGTCCCTTTTTGTTTGCGTACCTGTTTATCCAATCCACGTATGGACTGTGGGTGAGGCCTACCTTTTCTAATAGCAATTTGGACCTCCTCGCTGGAATTCTCCCCACTTCTACATGTCATATGAATTGTATCCCATATGGACACTGTCTGGACATCCTTTGGTCACGATCAATGTAGGTGGTGTTGTCCCAAAAACTGCAAATAGGTTCATGCTGAACCCCACACTTGCAACTAAATGCACTCCTATGAACCAGTGTCCTGTACGTCTGTTGCAAAATGGACTAACTAGACCATGGTGGATGTGTATCAGCAGCAGCCACTTCTTAGCATCTCAAGGAGAGTTAGCCAAAGTCACTAGCACCTGGGCCCTTTGGAAACGCACCGACAACAAGTACATCCACTGCAATAGCATTATGAGGAATATGTTGCTTCCCAATGGAATGAAAGGCAGGGACAATAAGCTTCAGGTACTTGACTGACAATGAAAAGCTCCAACTAAACACACAAATGCCTACCATCTAAAAAATGGGGTCTGTGAGCCAATAACACAGTTGAACTCATCCACATATTTCTGGCTCATTGAACATGACAACTTGATAAAACACAATAGCCTCAATGTTCACACAGAAGAGATCCTACAGTACATGAAATATCATGCATGCAGTAATGATGGGCAGATAGTCATGCCCATGCTCCTTCTGAATCAGCATCATACCTATGCCACACATGGTTGCACAAGGCCAATTCAATACCTTGGATGTCAGTATGACTGGAATGCATACACTTACAGTTGGGGCCCAGTGTGCTACTTTCGGTCAAGTAGGGTAAATAAGTTTCTCTGCCCCAGAGAGGCCTCATATGTTTTGAGTGCGAGTGTATACACACATTACATCTATGGTACGTTGGACACACATATTGCTGCATGGGAGACAGAGCACAGAAGCAGGCACAAAGCAACACCACCACAGGGGAAGATGACATGGGACACTTATGGGCATGAATCTACGAAAGTAATTACCACAAGTGAACTGCACGTAGTGCAACACTTACCAAGTAGTCAATGGCAATGATGATGGTGGTGGTTCTATAGGCAGGTGTGGATACAATCATGATTGGAAACCAGTCAACAACCAGACACTTGCACAATGGTGCATGGGTGCCTGCGTTGCATGCAGGATACTTTTTGTGTAGGAAGGGGCACCCTTTGTGTATGGAGTACTGCTTCCGCTGCAGTTGTGGCAAAATTTGTGGCTTAATGGCGGCACAAGCCTATCATAAACAAGCCCCCTAGTGTCCATAGGAGAATCCAAGGAGTTGTGACTTGTGTGGCTCGTCTCATTAATCCATGCACCATAACACAATGAAGTGTTCTGCTAGATGTTTTACATTTACAGTCTGCCATTCACACATTTGTCCATATGTGTGGACGGAATGTTCACAGCAAAAGCCAGCCTGTAAAGGTCAAATGATCTTTTTGGAGGCTTTTATTTTACAATAATGGGTTATTGGAAGTTTTTGGTCCTGGTGGTTGCACGCAGGAAGCCTACAACCCAAAGACATTTCTTTAAAGCGCAGAACCAGGAGGATTCAGGAAGGTGACTAATCTGTTAGTTGTGAATGCTTTCCTTACACATAATGATTGCCCTGCAAGCTATTTCACCATTTCCCCTCCTTTACATAGAAGCAACCCACCCGGCAGATGAATAGCCCATAAGTGCAGGCATGCAATTCTGCCCCTTTCCTTATATGGGGGCTGCCATTTTTATCATGAGAAATGTGGGAACAAGGGATGGTAGAATTTTGCCAGCACACAGCAGTGTATTTCAGCATGTGAAATCGTGATTTATTTTTTTTCCCCCTTTTACCATTTGGCGCTTTATGGGTATTCTTGGTAAGTAAAACGGATGCGGATCCATGTGTGTCACACTTTTCTTGATTGCGCTGGCTTTCTTCTTTACAAAATGTTTGGGGTTAGAAGGATTACATAGGCCCTATAAAACACTTACCTTGACACGATTATGGTTTGGGCCGTTCCTCTTATGTACCATATGTCAGGCATGGTGCCATGCATAAAGTTATCACGTTCGCTACTAACTAAGTTGCACAAAACTTTAGAATTGCTCGCCAACAAAACATTCTTTGCAAAACCACCCTCACAATCCCATGGATTACGGGTACTGCAGATTCAGGGAGGGAGGAAAGTCACTGTTCAACTGAGATTCCGGAGTACAATAAAAATATGCAGCTTTCCTTCATATCCAAATTCTACTCCCTTTATTTTTCAATGTCACATGTGGCTTAGTCGGTACACGATTAAATCACTGGAAGAAACGTCTCAATAGTTGGGGCTTGGTATTTCCCCCCCCCACCCCCCACACACACAAAACCAAATGATATACATCACTGTATCTAGGTGATGTAGTACAATATTACTTTCAGACAGCAGCATTCAATAGAAAGTAACAGATTTACACCTATTTCTCATTTTGTCGATTCATGTACATAACGCACGTTATGAATTTGATGACAATGTATAACGAAACTTTACCAGAATTTAATCATCTGTAGAGCTGTATGTCTTTCAGAGACGGTGCTCTCACGTATTTTCCACAGAAAATGCAAGCATGAAGGATCAGCAGGAAATGAAATACTGGACAATCATTTACAAAAATGCAGCAAACCTTTCATTTATACCATTAATAAAAAATAAAAAAATTGTACAGCACTTTCTCTAGTTTTTTAAAAGTACATTTTGTCCTATTTTCGCAGGATTCGTGGATTAGAGAGGGTTAAATGAAACCATGCCCAAGGGCCCAGCATCATGGGAACAAATTCTAAATCAGTAAAACAGTTAAAGTCTTTAAATCTCATACAATTTTCATTCATCCATAAAACTACCCATTGGCAGAGAGGTGCACTCAGACCCCAGCTCTTTGCACCGAGGGAATCAGCAGCACCTTACCGAAGGAGTCTCAAGCAGGAGAAAGTACACTTGGGGGTCACTCTGGTTCCTATATGTTACGGGCGGGGTGGGTTACAGCCTCGCAGATCCAGCTGGACTGCTCCCGCAGGGCAGGGCCCAGAACCGATGACATATTTAATCCCATTTTGCAATTTGGTAGATGAGTTAACAATAATCAAGTTGAATGGTTCCAAGAGTTAGACGCTTTGGACCAAATACTTCCATAAAACAGCTTTTTTTTTCATGCTCTAAAAGCAAATAGTAGCGCCTGCATAGTGGATTTTTTCAACTGTAGAAACAATGCTGGCAATTATGGTGCAAGAACACTAAATATATTTTAAAAAAATGAACGGACTACAATGGCAGTTTTGTTTCCCATTTTCAATGTTTCTGTTCCAGTCTACTTTACTGTACCATGAATAGGAATACTGTTTGTTGATAAAAAAACGTTTTCATTACAATAAGCAAATAGCATTATTTTTCTTTACAGTTTACACTTTCACAGCGGTGTTAGATAATTGTGCAGGCACAGGATTTCCTGTAGATTTCGAGCGTTTCCGTTTCCGCTTCTTCTTTCCAGCAGGTGATGTTGCAGCCGGTTTTGGTGGGGTGGGTCCTTTTTTCTTTTTCTTCAGGCAGCTAAGAGGATTAGGGCCACTCATCCTCTTCCGCTTATGACCTCTGCGGACCGAGTCTTTCACTATCCCCTCTTGTTCTTTGAGCATCTCAATGCTTCTATGCTGGTGTACTGGGACGAGCTGCGTTACCTGCATTGACTGGACAAATGCAAGAGACTTTGGAGAGGGTTTGTCCAGCACCATAGTGTTCTGAATGATGAAGAGGAGGGGAACCCCAGGCTTTTTCTTTAATTTTTCGGCCAACTCTTGATCCTGTTTAGACAAAAGAATAAAATCAAAATGTTTCTGGTCTTTACAGTTTCGGCTTCTCAAAGTCTAACGACACAAAGCAGTTGCTCTAACTATTTTCCTAAAGAAGAGACTACAGTAAAAAGAAAAAATAATAAAGAACTACATTAAAGCTGCATGTCTGGCAAACTGAGGTTTGGCACAAAATGAATCTGGTTGAGATAGTGCATAGTTGATGTAAATTGGATGTTTTCAGATGTGTGCGATTTATACAGCCAAGAGAATGATCCAAGGGGTGAACCATGAAGATGGACTTCTTCAAACAATTATTATGTGTTATGAAAGCTACCTAGAGATTGACTACACAGATTCAACTTGCCTTTGACTGCCCACTGCTTGAGGGAAAGTAGACCTGCCTGTAAACACAAAAATATTTTACCCTATCCAGGAAAAACCCTACTGCACGACTGACGTCAAGGGTGCAAATTACATAAGTCTGCCACAGGACAACAGATAGTTGGTTTATCTACTTATCTTAATCTAAACAAGTCTGTGTTCAGAGCTTAGAGGTAAATCCAATGAGATGGGCAATACTTAATGCTAAGGGGTTCTAAACTGCATACTATTGTCAATCCTTAATTATGGCGATTGGAGAAGACACATGAAGATTTTTTCAGTGGAACTTATCACTAGCAATACTGCTGAGAGGCTGAAAACAAATTGTAGAAAGAGTGCACATAATATGTCTTGGACAGTGGTTCACAAGCACAGTATTTATGTGGCTGTCCATGGAAGAAAATATTGAGGAGGATATATACGGAGTGCATGAATAGTGAAATCTGTGATACTAACCAACAGATTTTAAAACAACTAGTAGTTTTTTTAACTTTAGGAATTTAACATCATACCAGAGCATCATCGTGGTCAATTATAATAGCAGGATGACATAGACGAGATCTGTTACTAAGCTTAATAATGCTATATTGGTAATTGTCTTGGAAGCTGGTCTGGTGTATGAAGGGTTCCTGGATGGGGCTGTATCAGACAATAATGTCCAGTTTATAACCAGTGAGATGCAAAACCTTCTTTGGGAGTTTGATATAATAAATCAGTGCTATATCATCCAAAAACAAAAGTGGTCAAAAGTCCAACTGTCTCAAGCTAAACATGGACAAGAAAGAAGTGGTGATCTTCAGAAAGGATGTCTTGCCATGGGACTCCAACTGGTGGCCTACAGACCTTGGACCAACTCCCACTACACAAGCAAGAAACCTTAGGATCATCACTGAAAATCAACTGGACATGTCCTCCCAGGTAAACGCAGTCACCGTATCCTGTTTCCACACCATGAGGATGCTGAGAAATATATACAAGTGACTACCAAACAGCACCAGATAAACCATCACCCGAGCCCTCATAACGAGCAGGCTGGACTATGGGAACTTCCTCTACGCAGTAACGACCAAGCAACTCACGAAGAAACTACAGACCATCCAGAACACAGCTGCTAGACATGTTGTCAATCTTCCACACAGGTCACACCACACATAAGGGAATGTCACTGGCTCCTGATACACAAGCACATCCAATTGAAGCTTCTCACCCACAAATACGAAGCACTACACAATTCAGGCCCAGCCTACCTGAACAGATGCATACATTTCCCTTCATGGTACCGCCGCACAGCTGGGCTCTTACTAGCATGCATCCCACGCCTTCACAGAAGTTGATCCGGGGGTCAAACCTTCTCATTTATCGCTCCTAAAACATAGATTGACCTCCCACTTCACAGAAGAGCCTCTTCTTGTCTCCTTGACTTCCCAAAGAAGCTGAAAACTTGGCTCTTTAAGAAAGTCCCCCTCCCTGGACAAGCCTCTCACACCTGCAAAGAGCCAGGACACCCCCATGAGTGATTGTTCACTATACAAATACATTCAACATGTTTAACAAACCAATGGAGCCATGGAAATTATAAAACATGTATTGGTTGAGTATATCCAGTAGGCAAAATGATGTGGCATGAAGATTGAGCAAGCAGTTCAGAGTATGTTTTAGGTCCACTGCACTATTACACATTCTACAATGGAAGTTTCTCCTATTGAACTCTGGAGAGAAAGGCAAGCGTTGTACGAGAGGTGTCCTGCTTGGACGAGGAAGTGGGTTGACTAAAAAAACAAAACATAGGGGACTGGATGATGGGGTATGCAAGAATGAGAATAAAATCAAAAGGAAATCCAAAATCGAATATGTTTGAAGGAGGAATGTCATAGAAAACTAATTAAAGAAGGACGACTGGGTCTGCATGAAAGATTCCACTTAGTGAAGAAAGTGTTTGTAATTTCAAGGGTCCTTTAAAGATCGACTGAGTGACTAGAAATGCTGTAAAAGTAGGAGGGCAGAATGTGAAAAGATTTGTTAAATTTGTGAGTCGTGTCAGTAAATGCCCTTTTTTGCGTGTTCACCCCCATCTATTTGCTGAATTGTCTTGTTAGTTTTACACCCTGAATACATTGGGCACTCCTGTCTAGTGTATGAGGTCTGATCCCTAAAGCATTTAGAATTTGGCTAACCGCATATTTAACTTTTCTATAAGGCCATAGTATATGGTCCAGAAATACACCCATGGCAGGAAAAGTTAAATATCACCAAGGGATTGCAGAACTTATTGTGCCATACAGTAGTGTGACAAAGGAAAACAAGTAAAACATGGCTTCTGGATTACAATTACAGCCTGAATGCTACAGTGTAGAACATGCAGTCAAACCTGTTAAAATAACCCTTTTGACAGGTAAAAAGCTACCTTTTAAAATATTAGTACATGTTCCCTGTTAGAATTAGCTTTTTCAGCGGGTTTATCCCGACACCTTTGGCTTTTTGGCCTCCTATTTTTGACCCTGTTTTTGTTGGTTTTAGGACTCTGGGCACTTTACCACTGCTAATCAGTGCTAAAGTGCGTATGCTCTCTGTGTAATTTGTTATTATGGATTGATGTTTCCATGATTGGCTTGTTTGACTTACTACTATGTCCCTAGTAACGTGCACTGTGTGTGCCCAGGGCCTGTAAGTCAAATGCTGCTAATGGGCCTGCAGCACCGACTGTGCCACCCACACAAGCAGCCTTTTAAAAGGGGTCTCAGACCTGCCACTGCTGTGTCTGCGCGCAGTTTCTACTGCCATGTCAACCTGGCAAGTGCACCTTGCCAGTCCCCAACCTTCCCTTTTCTTACATGTAAGACACCCCTAAGGTAGGCCCAAGGTACCGAGGTGGGCAGGGTGCAGTGTGTGTGAAAGGTAGGACATGTACTAGTGTGTGTGTGACATGTCCTGATAGTGAAATACAGTGTATTTCGTTTTTCACTATTGAAAGGCTATCTGTCCCATAGGATAGAATGGGAGTTCATTTATAACATCTTATACGTGTAACTTCCCATTGAGACAAGATAGAAAGCTGGAGTTTAGTATGCCTGAACTCGGAATATAAAAATGCATCTTTTAGTAAAGATCTTTATATTGTGTGTTTGAAAATACCACCTTTTATAAAGTGGGTATTTTCTTGCTTAGCCATCCTGAGTGCCTCTGCTGGTTTGTGGATTGACTGCCTGGCTTTGGAATGACAGGGGCTGGGGTGTGCATTCACTGTAGACAGCCACTGGGGGGTTGAGGTGTGTCCTGCCTTTCCTGGATGAGTCAGGGCTGTTCTGGGCTGAATAGACCCGGGCTGCATTTAGACTAGTGGGAGGAGATTTCCTTGCACCTGAATGGGCCTGGTCTGCCTTACACAATTGTTGTCTCCACCTCCTGCCTGGAAGCTAAACCAGGGAGGATAGAACTGGTTTTGACTGAGCCCAGAGCCTCTTTGCCACAAGAGAACAAAGAGAAACAGAGTATAAATATTGGGGCCCAGACCCCACAACTTTAGAATACTTCTGGACCCAAGAGAAACCTCTGACAAGGAGAAGAGCTGGGAAAGCTGAAGGAGAAGTACTGCCCCTTTGCTGTGTGCTGTCTGGGGCTGGCCTGCAGTGGCTGTTTCTGCGGAGAGGACAAAGACTTTGCTGTGTGCAGTGTATCCTGCTTGAAGAAGATCTCCAAGGACTTGAAGTAGAGCTTGCCTCCTGTTTTTAAGTCTCAGGGACACAAAGACTTCATCACCAGCTCCCCTGAACTCCCTTGCAGGGAGTTCTGACCTGCCAAGAGGTGCCTGTTCCTGTGTTGGGCCTCTGGAGGTTGTTCCTGCTGCTGGGTGCTGAGAAAAGAGAAGCAACTAAAGAAGCGTGATGCATCTGCACCCATTTCCAACGCAGCACCCCAGTGCGAGCAGAATTTCCACGCATCGCCGCCGTGCCGCTGAAGAAACCGGCACAGCACCTACCAGTGGCTGGAGAAATCGCCACACGCCGAGTCTCGTGCACGATCTCCGAAATCACTGCACTGACTGACGCAGGCCCTGCTGTGCGACTGCAAGAACCGACGCATCGGGGGACCATGGCTGGAGAGATCGTCGCATCGCTATTGCTGCATCAAGAGCCGACACCTCCCGAATCCCCATGCATTGCACTGGGGCGCCAAATCTACAGCAACCGCGGGGCCGCAGTAAGAAACCAACGCATCACCTACCCGCACAGTAAGAAACCAATGCAGCACCTCCTTTTCAGTGAGGAATCGACGCATCACCTCCCCTGACTGGCAGTAAGGAACCAACGCATCACCTCCCCTGGAGCAAGGAACCGATGCATCACCTTCCATGTGCGTAAGGAACCGATGCATCACCTTCCCTGCGGCTGTTTTTGCTTATGATTTTGACGCATCCAAGGTACTTTGTGTTGAAAGTGTCGCATCTATAGTTTGCTATGGACAGAACTGTTTTTACCTTTTAAAAGTCATATCTTGATAACTCTTTGTTGGATTTTTGTCGTTTTGGTCTTGTTTGGTTTAGATAAAGATTACTTATTTTTCTAAACTGGGGTGGTGTCCATTTGTAGTGTTTTCACTGTATTACTGTATGTGTGCACAAATGCTTTACAAACTGCCTCTGAGATAAGCCGGTCTGCTCGTGTCAAGCTACCAAGGGGGTGAGCAAGGGTTGTCTAAGGGTGTAACTCCCTTACCCTGACTAGAAGCAAGGGTCCCTACTTGGACAAAGGTGCAAACCATTGCCAACGAGAGACCGCCATTTCTAACAATCCCTATGTAGGTCTTGTAGCACACAAAGTAGGGTGCATGGTACTTTTAAAGTAGGACAGGTAGAAAATTTATGTTACCAAACCCCCCCACAGTGATAAGGCGCCAAAAACTATTTTTACTGCGAGACGCCTAGCTGTTCTATGTACAAAATCAGAGTAAATATTAAAAAACAATCTTTGGAACAGGACCAGCTTGAAAAATAATTAAACCACCATTTAATTGGGTTTTTAATAATTAATAAAAAATGGTGAAGTTGAATTTCTAATAAATATCAAGCAAAAGTACCTTTTAGAAAGTTATCTTTTCCCTGCTGGAAGTGCCTGGAGGCTAATTTCTATGAACTCTCCAGCTTCTCGCAGGCTATGCTCAGCCTGGGAAAAGGCGTGAAACGCCTCCCAGGAGCAAACATTAGGCTGACTTAAATGGGCAGGGAGGACTTCTCTGAACGCCACAGTGAAGGGGAAGTGGGCATCCTGTGACAACACAGTGTCACATTCTACTTGACGCATCAACTGAGCCATATTTAACACTTTGGGCGCACTTGAATGGGAGAAAACGGGATGCCAAGATCACTTTAGTGTATCCCCTGCTTCGTTGCTAAAGGGCCCTGCTTTTGTCCTACCAGGCTTCTGGGTTTGTTAAGGGCACGGTGGCGGCTTCAAACTAGATTTCAGTGTTACATGTGAAAGGACACTGGTGATTTCATTTTGACACTCCCACACACACCCCAAGCCCTCAGAGACCAAGTTTATTGTGGCCGAAGACTCTCACCATCCTAAAAATGCCCCAGCATAAGGCATTTTGGGCCTTTTTGTAGTAAAGCAAACCAGACTACTGCAAATGTAGGTAGGCCAGGGAACCTTTACTCCATTGGTCAGAGAGGAACTAGGAGTGTCTTAGGGTGTGTCCGGCAGCGCCTCTCCCCACCCACTCACAGGCCAGTGATCCCTACAAAGCTGAACCCTCACCCACCCTTCCTCAGAATGATGCTGGACTTGCAAAAGGATACCATGTGGACGAAACCAGCTGCACTTGGCATCTGTGACTTGTGAGAAGGACCTGAAGAAGTTGGACCCCTAACAACTTTCCAAGAACATAACAAAGCTGAAGGACATTCCTGTGAAGAATCCCAGCTGACCAGTGACAACTGAACCAGGACTGGACTTTGCTCTTGCCCTCTGCCTGACATCCTGATAGTCTCCAAGTGCTCTCCCTGAAGACCATAGAAGTTGTTTGGGCACCAAAAGAAGTTTGGGAAATTTTGCAAAACCTTTGCCTCAGATCTTGAAGGTGACAGACAGGCAGATTCACAGCATTTGACTAAAGTTCAGGTTTGGCCCATGTGGAGAAGAGGTTTCTCAGAAAAACAAACTCCCTGGTTAGATTTGGACTTCGACACTTTTTCGAATTTCCCTACTTCCAGGCAGGGTCAATCCACTTAGTGTATCCGACCCGCACTGCATCGCAGTCGGCTTCAAGGCCACGGTTTACAGCCGCCATGGACCGCTATTGGCACTTTATGCTTTTTGGTGCTATTTTCCCTCAGGTCTTTGAAAATTCATATCTCTTGTTCCCCTTATCGGAGGTTTGTTATTTTGGTGTCATTTTGCTTAATAAACTTTTCTCTGTTTTTATACACTGGGGTGGAATTTTTTATAGGTGTCGTGTTTTTTACTTTCCAACTGTCTTAGTGCTTCTAAATGCTTTACAGATTTTTATTAAGTTAAGCTTGTCTGCTCTGTGCAATAGCTGCCAGGGATTGAGCTCAGGTTTAAATTACTAAACTGTTTGACTGGACCCAACAGGATAGCGACTATTATTTGTGATGAAAACCAATACACCTCAACTAATAAACCACTTTCTAACAAGACGTGGCTGCCTAATGAGAGAAACCTTGAGGAGAGTGTTCAAGGTCCTTGTCTGACTCAAGGGAAGAGCGGATTGAGACACAATGGGATAACATGGTACATTCCGATAAGACAGATACGTTTTTAATTTCCAGGTCTGATTTTAGGGAGATTTTGGGTGTGATCTATTAGGGGTCAGTGCGTTTGGTTTGGTTTCATGTTGTGTTTTTGGTGTGTCCTGTTGTTCAGAGTGTTGGGACAACATATTATATTGTGGAATGTTTGTAAAAGTGGGCAATCTGTTATGATCATTGTACTGGAATTAAAGCGGAGTTTTGTAGTAGTAACAAGCTTAGGTGTTATTATATATTTTGTATTTGTAGAGCATCAATTATATCAAAGGAATCCAGTTGACCCTTCTTGCTGTTGGCTGGTAGGTTGTCAATGGCTGAAAGAAGACTTACTTCCATTAAGCCTGCTCATGAATTCGATTAATTAGGTCAGGGATGAAGGGGTGAACCACACTGTTCAACCCACACAAGTTTAATTTCCGTGGCTCAGGCCTTCAATTATTTATTATTTTTTTAAAACAATTTTTATTGCTTTTCCATACATTAAAAAAAAAAAAAAACAAGGGGGATCCGGTTACATACCCAAGATAGGTAAAAAAATCACGGTGCAAATCAGGTTATTTATGGCATAGCTGAAGCATCATATGGTGTCCATACCAACCGTTCAGGCACTGCATATGGTCATCACGATAAGTATTTGCAATCAATGAAAATTCCCATCCCCAACTAACTCCCCACCCCGTTCCCCCCTCCCCACCAGGCGTGTCACCTAAGTGCTGGTTGCAAGAATCCAATAGAACTGTTATCTCAGTGGGGCGACTAGTTTGTGTAAGAGGCTGCTGCAGCTGAGTGTCACCTGGCTTGCGTGTCGAGCACCGCTACTAAACGTGTGGCTTCAGATCAAGGTGGTCTTAGAGCTGCTTATGCGTTAGTCCAGAGCTGCCACAGGGTCACCCACAGGTGCGTCATCCCCCACTGCTTCGGGAGATTTAAGTGCCACAACGAGCGCCTCCCAAGCTCTCGCTCGTTCCAGGGCCTTTTCACTCTCGGTTCGCTTCGCTATTTGTAACCTAATCACTCTCTCACATTCGGCCCACTTCAGGAATTCTGCTTTCCACTTTGCTATGCTAGGGCCCCGTTTTGCCTTCCAATGGGTGGTGATGTTCCTTTTGGCCAGGAGCAGACCCAGGTCTATAAATTTGCTAGTAATTTTGTTCTTGGACGTGTGGGGAAACCAGTGCAAAATGCAATGAGCCATGGTGGGATCCAATTCTCTATCCGTGAGGTCTGATAATATTGTCGTTACCTCCTCCCAATAACTATCTAGAAACGGGCAACTCCATAACATGTGTTTAAAATCTGCGCTTTCTGTGTTACATCTCGGGCAGGCCGCTGATTGGGCCGGGAAATATGTGTGTAGTTTAGCTGGGGTAAGGTATGCTCGATGTAGAATATGGAAATGCAATAATTGAAACCTTGCATTCCTCGTGCTCTTCCAGGCTCTCTCCACTAGCTCTCCCCACGCCTTTTCCGGGATGTCCCCCCTATATCAGCTTCCCATTTGAGCTTCAGGACAGACAGGGCGAGTAAGGATTCCAGCGTCATGCGTCTATAGAGGCACGTCACTGCTTTAAAAGTGCCTGCTGCCAACACTATGTATTGGCAGCCCATGGAAGTTGGTGGTTCTGTGAGTCCCCTACCCCAGTGCTTCCTGATAGCCGCAGTGAGGGCCGTGTACTGTAGGAAATCACCCCCGGGTAAGTCAAAGCGGGTTTGCAGGTCATTAAACGGGATCATGGCACCCTCCTCATATAGGCCCCCTATGGTAGTCAGCCCCTGTTCCGCCCAAGCTTCCAATCTCTGCCAATTACCACCATGTGATACCAAAGGGGATGATGGACGGAGCGTTAGAGCAAATCAAACACTCACCCCCAGTCAACTGATCTGGGTTTAATCCATCATCATTCTTTAGCTCACTCCACCACCCCAGTTCAGACATGGCCATATGCAAATCAGTCTGACCCTGTGCCTCATGGGAACAGTCCAGCCCGAACTGCCAAGCCATGCCTTCCCTGGACCGGAAACAAGCATCCTGGGACCGGTTTCGGGTTCATAACCCTCATCAGCCAGGCTATCTTGAATCCAGTGGCAAAGTGAGCAAGGGACCCACGTCTGGGCATACCCTGCCAACTTAGGGCGAACAAAGCGATACCAAAGGGGATGATGGACGGAGCGTTAGAGCAAATCAAACACTCACCCCCAGTCAACTGATCTGCATATGGCCATGTCTGAACTGGGGTGGCGGAGTGAGCTAAAGAATGATGATGGATTAAACCCAGATCAGTTGACTGGGGGTGAGTGCTTGCAATGTTCAACACTCCGTCCATCATCCCCTTTGGTTTTGCTATGTTCGCCCTAAGTTGGCAGGGTATGCCCAGACGTGGGTCCCTTGCTCACTTTGCCACTGGATTCAAGCTAGCCTGGCTGATGACGGCTGTAAGCCAGAAACCGGTCCCAGGATGCTTGTTTCCGGTCCAGGGAAGACATGGCTTGGCAGTTCGGGCTGGACTGTTCCCATGAGGCACAGGGTCAGACTGATTTGCATATGGCCATGTCTGAACTGGGGTGGCGGAGTGAGCTAAAGAATGATGATGGATTATACCCAGATCAGTTGACTGGGGTGAGTGCTTGCAATGTTCAACACTCCGTCCATCATCCCCTTTGGTTTTGCTATGTTCGCCCTAAGTTGGCAGGGTATGCCCAGACGTGGGTCCCTTGCTCACTTTGCCACTGGATTCAAGCTAGCCTGGCTGATGACGGCTGCAAGCCAGAAACCGGTCCCAGGATGCTTGTTTCCGGTCCAGGGAAGACATGGCTTGGCAGTTCGGGCTGGACTGTTCCCATGAGGCACAGGGTCAGACTGATTTGCATATGGCCATGTCTGAACTGGGGTGGTGGAGTGAGCTAAAGAATGATGATGGATTAAACCCAGATCAGTTGACTGGGGGTGAGTGCTTGCAATGTTCAACACTCCGTCCATCATCCCCTTTGGTTTTGCTAATTACCACCATGTGGCAAGGCCCTGCACATTAACAATGGTATTTCCTGCGCGTAGGGGTATTTAATAGAGGCTCTTCGCAAATATCTGTGCCAGCATTTTCTTGCCGTGGTGAGTTCCAGGGTGAGGGTCGCGGTGTTAACCGGGAGCCGCAGAACAATGCGGGACAGCAACAGCAGGGGCCTCAAGTCTTCACTGCGCTCGTCATCTCCCCTAGTGGCCCTCGCTACCCACTGCGTAAGCCATTGAAATTGTGCTGCCAAATAATAGGTCTCGTAGTCCGGGACCGCCAGGCCGCCTTCTGCTCGCGGTCGCATGAGTGTATTGAGCACCACCCTGTGTCTGCCCTTGCCCCAAAGGAAGGCTGTGACCATTGAACGAAGCTGCTTGAAATACGCTGCCGGGATCCAGATCGGTAAGGTCCCAAAGTAATATAAGAGCAGCGGGAGGGTTACCATTTTAAGAAGGGCCACAGGCCCGCTACTGACAGCGGCAGAGATCCCCAGAATTCGAAGTTGGCTTTTACCTCTGATGGCCTTCCCAATATTACCCTCAAGGATGTCCTCGTGCTTGTGGTAAATATGTGTGCCCAGATAGGGAAGACATCTGTCTTCCCAATTCACACCCTCTGTGCGCTGAGGGCCTACCCTATTCCCACGAGCCGAGAACAGGCAAGATTTCTTTTTTTTTTTTTTAAGTTTTCAAAACCTTTATTGTAAATCGTGCACATTAGGTTACAAGGTAATCATACAGTACTGCGACACATGGCAGGAGAAAATAGAAACATCGCATCAACCATGAACATCATGAAGACCGTGATACAGTAGCGGCACAACGTGTAAAGAAAGATAAAGTGGCTGGACGTAGAACAAGAGAGGGCAGCAAGGGGCATCCAACGGGGCGGATTAGAGGCGGGAGGGACGTGCGTGGACAGCAGAGAACAGGGGTGGGGGGTGTGGGGGGAAGAGGAGGAGTCCTATGGACCAGCACCGGCAGCCGCTGCAGGCGGAGTGCCGGCAGGGAGCGCTGGAGAGGTCGCAGAGGGGGAGGCATTCCGGGAGAGGAGATATGAAACAAGAGGGCCCTAGATATCGCGTGGCCAACCAGTAACTGGCGTTAATTCCCAAAATTCTGATAAAAGCGTCTGGCACCGCGCAGCATCCTCTAGCCAGGCACCTGCCTTGGGTGCGGGCTTTCGACCCCAATGTATAGCAACTCTACGGCGTGCGAGGACGAGCAGCATAGCTGTGAGTCGGCAGGAGGCATCAGGGCAGTGTCTCACCAAGCCAAGCAGGCAGGCAGGTCAGTGGATCTGGCAAGACAGGCGAGGAGGTTATTTCCGTAATAATAGTGCACACTTAGCGCCAGTATGTAGAGACCAAGGGGCACAGCCAAGCAAGATGAGAGAAGTCCGCCGCAGGAGACTAGTATCGGAGACATCGGTCGCCGGGGACGAGACCCATTCTAAATAACTGAGCAGGGGAGCGGTATAGCCGGTGTAAATATTTAAAATGTATGAGGCGCAGGCGGTAGTTGGGAGATAAGCGTTTGGTCTGCTTACAACAGTACAGCCAGTCCTCTTGAGAGAGATCGATGCCCAAGTCCTCGCTCCAAGCCATGCGGGCGCGTTCAGCAGATATGGAGGACGCCGCCAGCGTGGTGGCATAGAGCCTGGAGACCAGTCTGCGAGGAGAGGGAGAGGTGTACGCCAAGTCAAGGGCATCCATCGAGAGAGGGGGCTGCGGGAACCTGGGGTGAAAATCCCGAGAAGACGCTCTAAGTTGATAATAGAGCAGGGTTTCCATCGGGCCAGACTCGGCCGGTAGCGAAAAGAAATTGCAGTTGGGGTAGAGGTCAGATAAAGTGGTCAGACCCATGCCAGCCGCTCTTTCGCCATTCCCGCTGTGTGCAGCGAGGAGAAAGCCGGGTGGTATGCGACAGGCATGGCGCCTGCGGAGAGCAAGTTCGAACCTGAGTATTTCCTAAGACCGTCCCAGCGCAGGGTCTCCACCGTGTCGATTTCCCCACGTGGTGGTTTGGCTGGGGCAAACATCGCAGTCTGTAGGGGCAAGGGGGCCGCCAGGTCGGCCTCAACCGCCACATGAGGCTGGAATGGCGTCGAGTGCAGCCAGAAGGTGAAGGAAGCTGGCCTGGGCACTCAGGGCATATTGTTTAAAATCCGGGGCACCCATCCCGCCGCAAGCGAGAGGAAGCGTGAGGATGTCAAACAATTCTGGGCTGACGCCCTGCCCAGACAAGGGAGATGAGAAGAGAACGGAGAGTGCGGAAGAAGTGAACTGTGAGAGGAACGGGCACGTTCAGAAACAAATATAAAAATTTCGGAAGCACCACCATCTTAGCGATGGCGATACGCCCCGCCAGGGATAAGGGCAGGCGCCGCCAGAGGGGAATCTTGGACTCCAGCCAGTCAACCGCCCGACCAAAATTGGCTTTCCAAAGTTCATCCACATCCCTACTGAGCCAGACGCCCAGATATCTGGTGGGCCCCGATGCCCACACGAAAGGGTAGTCCGGGGTGAAAGGAGTCGTGGCATCCGTCAAAGAAAAAATAGACTTGCTCCAGTTGACCTGGATGCCAGATAAACCCCCGAATCGCACCACCTCACGGATCATGGGGCCGAGGTTCTCTTGAGGGTGGCGGACGTAGAGCGTGACATCGTCCGCGTACATGGAGATGACCAGGGCCCGGGCCGCGAAACCCAGGCCCCTCTGGGTGTGATGTTGCCTGAGCCGGGCTGCAAGAGGCTCCATGGCCACAGTGAAGAGCATAGGCGAGAGTGGGCACCCCTGCCTAGTGCCCCTCGAGACGCGAATGGGTTCTGATACCTGACCATTGATCCGAAGGCGAGCAACGGGGAGGGCGTAGAGGAGGTGGACTTTACGTAGAAAAACCGGGCTAAAGCCGAGACGGGGAGGAGATAACACAGGAAGGGCCATTCGAGAGTGTCGAAGGCATTGGTGGCGTCCAAAAGAGCCGCCACAGCCAGTAGAGCTGGATTGATCTGGTGGAGTACAGCAAATATCGTGCGGAGATTATGGGACGTTGCGCGCCCGGGGATGAAACCGGACTGATCCGGGCGAGCAATCATGGGCATGAGGGGCAGAAGGCGGGAGGCCAAGAGCTTGGCGAAGATCTTATTGTCAGTGTTAATGAGTGTTAGGGGGCGATAAGAGTCCAGAAGTTCAGGGGATTTGTCTGGTTTTAAGAGCAGAGTCAACAGGGCCTCACGAAGTGAGGGGGGAAAGTGGCCAGATTCGAAGGAGTCATTATACATGGCGGTGAGATGCGGGATAAGGATGGACACAAACGCTTTATAAAAGGAAGCGGGCAGACCGTTGGAACCAGGCGCCTTATCCCCGGGTAGACTATTGATGGCAGCTAGGATCTCTTCCTTAGAAAAGGGTTCATCGAGATACTCCCGATAGCCATTGCTCAGCCAGAGGAGCTCAAGAGTATCGAAGTATTGGTCCAGGAGGTCGCGCGATAGGACAACCCCGGCGGTGTAAAGTTGAGTATAAAAAAGCAGTGACCCGTGAAATGACCTCGGTGGGAGAGGTAGTGCGGTCCGTACCACCTTCTTGCAGTGCTGTGATGTAGGAGGCAGCGTGAGGCCGTCGAAGAAGATTGGCTAGTGTCTTACCGGGGCGGTCACCCTCACCGTAACGGCGCGCCCTCGCCTCGCTACCCAGAAAGGAGAGCTCCCTATCAGCTTCTTGCTCGAATTCAGAAAGTTTGGCTCGGAGCTGTGCAAGGGTGTCGGGGTGGGGGTGACAGAGTGCAAAGAGTCGAGGGCCCTAATCTCTCCCTCTAGTCGCTCAAGAGTGCCACGGATAGAGCGCAAGACTCCCGACTGTTTGGAGATACATTCGCCCCGAACCACCACCTTAAAACCCTCCCAGAGTGTGGAGGGGGAATCCACTGAGCCAGCATTAAGTTCAAAGTAGCTCTCAATTGCAGTTTGAATCTCGGCGCAAAACACCGAATCGCGGAGTGCGTTGGGGGGCAGATGCCAAGCGAATATGCGCTTAGGGGCATGCGGGGGAAGCAGACCGAGGCTTACGGGTGCATGGTCCGAAAGAGTGCGCGCCATGTGTTCGACCGAGGTGACCCAAGCATACGCATCGCGAGTGGTAATCCCAAGGTCCAAGCAGGACCAGCAGCCTGAAGTGCCCGTAACGCAGGTGCCCTCGTGCACGTCCGGATGGGTATGGCGCCATGCATCTAACAGGGAATTATCGGCCAGGATGGAGCGCAAGAGGGAGGTGGAGCGTGGGTGAAAGCGCGGGGCCCAGAGCGATCCAAGGTGGCTGAGGGTGTAATGTTGAAATCGCCCCCCCATAGCAGCGCAGCCAGGCCCAGGGAGGATATGTGTCGCCATACCTGCGCGAGGAAGTCGGGGTAATCGGAATTAGGGCCGTAAATCGCTGCGAGGATCAGGGGCTGGGCTAGGAGGGTACCAAGCAGAATGACAAAGCGCCCTTCGGGATCGGCAATAACCTTAGTGGTGTGCCAGGGGAGCCCTCTACGTAAAAGGATGGACACCCCACGAGAGTAAGTGGAGTAAAAGGAGGAGTGGATCTCGTCCCAATGCCGAGATTGGAGCCTGGAGGCGGTGGCGGGGAGCAAGTACATCTCCTGGAGGAAACAGATGTCAACTTTGTGGCGAATGAGGTGTGCATGTACAAGGCGGGCCTTCCGATGATCATTTAAGCCGCGGACATTCCAAGTCCAGAGTGTGGTGGCTGTCATGAAGCTATGTCAGGAAGGGGAATGCCAGATGAGGCCAAGAGCGAAAAGGGAACCTGAAAAGCGAAGGATGCGATGTGCAGTACAAAAGGCAGTGTATCAGCCAGCACGGTGTAGATTAGAACAAAAAACAAACCCAATAACAGGCCTCGGAGGTGAGGCAACATTACCCAAGAGACCCACCCCCACCCACACCCCAATCAGGTTGAGAGACCAACCCCACCCACCCAGGGAGCCCACAACTGGGAAGGGAAAAAAATCAAGTGAGGAAAAAAGGGGAATCCTCCCACGGAGACGTGGCTCAGTGCAGCATACACCCCTGCCGCAAGGACAGGGTGGCCAAGCCGTAGGTAAAGGCGGACTGCAGAGGAGGGGGCAGGAGAACCAATATACCCCTCAAAGCCCAGGGCCCATCATATACACAAAAAACAAATACAATGCCAAAGAGGGTCTATGCTGCATGTAGAGGAGAGGGAAATATGGTGCTGTGGGGTCCAGTACAGTAAGAGTCACATCAGCAGAGCAGGTCAGCCGGGCCCAGGAGCTAGGAAGCATGAAGGCGACAGATGTGGGCCAACGTAGGTGTAGTGAATGAACAACAAGAACTAGGACCACAGCGAGCAAGCTCACGCCATTGCAGCGTAGGAGATCAGAATGCGTGAGCACGGGTAGTTATCAGTCAATGTCACTAGAGCCGCCGGACGCGGCCACTTGAGAGCTGGAGGGGGTGGAGCGCTGCGATTGGTCCAGTGTTTTGGCGGAGGCCAGAGCCGTCTTTGGCCCAATATAACACCTCAGGGCCCGCCACAATCACAAATAACAAATACAGTGCGAAAGATTGTCAATGCAGCATAAAAAAGGAGAGAAAGATGTAAGGCTACGATTACAGGTGATGCAAAAGTTCCACCAGCAGAAAGGATCAGCCAGGTCCAGGAGCCAGGGAGTGTGAAGGCGACGAATGCGGGCCAGCATAAGGGTGGTGAGGCGTCAACAGGAGCCCGGTCCAGCCCAGGCAAGCTCGGGTCATGCAGTGCAGGAAATCAGAGTACATGAGCAGGGGTTGTTATCAGTCATTGTCACTGAGATCGCCGTTCGCGACTGCCTGGGAGTTGGAGGGGGTGGAGCGCTGTGTTTTGTCCAGTTTCTTGGCGTAGGCCATAGCCGCCTTTGGTTCCAGGAAAGTATGCACCTGCGAGCCGTGACGGACGCGCAGCTTGGCTGGGTACCCCAAAGAATAAGATACGTTGTGTTTTTGCAGCAGACGTTTGGCCGGGAGAAACTCACGACGGGCAGCCTGAACCGCCATCGTATAATCAGGGTAAAAGGAGATCGAGTTCCCCTGATGACGAATTTCCCCCTTCTCCCTGGCAGCTCGAAGGACCGCGTCCCGGTCCCGGAAATTCAAAAGCTTGGCAATGATAGGTCGAGCAGGAAGGCCAGGAGCGGGCCGGGGACCCAGAGAGCGATGGGCCCGCTCAACGATGAACACCGGAGAAAGAACCTCCCCAAATAGATCACGAATCAAGCGTTGAACAAAATCCTCCATTTTGGCTATGTTGGAGGATTCGGGCACGCCTGTGATACGGAGGTTGCTCCTGCGAGAGCGCGCCTCCAAATCCTCATTCTTGTTTTTAATAAGCTCCAAGACTTTGTCCATCTGCTGGAGTTTGTGGTGATCCCGGGCGGCAGCGTCCTCCGCATCCGACACCCTCGTCTCAACCCGAGTTAGTCGCGTGTCATGAGAGTCCACCCGAGCCTTAACAGTGTCCAGGCGGGCGGAGAGTTGATCAAGTTGTGTGGCGATACCGGTGACAGTGGATTTCACATCCAGCATTATGGCTTTGAGATTGTCCTCACGGGTAGAGTTGTGTTCGGGCTGGGTAGGGAGTTCGCCAGGATCCGCGACTGCCCCTTCCTGCCTTGACGATTTGCGTTGGTCAAACGCCAGCTTCGGTTGTTTGGGATCAGTCTGCCCCATGATCCGACACCAGTGTGCCCCTCCAGTCAGGGGGCCAGGGAGCAGAGGGAGCAGCGTATGAGGAGACTGGGATTGACAGGAGAGGCAGAAATGGAGAGAGGGTGCCAATGGAGGTGGTGGCAGTCCAGAGCAGGTGAGGTGCAACGCAGCCAGCCGGGCCGCCCAGGAGGATCCCAGCACCAGGTGAGCAGGAGAGTCCAATGAGGGAGGAGTGCAGCAGCAGCGTGCTTATACGGGGTCTTAGGGAGACAGGTCAGACCAAGCTGGAACAAAGTGACCTGGGGGGGGGGGGGGGGTGAGACATGTTAGAGAGTAAGCCCACGAGCTCCAGGCAGAATGCCCTGCACCGGGACCCCGCAGAGCAAGTGGCGCCTCGAGGTCGGAGGTGGCGGGCGTGAGAAGGTCCCAGACCTGGCAGAGGAGCAGACACAGTTGGCCCGGGGGAATGATCACGCAGGCAAGAGAGTCCGGGGGAGGGCGGAATGGAGGATTAGAGCGTTGGCCCTGGCGATCCGCCGCGGAGCCAAGCCCGGCGAGGAACCGCCCAGGCCTGGAAGAAGCTGGCGAGGAGCGGGCTCGTTGGTGCGGGCAGCAAAATCCAATGCAAGGCGGAAATGGAGGAATGAGGCCGCGCTGGGTCGTGCAAGCAGCAGATGAGACACAGGGCGCAAGGCCAGAGCAGCGGGCCGGCAGGAGGCGAAGGTGCAGACTCCGATCCCGGCCGCCGGCAGGGGTAAACGGGAGTGCGCACCCGCAGGGCCACCAAGCGGCGAGGAGTCGCTGGGGGCACGCTGCCCGCGTTGCGAGCCCTGAGCAAGCAGGCTGAGGCAACGGGCACCAGGAGGAGGAGAAAGGCGGCCGCGCGGAGCACCGGTCCGGGCGGTACGGCGAGCGTGCCCCCGACCCCGCCACAAGGCTCCCGCGCTGAAAGACTCACCAGGCCCAGAGTGGCGGAGTAGCAGGTCAGCTCCGATGAGGTGTCCATGTCTGCAGGGGTCCTCTATGGCAGGATGGCGGATCGGTGACACCGCTGCAGCCCAGGCCGAGCGCCCCCTGTGCGCCAGCAGGGAGGCCCAGACGCCACACCAGGCCCCAGCCACAGATCTTGACGTGCCGGCACAGATGAGGGCCCAAGGAGGAGGTAATAGACGCCCAAAGGTGAGGTGAGTCAGAATGACCCGGTGCCGGAGGACAGCACCGAGAGAGTCCGCAGGATTTTCCATATTATTGGCTTGGCCGGCAGAGCCCACTTAGAGTGCGGCCATCTTGCAGCTGGCCAAGCCACGCCCCTCGGGAACAGGCAAGATTTCGACCAGTTCACCTTCAATCCTGCTACACCTTGCTGAGAGCGTGGAGCAGGTTTTTTGCCCCCAAGAGCTCCGTTCGAGTCAGCAAGGAAAAGCAAAAGGTCGTCAGCATATAATGCAATATGATGAACCGGTCCATTTACGTCAAGCCCCCGGTAAGCCTGCCCTAATCTGGCATGTGCTGCTAAGGGCTCCATCGCCAGCGCAAATAACAATGGAGAGAGGGGACAACCCTGCCGCGTGCCCCGCCCCACCCTGCAAGCGTCGGAAATTAGCCCCCCAGTTTTAATTCTGGCGGTGGAGTCAGTATATAAAAGAGCCGTCCAGCTCACAAAGCCAGACCCAAGCCCCATTTTCCACATCACATGAAATAGGAAAGCCCACTCCAGACTGTCGAAGGCTTTTTCCATGTCCACTGCGAATATTGTGGCAGCATCCGCATGCTAAGTGTCCGCTTCCAGGACACGCATGAGCCTTCTGATATTGAGCACTGTGTTTCTAGTGGGGATGAACCCAGATTGGTCACTATGTATAAGGGTGGTCATGTGAGGGAGCAACCGGGAGGCTAAGATTTTACTTAGTATTTTATAATTGAGATTGAGCATGGATAAGGGGCGGTACGCAGTTTTATCCCACGCCTGCTTGCCCGGGTTTAGCAGAGGGATGATGATCGCCTCTCTAGTGGAGATAGGGAGTTTGCCAAGTCGCTTGGCATCATTATATAATTGTACGAGTTTGGGAGCCAAGAGGTCAATGTATGCGAGGTAAAATTCTATCGGGAGACCATCTGTGCCCGGGGTTTTATTGCGGGCCATACTCTTAATAGCTCCGCGCACCTCTTTCTTCGATCTCTCGGCCTAGCGAGAGTGCTGTATCCTCATCCAGTGCAGGTAGATCAACCCCTTGCATGAATTCCTGCAGTTCCTCATCCGTTGGGGACAACTGACTTCGATAGAGCTCAGTGTAATATTCCAAAAATAAGTCATTGATCCCTTTTTGATCGTATCTGGCTACCCCATTCTGGTCCCTAATCTCCAGTATGACTGACCCCCCGTCTGGCCAGGTTGGCCAACCAAGCCAGAAGTGCCCCCGATTTGTCCCTCTCCGAGTGTGCTCGGGTTATGTAGTTTTTGTAGTCTAAGCATCGCAGGCGCTCTACTTGTGTGGCTACCGCCTCCCTGGCCTCTAGCAGCTCCTGTTGTTTATCTGGGTTTTCAGGTCTGTCCTTTTCCAGGGCGCGCAGGCGCTCGTCATCTCTCTTTATATCTTGTAGGAGAACCTTCTGAACTCCAACCAACTCAGATATGCACCTCCCCCTAAGGACTGCTTTACAGGCGTCCCACTCCACGAGGGAGGATGTGGCCGTACCCCCGTTGTCTTGAAAGTAGTTAGTGATAGCTGTGCCTATTGTGGAGCGGAAAGCTTGGTCGTCTAAGGCCTCTGGGCGCAAGCGCCAGGTGGGAATTTTCGGGCGCGCGCGTGACCATTGTAACTGCACCAGGACAGGGTTGTGGTCGGAGAGTGTCCTGGTAAGGTATTCGCTGCAGCCAACCCCCTCATGGACATCAGGTGAACACAGAATGGCATCTAGTCTGACATGTAATTCATGGAGGGCCGAGAAGAAAGAGTAATCTCGGGTCATGGGGTGATGCGCCCCCCAGGTGTCAATTAAGCCCCATTTCGGTTGCCAATTACGGCGTGAGTCTGCGAGTTTGTGTGCAGGAGCATTAGGGAGTGGCGGGTGAGAGCGGTCAAGGGTAACGTCAGAGGTGCAATTAAAGTCGCCCCCCCAGTAGTATCGACCCCGTGAGGACGGTTGCCAGCTTTCCTGATAGAAGAGAGAAGAAGGCCGGTTGGTCCGAGTTGGGCGCATAAATACTACCTAGTGTGAGGTCCCTACCATCTAGCCTCCTCGTCACCACCACATACCTGCCCTCTGGGTCAATAAGTTGTGACGTGCATTGGAATGGAACACCTGCCCTTACCCATATCAATACTCCTCTCGCAAAGGCGGAGTACGTGGTGTAGTAAGCCTGACCCCTCCAGCAGCGCTGCAACGCCTTCCCTTCCTTTGCTAGCATATGAGTTTCTTGGAGGAATGCGATCTGAATGCCTCTGCGGGTTAAGTAAGAGTGTATCTTATGGCGCCTGACCATAGAGTGCATACCCCGCACATTCCACGAGAGACAAGTCAAGCCTAATGGGGATCCCATGGTTGTAGCCTATGGTCGCAATCCTTAAAAAAAAAAAAAAAAAACGTAACCCCGTGACACGCCTGGGTCCCCTTAAAAAAAAAAAAAACTATAGAAACTACCCCAACTCCCCCTCCCCAGCTCAGGCCTTCAATTATAACATGATATCCTAAGGTCTTTACATCTGTTCCACTCCATTCATTGTTATTGATTCTTCAGAGCAGCTCTTAGTTGCTACTGCATCAGTTTCTGCCTCCTTTACCCTGTGGCTCAAATTTCAAAATAGATTCAAAGTTCTCCTTTAGTCTTACAAAGCGCTTTGATGCAATTTAAATCTTCATTAAACAAAGACGAATTTTCAAACACAGAGGCAGCCACTAGATTGTTCTCTGTGCAAGACTGCCATGAGAAGCAATGGCCTCTCTTTATTCTGTCCCAAAAGTTTGGATGTCACAGGGTATGGCTGTAGGAAGGCGAGAACACTGGAGTTCTTCCAGGCTGATGGCATTTGGAGTCATCTTGTGCCTTCCAATCTTTTCAAAGTCACACCTTCATTTCTGCAGCTCTGGGAGGTGGCAAAATCAGAGCCTTGCTAGAACCTAAACCCTGGAATAATATGAACCCCAGTGTATTCAGTGAAGCCATTATCAGAGCACAGATATAATGAGAACACTGCCATAATTTGTCTCCTTTACAGTACAAGTGATTTCTGAAGCTTCCTGTCCCTTGGCCAACCAGATATTTTAAAAATTCCATACCACTGACAACTTTATGGGCCACTATCATCACATCAAATGTCCTCACTCCCCTTCATTCCAAAGGAACAAAGGTGTATATTGGGGTGTTGATTGGGAGTGTCAATAGAGACAACCTTAACCCTCCACTATTCCAGAGATATATGGAACGTAAAATACTAAGAGGAGAAGGACTCCTAGATGATCAAAATGGATCATATATTTCAATAGAATGCAAATACTGCTGTAGGGGGTATTAGGATGTTGTTAAAGATGATGTAAAATACATCGGAATGTAGTTGTGGGTGGACTGTTTAGCCTTTCCTTTTTGAATTCACCAACTGCAGGTCCCTCAAATTTCCTCTTGTGCAGAAAACACGTTTGTTTTGGTGTCCTACTGGAATATGGACACCACACCTCCTCTCACCTCTTCCTCTATTGGTTTAGCCACAGCTACCACAAAAGGTTGGTCTGCACCTGTGCTTTAAGACCCAATGCAGGACTGCTCACACACTGGCCTATATGCCAATCATAATAATGCTAGGTTCAACGATTCAAGAGAAGACCGGTGTACAGACATGAGGAATAATGATGTCTCTACATCTAGTGATCTCTTAACATTAGATTTATTGGCTGCACTGTGAATTTAAACTCTGGCAGAGTAAGATCAAATCAATCACTGAGTCCACCAAGGTAACAGTCACACTTTAGAAAACAGGGAGGCAAATAGTCCCTCCTTTCAAAAAAAGACATCCTAAACTGCAACCCCATGCACCACTTGGTCAATTCCATAACCCAAAGTGGGCTAAGCGGAGCAACCAATCAACAAGGCATCCTTGGTACACAACCAGACTTCAAACATCACTGACGGAAGTGCTTCATGGCTAGGAGCTACAAAAGCTCTCACTATAATGTTCACTGTTCCAGGCTGCCTTATGGGGCCACAGTTGGTACATATTGCCCATGTCAAAACTAGGCTGACAACACCCAGGAGTTTACACAAGCAGCCCTAATATGGAACAGACCCAGGCTGCAGAGTTGCAACCATCAAAGTCCAGCACACAGCATGGAAGAGTGCAGTCAAAAACACTCACTGTGTAGTGAGACCTTATTCCAAGAGTACCATTGCTAATTTTCCACACTTAAGTACCAACCAGCTACTGTATCGCCAAAGACCACAGAACCTCAGTGTACAAGATCAGAAATCCAAATGATTAGCGAACTGCAAACGCTGTAAAGAGCTCACAACTGAGCATGTGTATGAGCTAGAAGCTATGATAAACTGTCAAAATGGGTCAGCTATAGGGAGGTATTAGGCTTTATTACTTCAATCAGAGGAACCCTGCAAACAGCAAACCTAATCCTCTGCCATCAAAGTGATCTTACCAGTGAAACAAAAACCAGGATGAAGTTACAGAGGGTTGTGGCGAGAAGCACAAATATACTAGGAGTACCACAGTGATTGCATAAAAAAAAAAAAAGAAAGTTAATGATTCCGTCACATGGGAGTAAACCTTGTAAAAGAGGCTTACTAAATATCTGCAAAGCATAAACACTGGTGCACAAGATTCCATTTCAAGCACTTCATTTGGTAGTCTCTCAAAAAGGCACGATATAAAGGGGGTATTCTGCAAGAAAACAAGACAAGCTCTATAGTACATGGCAAGACATTGCATCTTGGATTTATGTTGACAGTAAGAAGAGGGATATATTGGGAGTAGGGTGATGCTTTCAGCTACAGACAATGGAAGGAGCAGGAGAGTTGGAGGGCTGTTTACGCGTGTGCAGTATTTGCCATAATAGAAGGGGAGGTATAGGTGATATGCGAAGCAGCGAAGGGAGATAAGAGGTGTACGAGGTACAATCTTGATGGGTGTTGGAGCAAAGATCTTATAATGAGGACGCTATTTTACGGGAACTTGTATGTTCAAGTTTTCCTTTAATATTCTATATATGACACAAGGCACAAACATAGTCTGAACTGTACAAGCGGCTATCTTTAGTGTGCACTGCTTGAGAGCCAGTGACTAGTATAATTTTACAGTAGTAAACGGTGTGGCAGAAGTGCTTCTGTAGGTTACTGATGTACTTTGTTGCTTGATGATGTTATGTATGAGGGTCATACCACACGTCAATACAGATGTACTTGTAAATGCAGGATTATTCCCATCTTTTGCTCTCAAAATTGTGCAGTCTATAAAAGAGACAGTTTTGTGTGCATACCATAGAAAGTCCTTTGTCATTGCATTACCGGGTTGCTGCAGTGCAGTCCTGTATACAAAGAGCTGAGCCCAAAGCAGCATGCCGTTGTTTCTGCAAAATGAGTCATCAGTCTCTAGTATTCCTTGCTTTTAGGCTAGGTTTCACCATCTTAGCAAGAAACATTTTAAAAACAAGTGAAAACGTTGGGGAACTTTGGATTTCCATTAGGGGCAAGGGATTGTCATTGAGATAAGTGAAGCTGTAGCCTGCATAATCATAATGGAGCTGCTGTGGGGATACCAGTTTCTGAAGCAGTCTTGGGCTTGGTAGGTGGCTTTTGAACTGGTAAGTTCCAAAGCACACATTACTATACTGATCTGGATCTGTTGTTGGGCTAGTGACATTCTATCGTACAGCCGAATAAGGATTCTACAAAATTTGCTCTTAGGGCATTAAATCTGCTAGTTGTCATGGGCGTTTTGGGAGTTGCCACAAAACTTTAAAGTACTGCCACAAAAGTCCTTCGGCGCTCGTAGGATTGTGCAACTTTCACACTTAGAACATTAGAGAGCTGCTTTCTTACTTTGGCTTTTCTCTTTCCCCCAAAACCTTTAACCCCTTCGCTGCTAGGCCTTTTCCCCCCCTGTGCTAAGCCTTTTTTTGGCTATTTGGGGTAGTGCGCGCTTAGGCCCCTGTAACTTTTTGACCACATAAGGTATCCATGCCAAATTTGCGTCCTTTTTTTCTAACATCATGGGGATTGTAAAGGTACCCAGGGTTTGTGGATTCCCCTGGAGGGGACCCAAAAATTAGCCAAAATACAGCTAAATTTTGTTTTTTTGGGGACAAATGCGAAAAAAGGGCTACAGATGAAAGCGTCTGGTTTTTTCCCTGCAAATGGCATCAAAAAAGGGGTTGTGGTGCTGAAATCACCATCTTCCCAGCTTTCAGGGACAAGCAGACTTTTGTCAGAAAACCAACTTTTGTTACACAGTTTTTGGCATTTTTCTGGGACATAGCCTATTTTTTCTATTTTTTGTGCTTTCAACCTCCTTCCAGTTAATGGTAGAAATGGGTATGAAACCAATAATGGATCCTGGAAAGCCATACATTTCTGAAAAGTAGACAAAATTCTGAATTCAGCAAGGGGTCATTTGTGTAGATCCTTAAAGTTTTCCTTATAGAAACTAAGTTAAATAAAGGAAAAATTGAAAATTAGTTGAAAAAAACAGCCATTTGTGTCAACGTTTTCACCTGTAACTTCTTCTAATTATGACAGCTATTTGAAGGCAATATACCGTTATATCCGCTGGACCTTTCTGGTTGTGGGGATATATAGGACTTGTAGGTTCACCAAGAACCCGACGAACCCAGAGCCAATAACTGAGCAGCATCTTGCAATGGTTTTTTATTATGTACCGGGTATATAGAAATTATTTTGGGAAAATGTATACATGGAAAAATTGTTATGAAAGACACCTATGTATTTCTGAAATGGGAACAAAATGTAGATTTTAGAAACAGTAGATATTTGGACATTTCCGAAATTGGGAGTACCCATACTAGCATGAGAATTATAGGTCATTTATCAAAATGACTTATTTTTTACACATTGTCTTTCATTTGGAAGGCAGAAATGCATCGAAAGTCAATAGGTAATAACAGTTGCTCTACAATTCTGTGTTACCCTAAGTCTCCCGATAAAAATGGTACCTCACTTCTGTGGGTAGGCCTTGTGCCCACAACAGGAAATGGCTCAAAATGCAACGTGGACGTACCACATTTTCACAATGAAAAATGACCCTTTTTTTGCAAAGTGCCTAGCTGTAGTTTTTGAACCCTAGCTCTGCGGGCACTTAGGGAAACCTAGCAAACCTATACATTTTTGAAAACTAGATACCCAAGGGAATCCAGGATGGGGTGACTTGACTGGCTCTCACCAGGTTCCGTTACCCAGAATCCCTTGCAAACCTAAAAATTGGCAAAAAAAAAAAAAAACACATTTTCCTCACTTTTCTGTGGTGGAAAGTTCTGGAATCTGCGTGGATCCACAAAATTCCACCCACCCCGCGTTCCCCAAGGTCTTCCAAAAAAAATGGTGCCTCACTCGGGTGGGAGGCCCAAGAACCCGCGACAGGCAAGGGCCCACAACGTATTGAGGCGACCTCAAAATGGCCTATCACAAAACGACCTGGTTTTGCAAGGGGGTCCCATGACGTTTTGGCCCGGGGCTCGGCGGCCACGTAGGGAAACCTACCAAACCCACACATTTCTGAAAAGTAGACACCCGGGTGATTCCAGGGAGGTATGGCTTGCATGGATCCCCCAACGTTTTCTTACCCAGAATCCCCTGCAAACCTGTCATTTTGCTGAAAAAATCCCTTTTTTCACACATTTTTGTGTGGTAAAGTTGTGGCATCACGGGGCTGACACAAATTTCCTACCACCCAGCGTTCCCCCAGGTCTCCCGATAAAAATGGTGCCTCACTCGGGTGGGAGGCCCAAGTACCCGCGACAGGCAAGGGCCCACAACGTATTGAGGCGACATCAAAATTGCCTATCACAAAATGTTCCCTGTGACTGGGAAGAGCCCAAAACATAGGGATTTAGGGTATAGCACCGAGAATTCTAAGCGCTATATTTTTTTAAAAATACGTTTTTAGCCAGTTCTGCTTTGGACACCCACACAAGTGAGGTATCATTTTACTCGGGGGAACAAGGGCAACGCTGGGTGGTAGGACATTTGTGCCAGCACGGTGATTCCACGCAAAAATATGTGGAAAATATGGTTTTTTCAGCTAAATTTGAGGGTTGCAGGGGATTCTGGGTAGGGAAACGTTGGGGGATCCACGCAAGCCATACCTCATTGGACTCCCCAGGGTGTCTAGTTTTCAGAAACGTGTGGGATTGGTAGGTTTCCCTAGATGGCGGCGAGCCCGGGGCCAAAAAACCAGGTGCCCCCCCCCCAAAACCAGGTAGTTTTGTTATAGGTAGTTTTGAAGTCTCCACAATACGATTTGGGCCATTTCCTGTTTCAGCCACTATGCCTACCCACACAAGTGAGGTACCATTTTTATCGGGAGCCCTGGGGGAACGCAGGGTGGTAGGAAATTTGTGGATCCACGCAGATTCCAGAACTTTCCCACACAGAAAATTGAGTAAAAAGTGATTTTTTTCTGCTAAATTTGAGGTTTGCAGGGCATTCTGGGTAGGAAAACGTTTGGGGACCCATGCAAGCCATACCTCGCTGGACTCCCCCAGGTGTCTAGTTTTCAGAAATGTGTGGGTTTGGTAGGTTCCCAAGATGGCCGCTGAGGCCGGGGCCAAAAACCCAGGTGACCCCCCTTGCAAAACCAGGTTGTTTTGTGATAGGTAATTTTGATGTCTCCTCAATACGTTCTGGGCCCTTGCCTGTCGCGGGTACTTGACCCACCCACGCGAGTGAGGTATCATTTTTATCAAGAGACCTGGGGGAAAGCTGGGTGGTAGGAAATTTGTGGATCCACGTAGATTCCAGAACTTTCCCACACAGAAATTGGAGAAAAACGTGATTTTTCAGCTAAATTTGAGGTTTGCAGGGTATTCTGGGTAAGAAAATTTTGGAGGACCCACGCAAGCCATACCTCGCTGGACTCCTCCGGGTGTCTAGTTTTCAGAAATGTGTGGGTTGGGTAGGTTTCCCTAGATGGCCGTTGAGCCCGGGGCCAAAAACTCATGGGACCCCCCTTGCAAAACCAGGTTGGTTTGTGATAGGTAATTTTGATGTTGCCTCAATAGGTTTTGTGCCCTTGCCTGTCGCGGGTACTTGACCCATCCACACAAGTGAGGTACCATTTTTCACGGAAGACTTTGGGGGACGCGGGGTGGGTGGAATTTTGTACATCCACGCAGATTCCAGAACTTTCCACCAAAGAAATGTGAGGAAAATGTGTTTTTTTGGACATATTTTTAGGTTTGCAAGGGATTCTGGGTAACAGAACCTGGTGAGAGCCAGTCAAGTCACCCAATCCTGGATTTCCCTGGGTATCTAGTTTTCAAAAATGTATAGGTTTGCTAGGTTTCCCTAGGTGCCGGCAGAGTTAGGGTTCAAAATCTACAGCTAGGCACTTTGCAAAAAAAGGGTCCGTTTTCACTGTGAAAATGTGGTGTGTCCATGTTGCGTTTTGGGCCGTTTCCTGTCGCGGCCACTAGTCCTACCCACACAAGTGAGGTACCATTTTTCTCGAAAGACTTTGGGAAACGCGGGGTGGGTGGAATTTTGTGGATCCACGCAGATTCCAGAACTTTCCACCACAGAAATGTGAGGAAAATGTGTTTTTTTGGGACAAATTTTTAGGTTTGCAAGGGATTCTGGGTAACAGAACCTGGTGAGAGCCAGTCAAGTCAGCCCATCCTGGATTCCCCTGGGTGTCTAGTTTTAAAAAATGTATAGGTTTGCTAGGTTTCCCTGGGTGCCGGCAGAGCTAGGAACCAAATTCAACAGGTAGGCACATTCCGAAAAAAGTCAGTGCCTAGTGGGCTTTCTGCCGCCCTGGGGAGGGGGGGAAATCAGGGGCTATTGCCCCGATATGCCCCCGAGGGGGGCAGAAAGACTGTGGCTATTCTTTTGGGGGGGTCGGGGGCATTGGGATGCCTATTCTGGTCAGCCCCCACCCCTCCGTATAAAAAAGCCAGCATAATCGCTGGCACATACTGGGCTTTCTGCCCCCCCGGGGGGCAGATCAGGGGCTACTGCCCCCATCTGCCTCCTGGGAGGGGCAGAAAGACAGTGACATCTTTTTTGGGGTGGGTGGGGGCATTGGCATGTCCATTCTTGGCAGCCCCCACCCCGAACTTTGTAAAAAAAAAATCCCTGGTGGCTAGTGGGCCTTCTGCCCCCCGGGGGGCAGATAAGGTGCTATTGCCCCATCTGCCTCCCAGGGGGGCAGAAAGACTGTAGCATTTTTTTTGGGGTGGGGGCATTGACATGCCAATTCTGGGCAGCCCCCACCCATATAAAAAAAAATCCCTGGCGCTTAGTGGGCTTTCTGCCCCCTCCCCGGGGGGCAGATCAGGGGCTATTGCCCCCATCTGCCTCCTGGGGGGCAGAAAGTTTTTTTTTCTTTGGGGGTAGGGTGGGGGCATTTGCATGCCCATTCTGGGCAGCCCCCACCCCGGGCCTATAAAAAAATAATCCCTGGCATCTAGGGTATTTCTGAACCCCCGGGTGGGGGCAGATTGGTGGCCACTGCCACCATCTGCCCCCCCCGGGGGGGCAGAAAGACTGGAATTTCGTGGGGGAGGGGTGGGGGCATTGGCATGCCCATCTTGGGCAACCCCCACCCCTAAATGTATCGAGGGAAAAAAACCCTGGTGTCTAGTGGGCTTTCTGCCCCCCGGGGGGCAGAATGGGGGCTACTGCCCCCATCTGCCCCCCAGGAGGGGCAGAAAGACTGTACCTTTGCGGCGGGGTGGGGGCATTGGCATGCCCATATTGGGCAGCCCCCACCCCAAATTATAATTTAAAAAAAAATCCCTGGTATCTAGTGGGCTTTCTGCCCCCCCGGGGGGGCAGATTGGGGGCTACTGCCCACATCTGCCCCCCAGGAGGGGCAGAAAGACTGTACCTTTGCGGCGGGGTGGGGTGGGGGCATTGGCATGCCCATATTGGGCAGCCCCCACCCCTAACTATAATTTAAAAAAAGAATCCCTGGTATCTAGTGGGCTTTCTGCCCCCCCCCGGGGGGGCAGATTGGGGGCTACTGCCCAATCTGCCCCCCAGGGGGGGCAGAAAGACTAATTTTGTGGCCGGGGGGGGGGGGGTGGGGGCATCGGCATGCCCGTTTTGGGCAGCCCCACCCCCAACTATAATTTAAATAAAAAACCCTGGTGTCTAGTGGGCTTTCTACCCCCCCCGGGGGGGCAGGTTGGGGGCTACTGCCCCATCTACCCCCCAGGGGGGGCAGAAAGACTAATCATGGCAAATATTTTATGGGGGGAGCAAAGGCCCTTGCCCAAGGGGCCGCTCCCCCCTCCCTGGTGCCTAGTGGGTGGATCCCTGCTTGGGGATCGCCCTCCTGGGGCGATCCCCAAGCAGTGATCCACTAGGGAGGGGTACCATTGGAAAGGGGAGATTCTCCCCTTTCCAACGATACCTCTCCTGAGTTTCTACGTGCACAGGGGGCTGAGATAGCCCCTGAGCACGTTGAAACTGAAATGAGCCTCTTGGCTCATTTCAGTTTCACTGAAATGACATCAGCGCGACGTGCGCGCCGATCGTCATTTAAGGGAAACCAGGGGGGGCGTCGGCAGCTGGGGAAGCTCTTCCCCAGCTCCCGAGGCTTTAGGGGATTAAAGGGAATCCCTCTGGTGCCCGCACCAGAGGGATTTCCTGTGCTGGGTTCCATGACGAGCTGGACTCGTCATGAGCACACGAGCACTGTGTGCCATGACAAGTCCAGCTCGTCATGAGCATGGAAGGGGTTAAAACAATTTTTTAAATCGTATACCACAATGTCAAGAACACAAACAATGCTGCTCGTACATCAAATTCACTCCTTCTGGCAAGTAGCCGGTGCCCAAAATCATGAATAGTGTATTATCGATCAAGAAGGCTGTGTGTATAAGCCATCCATTCACCCCAGATCTTCTTGTAATTCTGTGGGAAGCAACAGGATTTATATAGGTGTTTTGCCGCCAAGGTACAATACTCCTTCCCATATGTCCATTGGCCGTTGCTGCACGGAGCCCCAGTGTCTAGCTATGTCCCTTTTGCCTAGGAGAAATCCCATGGCAACTAATGATCTCTTATAACAGCTCCCTCCCCATCCGTCCATCAGCCCCATCAGCTTCGGTCTGGGCGTTATTGTCCTACCCGCAAATTGTGATAGTGTGGTGCAAACGTTCTGCCAGTACTTTTGTATGTTGGGGCATTCCCATATCGTGTGACAAAAGGTGCCTGGGGCTTGTTGAAATCTCAGTCACCGGGGGTCTGAGTTTCCCTTCATCCCATGTAGCTGTAAAGGGCTATAGTAGATGCAAGTAGTTGAGCTGAATTAGCCGCAGCTGATCGGATATTGCCAGCACTCTGGGAGCCATCCTCGCCTCCACCCAGTCCTCGTCCTCTAAGAGACCCACATCTTGTTCCCATCTGTTGCGTAGTGCCACCATCAGGTCGGGGGTATTAGTTACCAAGGTACAATATAATGAGGAGATGCCTTTTTTTTTACCCATTTGTGACTCTTTGACATGTGCCTTAAGGGGATTGTATTGTGGAAGTGTGTTCTGGGAGTCCAGGGGAGCCTCAAGTTGTAAATATCAATAGGATTATGTCTTGAGTAAGTGTCGGATAGGTGCTGGAATGTGCACATTGAGTTTCCCTCCCAGACATCCCCCAGTTTGAATATTCCAATGTTGTACCATATACAGAAGCTCTCGAGTGCAACTGAAGAACCAGGTGTTCTTAATAGAAGACCACCCAGCGGTGCAGGAAACACCCAAGTCAACAGCTTCCTCCAAGTACGTTCAAAAACGGGAGACCACACCAATGGGAGTGAAGAAACACTGGTTTATTCATTTGATACAGACAATCTCTAGAGATGGAAGAGTATCCGAAACCCACTGGAAGGTAGGTGACGAGAGACTGTTCACCCTGCGAGGGACACGCAGCATCCCTTATAGGACGTGGACACTCCCCTCGCAGGAGAAGGAATTGCAAAAAAAGTCTGTTTAGCTCGAGGGATGGAGAAACTGGCGTCAAGCAGTCCAGGCCTTAGGCAGATCACCTGGCTCTTATCACGATGTTAGATGAGGGATGAAACCTGTGGGCGAGGTCATTCACATTTCAACATTCCTGGAAGATTTTATCGTGGGTGCGGTAAAAGGTCAGCTTGTGGTGTAGTTGGACACGTACACGGTCTTGAGGGTTAGAGGCAAAAATGGGCACGAGAATAAAACAAAATGGTGGTGCACATGGCAATTTAGCAACTTCAGGTTTTACACAATTGTGTGGTTAATCCAGTTCCCGACCCACAGCATCGTTTCTGCTTTCGGGACACCATGCCACCTGATCCATCGTAGTGCCCGACGCCAACATGTAAGAGATGTTTGCGTTGCAGGTGGAGGGGTTGTCGGTGTACTGGGGCTGTAGAGGAGGCTGAATATGCCATGGTGTTCAATAGCACAGATTTCTGCTGCTTTGGAGGGTTTGTCTCGTCCCGCGAAAACCCAATCATTTATGGCGACCAGGTGGCTAGTCCAGTAATAAAACTGTATATCCGCAATCCCCAAACCCCCATCGTATGGGTTCAGAGCATATTTGCGGTAAGAGATGCGAGGCTGGCATCCTGCCAAAGAAATTTCACTGTGTCTGGCTGCAGGGTGCGAAAAAGGTGGGTGAGATGTATTGTGGGTAGTTCTGTAGCATATAGAGGAGCAGAGGCATCGCCATCATCTTAAATAATGCTCCCCTGCCAGCTATATTTAGCGGGAGCTTCTCCAAGTGATCAATGTCCTTCTGTACCCAATTTAATGAAGGGGGATGTTAAGGTCCCATGTCTGTTCTTGAGTGAGAGCAATGTGCATCCCTGCCTATTTGGAGTGCTGAGTCGCCCTTTGTATGGGGAAGCTGGCCCTGATGTCTAGTTGAGGTTCAGTTAAGGGGATGTAGGTGGATTTGGGCCAGTCCATGGTGAGCATGGATGCATCTGCGTAGATTTCAAACAAAGACAGGAGACAGGGAGAGAGTTTTTTGGGGCAGCTCATAAAAGAGTTGGAGGTCATCTGCATACAGCGACACCCTGTCCTCGTGTCCATTGGGATAGAGGAATCCACTGGACTGAGCATCTCATCGGATCCACTCAGCCAGTGACTCCATGACAAGGGCAAATAGGAGTGGCGATACGGGGCAGCCCTGTCTAGTGCCTCGTTCAATGTTAAAGGTCGGGGAGAGTTCGCTGTTCACTCAGACCCTTGCCCACGGTTTTGCGTATAATACTTGGACATATCGGCGAAAGAGGACCAAAGTTCATGCCCTTCAATAGGTGGAGTATATTTTGCCAGCAGATAGAGTTGAATGCCTTTTTAAAAATCAATTGATATAAGGACCCTACACTCTGTAGAGTGGGCAGACAAGGCAATTGCGTTATTCAGGCGTCGGAGACAATGACTGGTGCTACACCCTGGCATAAAGTAATTCTGGTCTGGGTGCACCACTGTTTGGATCCTAGGTACTCGCAAACATTTGCCCGGGGGCCACAAATTATGGTCTGTTGTGTGACCGAGGGCCGCACTGATGCCAGCAGGGTGGCGGTAGGGGGTCTGGGTGGATGTATAATGAGGCCTAAAAAAATGTTAAATAAACGCACAAGCATTTATTTGCAGGTTAACTAAAGTTAAGTGGTGCAGGGCACCACTTTAGTTACTTTAGAACTTCATTTAACCTGCAAATAAATACTTGCCCTTTTATTTAAAATTTTTCTGAATATTAGTGCTCAGCAAGTAAACAGCAGCTCGTGCTGCTGTTCACCAGGTGGCCACATGTAAAGGTCAAGAGGGACGCAAGCGGCCCCTGGGACGTACTTTGAGTACCACTGGTTTAGATCATCTTTACCAGGTGGTTGGCTAACACCTTGGCCAGAATCCTTGTCTCCGTGTTGATAACCGAGATGGGTCTGTATGAGTCACACGGGCTGTGAGGCTTCTGCAGTTTCCAGATCACCGAGATCGTGGCTCTCCTTAAATCGTGTGGAAGTTCTCCTGATTTCAGAGAGTCATTGTACATGTCCAACAGTGGTGGGACCAACTGTAAGACAGGTTTTTTTGATAGGGAGGCCTAGATGTAGGCTTTCGGCTACAGCCAAAGAAAGAAAATGTGCCTTTGTCTTAAGACCAGTGACTATGATCTAAGTCGTCTTGATGATAATGAACATTCCTGGGACTATAGTGTATGGCTGAATAGACTTCATCCCCTTTGGTGGCCATCAGGGTTTTACTTTTGTTTGAATCTAGGGAGTACAAACATTCATACTGGCCTGTGGAATTTGTAATCCTTGACAGGGCAGCCCAAGGTGTTCTAGCGAGCTCTGTGAATTTCTGCCATAGAGAAACTGAACAATATGGAATGGAAGGTATAGCCCTTTTGCTCTCCTTCATCTCTGCCAAAGGGTGGGTGTGAAGAGCAATTATTAATTAGACAACATCTGAGTTTTGGTGGATAACTATAGCTTGCTTCATATAAAGGTCTCGTGTGGCCCTGTTCATAAAATGTGTGATAGGGGCCTTCAAAAGGTATGCACATTTAGTCACTAGGTGAGGCCAGCATAGTTGCAGTAGCTTCTCAAACAAGCATTGGCATGCCAATCGGTCTTGCCATAATGATGAGTTTAGTGTTGTAGTTTTTAATAAAGAGCATTATTATAATGCTAATCTATGCTAACCTGCCTATTTGGTCACATTAGACTTACTCCAGATCTTTCTGCCTAGCTGCTCCCCAAAAAGCATGCAACCTTTGATACAAACACAATAAGTGTAAATGCAGATTAAGAGAAAAGCACCAAACCAGACTTGCCTATCAAAGAACAAACAAGCAGCAAGTTCCAAGCTCTAGCACTCTGCAGCCACATAAGTCCTAAATAAAAGCCTACACCATCTGCTTAATTTGTAAAACAAAGTGCTGGGGCTAAAAGCAAAACTTTAAAAATGACCAAAAACACGTCAAAAACGCGATGACAAAGTAGACTCTAAAAACGTATTCCCTTGAATGAATTGTCTTCAAACTATTTGCAATAAAATACCCAGACTTGCATATTAAAAATCAAACCAGTAGCAAATGACACATTTTACTCTCCAGCACTCTGCATCCATATAGGTCCCAAATAAAGGCCTACACAGTGCTTAATTTGTAAAACACGAAGTGCTGGGGCTAAAAGCAAACCTTTAAAAATGCACAAAAACACGTCAAAAACGCCACAACACTTCCATAGCGACACAAACACAATAAATGTAAATTCAGCTGAAAAGAAAAAACTCCTAAACCGGATCTGCCTATCCAAAATCAAACAAGCACCAAGTTCCACGCGCTGCAGTACTAGCAGCAACTGCCACGTTCTACTCTCCAGAACTCTGCAGCCACATAAGTCCCAAATAAAGGCTTACACCCAGTGCTTAATTTGTAAAACCTGTAATGCCGGGGCTAAAATCAAAACTCTAAAAGTGCCCAAAAACACGTCAAAAAACAAGTCAAGAAACTACACTCAAAAATACTCCTTCCTTTAAATCAATTGTCTTCAAACTATTTGCAATAAGCAGACTTGCTTATGAAAATTCAAACAGCAACTGCCACGTTTTACTCTACAGCACTCTGCAGTCACACAGTTCCCAAATAAAGGCCTACACAACCAGTGCTTTATTTGTAAAACATGAAGTGTCAGGGCTAAATGCAAAATTTTTAAAAATGCCCAAAAGCACGTCAAAAACGTGATGTCAAAGTGGAGTCTAAATACTCATTCCCTTGAATGAATTGTCTTCAAACTATTTGCAATTAAATTAAAAATTACTCACCTCTATAGCAACAACCACAAAACCTGCCTATTTGGTCACATTAGACTTTCTCCAGCTCCATCTGCCTAGATGCTTCCCGAAAAATATGCAACCTTTGATACAAACACAATAAGTGTAAATACAGATTAAGAGAAAAGCACCAAACCGGACTTGCCTATTAAAGAACAATCAAGCAGCAAGTTCCAAGCTCTAGCACTCTGCAGCTATACAAGTCCTAAATAAAAGCCTACACCCACTGCTTAATTTGTAAAACAAAGTGCCGGGGCTAAAAGAAAAACTTTAAAAATGACCAAAAACACGTCAAAAACGAGATGACAAAGTAGACTCTAAATACTTATTCCCTTGAATGAATTGTCTTCAAACTATTTGCAATTAAATAACCAGACTTGCATATTAAAAATCAAACAAGCAGCAAATGCCACGTTTTAATCTCCAGCACTCTGCAGCCAAGTAGGTCCCAAATAAAGGCCTACACAGTGCTTAGTTTGTAAAACACGAAGTGCTGGGGCTAAAAGCAAACTTTTAAAAATGCCCAAAAAACACGTCAAAAACGCGATAAAAAACTATACTCTAAATACTCCTTCCCTTGAATGAATTATCTCCAAACTATTTGCAATTAAAATCAAACAAGTTCCAAATAAAAGCCTAAAATGCTTAATTTGTAAAATATAAAGTGCCAGGGCTGAAAGCTAGTTACAGCAATTCTCAAGTATCTCGCCAAGCTACAACTCGAGTAATTCATAAAAAAATGTGTACGACTTTTGACACAAAGACCTACCACCCCTACATATTAAAAAATACCCTGAACTCAAGCACATTATATATTATTTTGGAATAGTAGTAATATAAAAGATATACAGTGTTAATATCACAAACTAAACTACGTCATCTGTACCACAAAAAGCTACATTTAACAGAAAAGTATTTCAAATGCACGATGGAGGTTGACTTAATTAAACAGAGATGGCTGTAAAATAAACCAGGCATGGGAACTTATTGAGAGAAATATTGCCATTCAGCGGGAAATGGCATAGTCCAAAGCTTTGTTTTTAATATAAAATCAGGGCCTTCGGTGGTCATATCACTGAAAATACAAGATTTGAAAAAAATATTATCGTCTACGGGTGCTCAAGGAAGACAATTTCTATGGATTGGAATCTAGAGAATGCTAAAGTGATTCTGGTATTTTACTGACCTCTACTGGTCGTTTTCTTTCAAGAAAGTTAAATAGAGGCAGTTGAACAGAAAAAAAAGTCCCTAAGCGGAAGCAGACAAGTCCTAGGGCTGATCTCCAGAGCCCACAAAGTACATACATGTATAACTATATACTAAAGTATATACAAGAGGTCTCAAATGCTCGACCTAAAAAGGGGTAGCCTAAGATGATATTTCATGATGATTTCCCATTTGTGTTAAGAAGGAAAATGGGACTTCGGCTGCTGGGGATGGTTCTAGCATGCTTTTTGTGAATGGTGGCAACAATAAAATGTTATTTTTTTATACATTTGTTCATTTGCAAGAGAATGGCATCTGCATAACCCAAAATGCATAAAGTCTGCAATGTCAAACAGTTCTCAAATTTTAAAGGGCTGCACTTCATATATCAACAGAAGGCGGGGAAAGGACAAAAATCCATGAGGTCCTCATCCATAATAAACGTTCAAAGTTAGCACATTAGATACATTTACATACAACCAATCTAAAATAAATGTTTTTACACTGCCAGTAGTTAGACTAAAAATCTAGCATGGATATTTCCCTCCTGGACCTCCTTTACACCCCACTGCGGTAGGCAAATGACAACTCCTTTAGTGGGTTTTCATATCACTATTCTAAACAGGCACAAAGCCTTACCATACAAATTATCCAACAACCCAAATCCCCCCACCCCCGATTTCCCTGCTGTAGTATTCACTTATATTACTTCTTGGTATAGTTTTCATTTAATCTGTAATACTTATGTAAGCAGCTCTAGAATTAGAACGTGTTACTGCCTAGCTGCAAGGCTGCCTAGCGACCAGGTGCTCCAGTGTCAGTTGCTGCTGTGTGTCCTGTGGTTAGGACGCTCCTACCTTTTATCTTATAATAAAGAAAGAACTTCATCTCTACTCTGCCTCCTGTGGTACCTCATTACACTGACGACGAGGATGGGATGGCGACGACCGGAAGTGGACGACACCCACGAGGATATTCAAGGATCTTCAAAGAAACTCTACAACCCTACTCTCGCAAGACTTTGACACCAGACACCTGGTCGAATCAACTCTTAATCAAAAGCGAAGCGTCCTAACACAGATAAGTGCATCTCACCTAATTAAGGTACTGTGCTTGCCTCAATACCGCGCCCTTGCCGCCTCTTTAAAGCCTAGCGCAAAGACATTTTCATACGCGTTATCGTTTTATAATCAAACGCTAGTGAGACCCTCTTGATTTCCCTCTTCGAAGGCAAGATTTACACAGCGCACGTTGTATATTGCTGTCTCTTACGTACTTCAACATTTAAAATGTACTTTTAATCAAGTGCTTACAACGGCACGCTCACCTGCTGTATTTATTTAAATTTGACCTCGCACTCCATATGTGTGTTCGGCTGCTCGAGTCTCTTCGCGTCACAGCCAGCCGCGTACCAGCGTCTTCATCACGCCTTCATGCTGCGCGTCACTCTGTGTCGTGTCCTAGCAACGCGTCACAATCAACCGCGTAGCAGCGTCTTCAACACGCCTTCACGCTGCAATTCAAGGTCTCCTTAGCAACCAGTTGACGCCATTCTTACGCGTCACAAAGGCAACTCTACAGCTTTTCAAGCCTGCTCTGCGCATACAAGCCTGCTCTACGCATTCATTAACGCGCTACTACAAATTGCTTGTTTTTCGTACAGCGCTGACAAGCACAGCACACAACTTTACAAGTCTGCAATCCATATTCTCAAAAACTCTGTTACGAGTTGCTTGTTGGTAAAAAACGCTGACAAGCACAGCAGTTTACTTATTTAATGCGCGTTTGTGTGTAATTAATACAACAATACCTGCGCATTTGTGTATCAACATTTCTTCAGTTTTCTTTTCTCCACGCTGATACACAGCAATTTTAAATAATTCAAGTCTACTATTCGCTGATGCACACAGCTCAAGTTAATACTGTTTTATTCAAGGTGTGCTCACTACGCTGATGCACACAGCAAACTTCTCTCAAATTATTTCACTTTGGTATTAACCCTGTGTCTGAACAGTAACAATTTTCTTTTTAGGTTAAAAGAAATAACTTTTCTTTTTAAGTTAAAAGAAACAGTTTAAATTTAACAAAGCACAAACCCTTACATCTGTCCCCAAAATGCAAAATGTAACATCTCCTCCCTTCTTTCTTTCAAATCCTGGTGACCCACCGTTGCGTTGGTCGAAATGGAAAAAGGTATTCCTCAATTATGCCAGGGTCTGTGGGGTATCTTTAAGTGCAGAGAGGAAATCTGCACTATTGTTGCATTGTTTGGGGTCAGAGGGCCAAGACGTGTTTGAACATCTCCCTGACTTAGACGATGGTGAATCTGACAACCTTAATGAATTTGAAATTTGTCTAAAAAAACTAGACAAACATTATCTCCCAAAATTAAGCACCATATTAGAACGTTACCATTTCGGGAAGCGTGTACAAAAAGCAGATGAATCTGTCAAAACTTATATCACAGCCTTACGCAAGTTAGGTGCTTCTTGCAAATTTGAAGTGTCAGTGGAAGAACGCATACGTGACCAATTCATGCTTGGTTGTAATGTTGCAAAGATAAAAGATGAGCTTTGGCAAAAAGACTATCCGAAGCTTGATGAGGTGATTGTCTTAGCCAAGAGAATAGAACATTCCTTAGCTTGTGTAGAAGTCATAAAAAAGGAGAATGGGGTCGTGGAAGAGAAAGTACACACTATCAACAAAACTCCCGCAAAACCTTCGTGGAAACACAATGAACCTGCTTGGAAAGGTCGTTCAGCTAATAACTTTTCTTCTACTTCCAGATGGAAAGAAAATGTTAAATTTAAATGTTACCGTTGTGATCTTTTTGGTCATCTTGCAAATGACAAATCTTGTCCTGCTCTTTCTTCTAAGTGCCACAACTGCGGGAGGGTTGGTCACATTGCTAAAGCTTGTAGAGCCCAAAAGTCTAAATCATATAAACGTGTCAAGGAGATCTTCTTCGAAAGTGATGACTCTGAACTTGAACATGATGATCTACATTGTGGAGAGATCTTGACATCCTGTGTTAACAACCAGTGCAAGGGGCCTGTTGATACTGTTCTTGTGAATGACTAACATTGGTATGCTCTTTGATTCAGGTGCTAAAATCTCTTATACCCAAAGATTTCTTTGATTTAAAACTACATGGTAAAGTGAAGGTATATAAGCCAGACATCAGACCTTTAGCATATGGAGGGCAACCCATAAAACTTTTTGGTTATTTTCTTGGGAATATTGAATATAAACAAAGGGTAACTGCTGGGAAAATTTACATATCATGCAGAGGGGACAGCATTATCAGCTGGTTTCACCAGGCTGACTTGGGAGTTTCACTTGTTCCTGGTGCTGATCCTTGCATTGTCTTGAGAGACATCGCCTCGCCTTCTTCCACAAAAAATATTGATTCAGAACAAGTTTGCAAGGATGTCTCAAGTGTGAGTGATTCCAGCTCTAAACTACGAGCTGAATTCAAAGAGGTCTTTAACGAAAAGCTAGGTTGTCTCTCTAACTATGTTCACAAAATAATCCTAAAACCTGATTCTGTTCCTGTCACGTGCAAGGTACGAAACGTTCCACTGGCTATGAAAGAATCTATGCGTTTAGAACTTGATAAATTAAAGCGTGACGGGATTATTGTTGAAACTGAGGCTAGTCAGTGGTTGGCCCCAGTTGTCCTTGCACGCAAGGCCTCAGGTGAAGTACGCTTATGTGTGGACTTCCGTGCACTTAATCGTGCAGTTGTTGCGGACAGGTACCCTCTCCCCAACATCACAGAAATGCTGGCACAATTAAGAGATTCAAGTATTTTTTCCACACTAGACTTGCGTGCCGCCTATCATCAGGTTAAGATAGATCCTACTTCCATGGATCTGACTGCCTTTATTACTCCCTTTGGGACTTACAAGTTCACACGGCTTCCTTTCGGCTTAGTCTCTGCAGCCTCTGTTTTTCAGAGGGCTATGGAGGATGTGTTAAAAGGAATAGAGGGAGTGAAAATTTATCAAGACGACGTGTTGATTCATGGTTCTTCACAAGTTGAACATGATGCAAGATTGAGATGTGTTCTCGCACGATTTCGCATGAGAGGTTTAACTCTTCGTGAGAATAAATGTAAGTTTAACCTAGCTGAAATAGATTATCTTAGCCATCGTTTGACATGCAAAGGGGTCAAACCTAAGGAGCGTTTGGTAAAGACTATTGATGAACTACCCACTCCTCAATCAAGGGATGAACTTGTAACTTTCCTAGGTATGGCTGAATACTAAAACAAGTTCGTGCCACGTTTTGCCAGTCGTACTCACACTCTCAGGTCTCTCTTAAAAAAGGGGGTAAAGTTCTTATGGTCACCACAGTGTCAATTGGAGTTTGAAGAGATTAAGAGAGCACTCAATTCAGCTCCTTCCTTGCAGAGCTTTGACTCTTCTGCGGACTCTGTTTTGGTCACTGACGCAAGTTCTAAAGGTTTGGGAGCTGTTCTTAAACAAATTAAAGATGGGAAAGAGGAACCCATTATGCATCTTTCGAGAGCTCTTGTTGGTCCTGAATTGCAATATTCTGTGATTGAAAAAGAAGCACTTTGTATTTTTTGGGCGATCATAAAGCTTAAGAAGTTTCTCTGGGGCACCTCTTTCATCGTGCATTCAGATCACAAGCCACTTAAAGATTTATTTTGCAAGAAAGATTTAGATGCGGTTTCCTCTAGAATTTGTAGGTGGGTTATAGCATTCCAGGATTTTGATTTTGTTGTAAGGTATATCCCAGGGATTGACAACAAAGTCGCTGATTGTCTTTCACGTTTAATACCCAAAGACTCTACTTACCTTGACTCTGAAGATTCGTGGGAGATAGACAATTTCAAGGTGTGTGAGGTTGTGGAAGGTGTTGTATCTGAGATGGAATGGAGAGACTCCTTAAAAAATGACATGGTATTGCTCGAGGTTTGCAAGTTAGTGTCTAGTGGGTGGACGGGTATTAAGTCCTTGTCTGATGAGGTGCGGAAATTTTGGAATGTAAGACATGAACTTTCAGTGTACAACGATCTCTTGTGGAGAGGAACGCGCCTTGTTCCTCCGTTTGCTCTTCGCGAGAAAATCATCCATTTGGCACACAATGGTCACCAAGGTATCTCCAAAACCAAGGAGAGAGTCCGTTTGCACTTCTGGTGGCCAGGTGTTGACATTCTGGTTGAACGTTTGGTCAGAGACTGCTCCGAGTGTATGATGTCTGACAAAGTATGCAAAACTAGAACTCAACCTATGATTATTCGTGTACCTCCATCTAGGTGTTGGCAAAATGTTGCCCTTGATCTTTTGGGTCCTGTCTCTTCCAAATCAGGTCAGTTTTACGTTTTGGTACTTATTGACATGTTCTCTAGGTGGCCAGAAGTAAAGGTTACTCAAGGTATTGAAACCAGAGATGTTATAACATTTTTAGAAAACATTTTCTACAGGGAGGGTCTCCCGAGACTCTCTTAACTGACAATAGGGTACAACTTGTCTCCAGAGAGATGGAGGACTTTTAGCAAAAAAGGAATTATTCATAAACGGTGCTCTCTTTATCACCCAGAGTGTAATGGCATGGTTGAGAGATTCAACAGTGTCTTAAAAGAATCTATTCAGTCAGCCAAGGAGCAAGGTCGTGACTGGAGAAGCGCATTACTTGAGAAAGTCATGGCTTATCGCTTAACTCCTCACTCTACTACTGAGAAAGTTCCCTTTGAGTTGTTTAGGGGACGCACACCCAACACTCATTTATTTCAGTCTTGGATGAGAGGGAACGGGGCTGATATTGGTCTCTCTGAGGATCCTCAGTGGAGGTCTCTCCAAGATTCCAAGTCTAAAAAAATGAAAGCTAATTTTGATGCCAGACATGCAGTTGCTCGTACTGTAGTTAATATAGGGGATTGTGTGAGAGTACGATTTCCACAGAAAATTGGAAGTACTAAGTTTTCTACACCGCGTAAAGTTGTTAAGTTATTTCTCAAAGCTGTTAAACTTGATGATGGCCGCATTTGGAATCTTAATAGAATTGCCCTCGTAAGTTCCTCTGCCCCACCTATTTCTCATACTCAACCTTCAAATTCAAAATGCATTCCTCCTCTGCGAAGGAGTACTCGTTCATGCTCGACTCCTGTGAAACTTCATGATTATGTCTGTAATTAGGTGTATCAGATGTTGTTCACAAATTTGTGTCTGGGGGAAGGTGTGTAGTATTCACTTATATTACTTCTTGGTATATAGTTTTCATTTAATCTGTAAGACTTATGTAAGCAGCTCTAGAATTAGAACGGGTTACTGCCTAGCTGCAAGGCTGCCTAGCGACCAGGTGCTCCAGTGTCAGTTGCTCCTGTGTGTCCTGTGGTTAGGACGCTCCTACCTTTTATCTTATAATAAAGAAAGAACTTCATCTCTACTCTGCCTCCTGTGGTACCTCATTACACCTGCCATCTACATTCTTTAAGGGACCAAGAAAATCTAAGTCCCTGTAATGACTAGATTCACCAAACATAACTGCACAGGCAGCATGCAGGGAGGCTTTGGATGCACAGACTACTTTCCCGATGGCAGGTAAGCAAGGTCTGTTTATTGCATTAGTATATATACATTGTGAGTCACAAAGTATTACCATACACCCATAAGTAACAAGCATTTGCAATACAATAGGTCTCGCATTTGCGAGAGTTTTAGCTATTGGCATTGTAAATGACAATGCCTTCTATTCATGTGTTAGTTTTTAAAACATAAATAAAAGGCATTGTTATTTGCAATGCCAATAGCTTAAACTTCGCACATGCGAGACCTATTGCAGTGCAAATGCTTTTTTCTATGGGCCATACAAACAGTGTGACATTTACAGTGCGGTCCGGCAATGATCACATGCATTTTAAGTAACAGTCCTTATTTTAATAGACTTCACTGCTTGCGATTTTTTGTTTTTTCTTTTCTAGCGCACTTTGTTTAAATAATTTTAAGGAGCTTCATATGTAGATTATTTTATATTTGTTTGCACTTAAATGCATTAACTGGCACTATTTTGCCCCGAAAATTAATGAATTTTTTGTAATTATTTTATGGTATTAGAAGAAATGGTTTTAATTAACTGTAATAAACATGAACGATGTGCGAGGGAAGCAAAGGTTGAACGAGGCGGACCTAAGGCCCACCATGTGTGTATTGGAATCTTACAATATATAGCTGCATTGTCAAAACCAATACCTTAAAAGCCACAAACCTCACTTGCAGGAAGGGGATAGTGAGAGGCAGTTAGAAATAACAAGAGAGGGGTATCAGACATGGGCGTGCTTGGCCAGTGCACCCACTGACGCCTTGAACTAGGACCGGAGTGGGCACTGAGGTGACAGGTGAATGCCTCAGAATAACCACTGCCCACCCGGGTAATCGTGCTCTATGACCCTTAACTTTCAAACTATGTCCTAACTATGACGGAAGAAATGTGCTGGGTGCGGCCGGCAGCCCTGAGGACTTGTGTCGTCCATCCTTGGAGGTCACGACTGCAGTATTGTTCTGTAACAATCCAGGCACTGAGGCCACATGAGGGATGACTGGGATAGTCCATCCAGGCAGGGAGCGGTCTTCTGTCCTCCATCAAGTTCGTGTTTTCTCCTCTCCAAGGGACGAAAGAGGAAAGGGAGTCAGAAAGAGTCGTGGAGAGGTGGGCCAGGGAGCACAGGGGGAGCAGTAAGAAATGTAGGCAGAGCGACGGTAGAGGAGGCAAGCAAGAAGAGCTGTGGAGAGAGGGACGAGGGGAGAGTGGAAGCAGGGAGAGCTGTGGAGAGAGGGGCGAGAGGGGCGAGAGGAGAGTGGAAGCAGGGAGAGCTGTGGAGAGAGGGGCGAGAGGAGAGTGGAAGCAGGGAGAGCTGTGGAGAGAGGGGCCAGAGGAGAGTGGAAGCAGGGAGAGCTGTGGAGAGAGGGGCGAGAGGGGCGAGAGGAGAGCGGAAGCAGGGAAAGCTGTGGAGGGAGGGGCGAGAGGAGAGCGGAAGCAGGGAAAGCTGTGGAGGGAGGGGCGAGAGGAGAGCGGAAGCAGGGAGAGCTGTGGAGGGAGGGGCGAGAGGAGAGCGGAAGCAGGGAGAGCTGTGGAGAGAGAGGAGAGAGCGGAAGCAGGTAGAGCTGTGGAGAGAGGGGCGAGGGGCGAGGGGAAGCAGGGAAAGCTGTGGAGAGAGGGGCGAGAGGAGAGCGGAAGCAGGGAGAGCTGTGGAGAGAGGGGCGAGAGGAGAGTGGAAGCAGGCAGAGCTGTGGAGAGAGGGGCGAGAGGAGAGCGGAAGCAGGGAGAGCTGTGGAGAGAGGGGCCAGAGGAAAGCGGAAGCAGGGAGAGCTGTGGAGAGAGGGGCGAGAGGAGAGTGGAAGCAGGGAAAGCTGTGGAGGGAGGGGCGAGAGGAGAGTGGAAGCAGGGAGAGCTGTGGAGGGAGGGGCGAGAGGAGAGCGGAAGCAGGGAGAGCTGTGGAGAGAGGGGCGAGAGGAGAGCGGAAGCAGGGAGAGCTGTGGAGAGAGGGGAGAGCGGAAGCAGGGAAAGCTGTGGAGAGAGGGGCGAGAGGAGAGCGGAAGCAGAGAGAGCTGTGGAGAGAGGGGCGAGAGGAGAGCGGAAGCAGGGAGAGCTGTGGAGAGAGGGGCCAGAGGAGAGCGGAATCAGGGAGAGCTGTGGAGGGAGGGGCGAGCGGAGAGCGGAAGCAGGGAGAGCTGTGGAGGGAGGGGCGAGAGGAGAGTGGAAGCAGGGAGAGCTGTGGAGGGAGGGGCGAGAGGAGAGCGGAAGCAGGGAGAGCTGTGGAGAGGGGCGAGAGGAGAGCGGAAGCAGGGAGAGCTGTGGAGAGGGGCGAGAGGAGAGCGGAAGCAGGGAGAGCTGTGGAGAGAGGGGAGAGCGGAAGCAGGGAAAGCTGTGGAGAGAGGGGAGAGCGGAAGCAGGGAAAGCTGTGGAGAGAGGGGCGAGAGGAGAGCGGAAGCAGAGAGAGCTGTGGAGAGAGGGGCGAGAGGAGAGCGGAAGCAGGGAGAGCTGTGGAGAGAGGGGCCAGAGGAGAGCGGAATCAGGGAGAGCTGTGGAGGGAGGGGCGAGCGGAGAGCGGAAGCAGGGAGAGCTGTGGAGGGAGGGGCGAGAGGAGAGTGGAAGCAGGGAGAGCTGTGGAGGGAGGGGCGAGAGGAGAGCGGAAGCAGGGAGAGATGTGGAGATGGGCGAGAGGAGAGCGGAAGCAGGGAGAGCTGTGGAGAGGGGCGAGAGGAGAGCGGAAGCAGGGAGAGCTGTGGAGAGAGGGGCGAGGGGAGAGCGGAAGCAGGGAAAGCTGTGGAGAGAGGGGCGAAAGGAGAGCGGAAGCAGGGAGAGTTGTGGAAAGAGGGGCCAGAGGAGAGCGGAAGCAGGGAGAGCTGTGGAGATGGGCGAGAGGAGAGTGGAAGCAGGCAGAGCTGTGGAGATGGGCGAGAGGAGAGTGGAAGCAGGCAGAGCTGTGGAGATGGGCGAGAGGAGAGTGGAAGCAGGCAGAGCTGTGGAGATGGGCGAGAGGAGAGCGGAAGCAGGGAGAGCTGTGGAGCGAGGGGCGAGAGGAGAGCGGAAGCAGGGAGATCTGTGGAGAGAGGGACGAGAGGAGAGGGGAAGCAGTGAGAGCTGTGGAGAGAGGGGATAGCGGAAGCAGGGAAAGCTGTGGAGAGAGGGGCGAGAGGAGAGCAGAAGCAGGGAGAGCTGTGGAGAGAGGGGCGAAAGGAGAGCGGAAGCAGGGAGAGTTGTGGAAAGAGGGGCCAGAGGAGAGCGGAAGCAGGGAGAGCTGTGGAGATGGGCGAGAGGAGAGTGGAAGCAGGCAGAGCTGTGGAGATGGGCGAGAGGAGAGTGGAAGCAGGCAGAGCTGTGGAGATGGGCGAGAGGAGAGTGGAAGCAGTCAGAGCTGTGGAGATGGGCGAGAGGAGAGCGGAAGCAGGGAGAGCTGTGGAGAGAGGGGCGAGAGGAGAGCGGAAGCAGGGAGAGCTGTGGAGAGAGGGGCGAGAGGAGAGCGGAAGCAGGGAGAGCTGTGGAGAGAGGGGATAGCGGAAGCAGGGAAAGCTGTGGAGAGAGGGGCGAGAGGAGAGCAGAAGCAGGGAGAGCTGTGGAGAGAGGGGTGAGAGGAGAGTGGAAGCAGGGAGAGCTGTGGAGAGAGGGGCCAGAGGAGAGTGGAAGCAGGGAGAGCTGTGGAGAGAGGGGCGAGAGGAGAGTGGGAAGGAGGCAGAGCTGTGGAGATGGGCGAGAGGAGAGTGGAAGCAGGCAGAGCTGTGGAGAGAGGGGCGAGAGGAGAGTGGAAGCAGGGAGAGCTGTGGAGAGAGGGGCGAGAGAAGAGTGGAAGCAGGCAGAGCTGTGGAGATAGGCGAGAGGAGAGTGGAAGCAGGGAGAGCTGTGGAGAGAGGGGCGAGAGGAGAGTGGAAGCAGGGAGAGCTGTGGAGAGACGGGTGAGAGTAGAGTGGAAGCAGGAAGAGCTGTGGAGAGAGGAACAAAGGAGGAGATGCTGAGCAGGAACACCTGTAGAGTGGGACCATAGCAGCGAGGGAGAGCTGAGAAGGAGGAGAAGAGTGGGATGATAAAGGTCAGGGAGAGCAGGAAGAGCTGTGGACAGAGGGACTATCATCAGAACCACTGGAATTGTGCAAATCTGCAGTTTTGGTGTTTGCCACATAATTATGGATGTGCCGCATTTGCACCAAAATCCATCATCTACAGCATAATCAGCAGATTTTAATAAAAAAATTGTTTTTAGCTGAAGTGGATGGAAAGTTGCTAAAAACGCAGTGACCGTTGTTGCGCAGCGGAAGGCCGTTCGCAAAGGCTGACCGCCAGCATTCTATTGCTTAGTGCTGTATTTGGGTGCCATACTGATAATAATGAGGTGAAACATCATGTGTAAAACTGACAAACCAATGAAGTGACACCATCCCCACAAAAAAGCTGCCTACACACACATATAACGTTAATATCCAAACGCCGCCAAGTTTGCATTTGCAGCAAGGGGCTGGCGACGTTTACAACCAAACTGAAGGGCTTTTAGGCGCTTAGGAGCATTTAGGGTAAGGTTTGGTGTCAGAATAGGAGCTGTGGGGTCTTTCTATGCTGGCCACTGAGGTGCTCTGGTAGGGTCTGGAGGCTGATTGGAGAGCTTAGATTCCATGCCCATTCCGTTATTGACCTCTCAGCTTTGACCATCAGCAGGTGCTCCGACTTTTCTCACAATGGTGCCAACGATGGTGGTTCTCTGGGGACTAGGGGGACAGTTCAAATGAGAAAGTGGAAGCTTGTAAGAGGGAGTGGCGGTGGGGGCTGCTGAAGGTGACAGTAATGTCCACAGGTGGAAACTAATGTGAGAAAAGCAAAGGGGAACACATTGTTAGTGGAGCATGACTGTTGTGCTAATATTAGTGAATCCGTGACACAATGCTGCTGTTCATGTAGCGCTTAAGTGCCTCTTTCCCAGAGTTTGTGACTCAACAGACCTCTGCTCCAGTGCCCGGGTCACACAGGCTGTGTCTCTGTAGTTGTACCGTGTCACAGTGTCCCTCAGTCATTTTCCACGACTCTACAGTGCGTGTTCACCCCGTGACCTTTGCTATGTTATAACCAATTCTATAGCGCCTTCTACAATTAGGTTATGGCACTGAAGCGCTTTTTCGTCCAGCTAACATTTTGATACGCTTTTGAGATTTCCTTCACTTGGCTGTATATGCCAGTCGGGTTGTGTATGCTTTGTAAAATGTCTAGGTTAGTCATTTTAATGTCGTTAGTGTGAAACGAGCTTACTCCTGCTCCATGTGACGTGCACTGGGTTGGCGATGGCTTTGCTGTTTGTGGCTGGGCTGGGCTGTCGGGTTTTTGTAGCCCGGGGTGTGACGCTCCCGTCCCACACAGCACTGGTAGACATGTTAGTGGCAGTGATGCGGCGTTGCGCGAGGTGGGTTTGGCCGGAGGGCTGCTTGCACCACATTATGCATCCCCTCGGCGGGCACTGGTGCCCCCTGCTTGCCAGCTGCCTGCGTGACGAGTAGCTGGTGCCAGCGAGGGCTCTCGAGTTTCATCACAGGTCGAGGAGGTGTTCGGGGTTCTGTCCTGCTGTGTGCTCTTGTAACGCGCTGTGCATGTTTTCGTGGGCATGGCTGTTATCAGCACTGTCCTACTTCCCAAGTATGTGGCCTGTCTGTGCTGTATTAGACGTGTGTGCAGTGCTGTGCCTGATGCGTGCCCTTGAGGTTATGCGTGTGGTGTGCAGTAGGCAATGCATAGATGCTACTGTGCTGGGCATGTGTGCGATTAGCATGACCATTCATGTGGTGCTCACTACAAACTACATTTTCTGTTGCCGATTTTTTAATACGTGTATTTATCACCCACTCAATGGCATTCATTTTAAAACTCTGAGAAGGATGAAAGGCTGCGCTGGCCTCGTGTTATCGGAACCTTTGAGCTGGATGTCACACACACACACTGCCCCGCAGCAGATACTCAACTCCCTGAGCTGCATCGCTGTAAGCACTGTGCAGAAGAGAGGCTCTTCTCGAGCCAACTTTTATGTAGTATCACAAAATCAATCGTCGAAAATATAAACACATCTTTTTATAAGTTCACTGGGCCTCAAACTGATAGGCGCGTTCCAAACTGCCCCAATGTTTACAGCTAAAAGAGCGGACTCACTCACAGAGGGAGTTACAACCCGTTCAAGATCAGAGAGTTTGGTGAAGGGCGGAATCCAAGATTAATGTCTCGAGTTCTCGTCTCAGAGGCTTAAACAGTAGAGCGCGCCTCCCCCTCAGCATTTTATCCAGTTCAAATCACCACATTTCATCAAAGCGCTAGTAGTAACAAGGCGGAAGAGACGCCGTGCGCGAGCACAAGAGACGCCGTGTGCGACCTAAATATCCAGTCCGGCTGGGCGAGCCGGAAAGGAGACAGGGAGGGGACCTAAAGGCCTCTCTACAAATGAAATGCGAGCGTTTTACATAAAGTATGACGCGCGCAAATGAAAAGCGGAGGCGGAGCTTCCACCCAGCTTCCGAAACAAACCTGACAATAGATCTCGCAGAGCGAGCAGCGCATGCGCTGCGACGCTAGGTGAGACCTAAAAACGTGGGTGAGAAGGAGACTACATTCCCAATTTTGTTTGCTCCAATCCAGTCTTCCTCCCCTACTTCCTGTTGTGTGTTACAGGAGTACTATAGTAGACCAATTCATGTACTTTACATGTTCTGTGTGCTGTATATTCCTGCAGTCAAGTTGCACTGTTTTATAATTTACTATACCATTGTAGACTTGTGCTTTTGATCGGTTGTATTTATTTATTTTTATAATCAAGTTGTAATATTTGAGATAACTGCAAAAATAAACAACAAAAATCTTGAGGGAGGGTGTGGCGGGATGGGAGGGGGCGGGGTCAACTTTCTTCCATCACCATTACCTGCAGAAATATTAAATAGTCAAGTTTCATGAGCATTTGTGTGTTAAGGTGATGCCGTTTGTTGCAATTTGGATTTACAATTAAATCCATATTGCACTTTGCATGCCCACTGAAATTTAAAAAATGGTCCTTTAACCCCTTCCCTGCGCATGACGGAACCACGCCGTCATGAGCCACGGGCGGCGTGTGCTCATGACGGCGTGGTTCCGTCATGCTGCGGCCGCTCCACCCACGCGGGACTGATTCCCCGCCTGTGCGGGCGAATTAGTGAGTGGGCGGGGTCGTGACGGAACCACGCCGTCATGAGCACAGCTCGCCCGTGACTCATGACGGCGTGGTTCCGTCACGAGCATGGCGGCGCCGCGCTCACCCCCCACCCCGCGGTGGAATTACCGCCGCGGCCAAGGGGTTAACAAGTGGCATCACATTATTATGGATCCAGGCCCCTCAGCAAGTGGAAAGACCGTGAACATTTAACAATGTCATTTGAATGTGTTCTAAAAGAAATACCTGTGTTGCAATGAAGTAATGATGAGGGTTGCCTTCTGCGATCATAGACAAGAGGCATGCTGATCCACCAACTGGACTCTTAAAATGAGCACAGTGTCGAACTTGAAATCTCTGTGCAATTAGTTTTGCACCATACAGCTCCTTTCCCAACGACTGCAACTCCTTTAGAACACAGCTGAATAAGAAAAAATAAATAATAATTAATCTCCAGTTCTGAAAAACACGAGCAAAAGATCAGGACCTCTTCAATCTGCTTATTATTTGATTGTATCTCCATTATTAACTCGCTACCTGCTTTCCATAGGATTTAGGAGACCACTGTAACATTCCAAACTGACAAACATTCATTGTCCCACCTTAGGAAGGACGTCACTTGCATCGAACACTGTAGTTTGCCGTGTAATAATGGCCCAGAGATGCAGCGTTTTGCTATAACACAATCACACATGAACCACTGCCAGCAAATGGCACAATATCCTACAAGGTTACGTTTCCCCAGATGCAAACACTTCTCAGGTAGGTTTTCCGCAGCCATTAAATAGTAGGAATCCAGACATAACATTAGAAGTGTGAAATTTAATCTACAAAATTTGCAGTAAAAGACACTTGCCATCACTGTAGTTCTGGCTTGCTGCCCGTCCAGTGACTATTTCAAACTCACAGAAAATATTGATATTAGATATCTACGTAACAAAAGAAGGACGCATTTTTCACAAACTGCATTTTGATTTTGCCCTTTGACTTTGATTTTGAAGTGTTTCCTAAAATTGCAGACAAACTGGGCAGAATACTGGTCACAATTATACAGCAAGTAAAAAAATGGTGCACGCTAATTTATATGTTTTGCATTTTAATGCTTGCATGCAGTCTTGTCAAAAGAGTTAGTGTTGTGGTACGGAATATATATATATATATATATATATATATATATATATATATATATATACACATATACATATACACATACACACACAACTGAATTCTAAGGGACATATAAGAGGGTGTAACATACATACTAAGCAGCGAGTAGTTTTTACCAAGGGCCTTTTGTGCAAAACATAATAAATGCACATAGAACACATACAAAAGTTGATGAACATAAAACAAAATCATAAAACTAGAACAGCCACGTAAGCTAGATATCGACACATAGTTGAGCCGTTACATCATCAAGTATATGTATGTATGTACACACACACACACACACACACACACACACACACACACACACACACACACACACACACACACACACACACACACACACACACACACACACACACACACACACACACACACACACACACACACACACACACACACACACACACACACACACACACACACACACACACACACACACACACACACACACACCATATCACTAGTATATGACTCAAGTACTGGTGAAAATGGGATCGCCGTTAAGCGAGCCTATTTTTACTAATACATGCAGCAAAAATCAAACAAAGCCCTGAGGGGCGTGACTAGCAGCCGAGAAGACTGGCCGCTCACTAGCGAGGCTCCAGAGCCCTCGCCATATATCCTGCACAGATCCCGATGCCTACCGAGTAAAGATCTTAAATTGAGGTGGGCTACCGGTCCCTAAGCTTATCGGCGACGTGAGCGACGAGAAAGCTCTGCGGCACGGTGGAAAACAACGGAATCGGACGGCCGAGGCTGATATGCAGTAAACATGGCGGCGTCAGCATGAGAAGCGGAGGAGGCTCCGAGACCGCCGCAGCGGCCGCCGGCTCCTCAAACCTCCTGGGAAGTGACGGTAGGGAAGGCGGGACAAAGAGCGACCCGACATCAGGCTCGCGGGCTCTCCGCTAACAGAGCAGTGAATTGGCGGTGGCGTAGGAGGGAGCGGGGAGCCGCGGAGGGCTGTAATCGAGGCCCCGGCGTTGAAGGCCTGGTGGGCCCGCCGGTATAGCGATCTGCTGCTGGACCCCTGAAACGTTGGCCCCGGCCTGGCTTGCTGCTCACTCGTTCCCTAGTCTGGCCCAGAGCACCCGGCAGCAACACCTGTACACGCCTGGGGGTGGGCGGCACCATAGAGGCCTGCGGACACAGAATTCTGGTCGGAGACACCCCCCTCCCCCCAGGTGAGCTAGAACAGCCTAACTGAGCGCGTGCATTACAGCGCTCTAACAGACAGCACGAGACCGGCATCCCGCGAGACGGAGCCGGGTGGGGCCCGTGGGGTGGTTCAGTGCTCTGGGGAAAGTGGAGCCCTGCCGGCGACCCCTACACCAGTGAGTGGGCTGAACACGCGAGGTGAGAGAGGAGAACACTCGGCAGACCCTGTTCCCCCGGAAGTACCGGCCTTCCACCTCCTCTATAAGAGCCCTACCAGCCACCGGAGGGGAAGACAAGGATCCAGGCATAAGAAGGTGCAACTTCACAGTGCACAAGCCCAGCACACAAACGCGGGGCGGGAGGTCGGAGGTGGCCGGGACGCTGGGGGCCAGACTCCGGGAAACCCGACAGGCCGCTAGTGGGACTGACATTTCCCCTGGGCAGGCAGCGGAGAATACCGGGGCTGGTCTCGGGGGGGGGGGGCGAGGGGGTAAATACGTGATTCGCCACACCAAACCCGACAATGGCGAGCGGTAAAGGGCCCAAAGCGTCGGCCCAGAAGAAGTTAGCAAAATTCGCCTGGAATAAAGCGGGGGAGGGGCAGGACACAGTACAAATGGAAGCCCCAGAGAAACAAAGTGACCCCCAACCTCAGCAAGACCTCACGCTCCATGACATAATGGAAGCAATCACTGGGGTACGTACCTCCTTGGAAGCCCGCATTGACTCAGTGAATATAGAAGTGTCCCTTCTCCGCGCAGATCTTCGTAAAATGGACACTAAAGTGAAAGATCTGGGGGACACAACAGCTGAATTACAGAAAGATACTTCCCAGCTCCAACAGCAAGTAAGCAAACTTCAAGACCAACATGCCGCGATGGAAAAACAACTGGATGAATATGAAGGCAGAGCGCGTAGAAACAATATATGCATCCTAGGTGTGCCGGAACGAGCGAAGGGGCCAGCGGCGGACCTCTATGTGAAGGATCTGATTCTGAAGCACCTACAGCCTAAAAGGCTTTCGAGCTACTTTTCCATTGAGAGGGCCCACCGTGTCCCGGGGGGGGGCGACCGAGGCCAGGGCCCCCCCCCCGCGACCACTCATCGCCCGTGTTTTCAACTATAGGGACCGAGACACGATACTTCAAACGGCACGGGCTAATCCTCCGCTCAAACTGGACAACAGTGTGGTCACATTCTTTCCTGACTTTACCGCCAAAGTCCAAGCCCAGCGTCGCAGCTTTCTGGCAGTGAAGGAGCTGCGAGATAGGGAAGTGAAATATGCCATGCTCTTTCCAGCGAAGCTTCGTGTAGAATCGGAGGGTAAGACGTGGTTCTTCTCCTCACCGGAAGACGCCTGGGACTGGTAGGAGGGATGGCGCAGAGTCGAAAAACCACAGAGAACACAATGGTGGACACAGATCGAAATCCACCCAGGGGATGGAGCTGGGCGACGATCCATCCCAGGCGGGGATGGGCGAGACGACGCGTAGTTGAGCAGAAGGATCTTTGGAACTGGGACAGAGACGTACTGGTCACAGATAAATGGCCTAAAAGAGGCGGGGGCAGGGGGGACTTCCGAGAATTTCCTCTTAAATTAAGGGGTTAGGGCATGCAGTGATGTGGGGTTTGAACCGTCTGCATGAGTATAGTGGTGTACTAAAAAGAGACTAGCTCTGACATGGGAGGGGCCGGATGCCAATCCTCAGACATTTTGAAACACGAGGTAATGTTCGCTTAGGGTGAGGGAGGGAGGGCTGCCTGCCAGCACCTACAAGTATTCTGGGGGGGGGGGGTGAATTAGGCACTCTGCCTAGTTGGGGTGTGGGTAGTTCGAAATCCACTGGCAGGGGGGCAGGGAGGGGAGATGTGCAGGAGTTGTGGGAGGAGGGTTTGGGGACACAAAGTTGTTTGAGTTAACAAGTCACAGAGTATATAGAGTCATATCTGATTTCGGCCATTGTTATTTGCCTTAAAGGGAAGCCAGTCACGGACCTTGCTGTTGTCTATGTGCAAAACTGTTGGGGCAAGTGCGGGCCTGGGAGGCCAAGACTGCGAGATATAAGAATCGAGCTTTGAGGAGACGTCGGGTGCTCCTGTCCTTTTACCCAACACATATAGAACAGAGGCTAGTATAGAAACGTCCCTCTCCGTGCTTACTTGGAATGTGAATGGGATGGGGGACAAAATTAAATGGGGTATAGTGCAGCAGTATTTAAAAAGGCAGGCCCCTGATTTGGTGATGTTGCAAGAGATGCATATGGTGGGTAACAAATGCAAAGCCCTCACACAGTGGGGATCCAAGCTACTGATACACGCTGAATACACTTCGGGATCCCGTGGGACATGTATCCTGGCAAAAAAAAATCTGGACCTCACATAGACGCGCACCGGGGCAGATTTGCGGTTTTAGAGGCGCAATGGGAGGGGAGGGCACTCAATGTGGTCTCGGTATACCTCCCGCTGGCACTTGGTAAGGAGGCATTGGTAGACCTGAGGAAGATATTAGCAGACCTCCCCATGGGCACCTTGATTTTGGGCGGTGACTTTAACATGACAATGGATGAGCGAAGGGATAGACATCCACTACGACCATCGACACGACCCCATACACGTATGAAGGAGTTCACCACAGCTATGGGACTAACTGATGTGTGGCGATCGCTATAGCCAGATGGAACCCAATACACCTATGATTCCAATGCACACAAGAGCACATCCCGCATTGACTATTTTTTAACATAATCGGCATCATTTGGCCACTTCTGGAATCCCCACGCTCTACCGAGGGGTATCTTAGACCACTCCCCGGTGTGTGTTGAACTTACATATTTTAGCCGCCAACCGCGGGCCACCATAGTCCTCAGCCCATGGTTGCTTAAAATCCCTGATATCAAAGAGGAGCTACTCACACAGACCGTTAATTACTTCAAAGAAAACGTGGGGTCAGTGGATTCGGCGCAGACCATATGGGAAGCCTTCAAGGCGGTACTAAAGGGACAGGCCCTGGCACTAAAAGTGGGGTATACAAAAAAAAGACAGCAACAGATCACACAACTAGAAAGCGAACTCCAGCAGCTGGAGGAAGAAAGCATCAATACCCCCTCGGAGGCGGCTACGCATCGCCTGACGCTCAAACAATCGGAGTATAGGATCTTGGTGAGGAAACATATGAGGGCCAAACTCCTCCACACTCAACATAAGCTGTATGAACTGGGGGATAGAGCGGGTAAACTACTGGCATGGTTGGAGAAGAGGGAACAGGGAGAGAGATGGGTGCCCAGGCTGATTCTCAAAGACGGGACGCAGGTCACAAACCCAAAAGACATAGCGGACGCATTCGCTGACCACCTGGAACAAATTTACACCTCCTCAACCACATACACGGCGGAAAACTCCCGCCAATTATTAGATAGTAATCAGCCTACACTCTCTGATACTGACAGACGCTCTGGACTAAGAACTGACGGATGATGAAATCCAAAAGGCCATAAGCAAAATCCAGTCAGGGAAAGCGATGGGGCCCAATGGGATACCCATAGAATTTCTGAAAACGGTTGCCTCCCAGGCTGCGCCTCATTTGCGGGCTGTATGATGAAAGTTACGAGAAAGGGATTCTGCCGGACGACCAGCGACTAGCATCGATAGTCGTTATCCGTAAGCCGGGGAAACCCGCCGAAGACTGCGGATCCTATCGGCCAATTTCTTTAAATAAATGCGGAAGCGAAAATCCTTGCGAAATTGCTGGCCTTACGTTTGGTCACGGTCATTCCATCACTGGTCCATCCGGACCAATCTGGCTTCATGCCAGGGAGAAATACGGTGCTAAATATCCGGCGCCTTCACAACGTGCTCTCGCGCCGAGAGTTTTTAGAAGAAGACGCAGTGGTACTTTCGACGCCTCAATGGCGTTCGACTCTATCGAATGGCCATATCCATTTGAAGTCCTGAAACACCTGGGCTTTGGCCCGAAATTTCTGGGCTGGGTGCAGCTGCTGTATACGGGCCTGCGGGGCCAAGTGCGGGTAAACAACCATACGTCTCGAATATTCTCATTCAAAAGGGGCACTCGGCAGGGATGTCCCCTGTCCCCCCTAATCTTTTCCTTAATGTTGGAACCACTAGCCTCCCGGGTGAGAAGAGATGTCATGCTGAGAGGGTTGAAATGGGCGGAAGGGCATGATGACCGAATATCGTTATATGCCGACGATATCCTGCTGTATCTCGCCTGCCCATATAAGTCCATACATTGTGTGTTAAACATATTCACAAACTTTGGGAAATACTCAGGGTATGCGATTAATTGGAGTAAGTCGGTACTATTTGTCCTTCGGGGCCAGGTTCCCCGGCTCCCCTTAGGATGCAGAATAGAGGTGGCCCTCGAGGGCTTTCGGTACCTGGGAGTCTTCATAACTGCGGACCCCCAACTCTTCTACGATCGCAATCTAGCCGCTCCCTTAGACAGGCTGCGCAACGATGTCAAGCATTGGAGGTCCTTGCCCCTCTCTCTAGTAGGCCGCGCTGCTTTATTTAAGATGCTGGCCCTTCCACGTTTCCTCTATATCCTTCAGAACTGTCCACATAGGGTCCCAGATGCATATTTCTCAGGGGTGGAGAGTGAGGTCAGGAAGTTACTATGGGACGGTGGATCCCCTCGTATAGCGATGAGCAAGCTAAGTAAGGGGTGGTATGACGGGGGAATAGCCCTCCCGGACATAAGACTCTTATTGGGCATCGCAGCTAATGGTGGTAAACCATTGGATATATCGCTCCCCTATTGATCCGGCCTATCTGCTGGACAGATATCAAATGGGTAGGGAGGGGTACATGGGGGCGTTGTACTCGAAGGCCCAGAAAGGAAAGTATTTCGAGCCCACACAGTTGCAGTTTGGCATCAGGCGAACTCCTGTTTAGGTTGGTCGAATGTACTGACTAAAGCCACGCCACTGTGGTTTACCCAACGACTTGGACTACTATGCCATCAGCCTGGGTTTGATAAGTGGGACAACATCGGAATCTCCACTATAGGGGACATGGTGAGGAAGGGCACAATCCTTAAGTTTGGGGAATTGAGAGAGAAATACGATATGGACCCAGGGGAGTTATTTAGATACCTGCAGATTCGACATGCCCTTACCACAGCTCTTCCTGACATGAGCGACATACCAGAGTCGTCCCCCTTGGAGGATCGGCTACTAGACGGGCCGTTGCTTAATAAAGCCATATCACTAACTTACAGAAAACTGTGCAACAACCTACCAGACATGTTCCACAAACTCCGAGAGAAATGGCAGATGGATCTCGGGCCCATTGACGATGAAGACTGGCAGGAGGCGTTAATGTCCCGAGGGAGGGAGGCAGCCATCACCCTTCGTTTCCGACTAATCCAACTCAAAATCCTGCATAGATTTCATCTTACGGGGGTCACACTGGCGAAGATAGGCTCAAGGTCTGATGCGCTCTGCCTACGTGGCTGCCAGCAAGATGCAACTTTTTACCATATGATTTGGGACTGTCCAGTTGTCCGACCCATATGGGAGGGGGCCACGAGACATATCCAAGATGCACTGGGGAAGGGGCTCACTCTTACATCACGACTGGGCCTTCTCAATATGTGGGAACAGACTGACCTCACAGAAGTGGAACAGCAACTAACCACATTGGGCTACACCTTAGTCAAGCGTGAGATTGCGAAACAGTGGGGAGTGGCGGATAGGCCTTCTCATAGAGTGTGGGTAAAGGAGTTTGATAAATGCATGATAGCGGAGAAGGAGGTATTTAAATCGAGAGGGTGTCCAAAGAAATGGGACAGAAAATGGGGCAAATGGAATGTATATCGAGGTGACCTATGTGTTTCCCCATCGGTGGAAATGGAACTGCAACGCACTGGAGAGCGTCCTTTGGAAGTACTGTGACCGCACCTGGTTTACTTTTCCTAATGGTTTCAATATACTGTATAATCTGCCGAAATGTTGACCAAATAATGTATGTGACAACACTGTGAAATTAATAAAAATATATTTTTTAAAAACAATAAAGCCCTAGTAAAAGTTAAAACACTATGGAAATAAAAGTATAAAATGAGGATGAGAGCTACAAAAAAATTATATGTTTTCCAATTATATACAGCCTACCATCACAGCGACCATAGCTGCTAATGTTACACAATACTAGTCAGGTATTTATGTATATGTGTTTCGTAAAGTGTCGACGTGTCACATGGTAGCCACTTCAGAGTGTTACTGACTTTGCGGAGGGCAGTTCCTGAGTGGCCTTCACACAGTGCTCTTCCACTCAGTCTGTCTTTATTTAACTTATTGTCTCATGGAGTTCTATGCAGTTAGATCAAAATCGGAATCACTTAGATGTCCTTGCTCAATTTGCTTGATCAAAGCACCTGGCCTAGTTTTGGTTAAACACTTCTCGATGGTGATCACTTAATTATTTCTCACAACCTGGTTCTGGACGGCAAGAAACTGGACTGTGGTTAAGTCACTTTAAAACAATCGCATGATTTTTGACAACTGACACTGTTTACTTAAGACGGTGTCCAGTATAAGCGTGAAAGGAGTGACAGTAGAAGTCCACAACGTTGTAGCGACAGAGTCAAGCAATTAGTAAATTCTGCAAAGGGATGCCAGCTTGACTAGGTGGGCAGACAAGATGTGCGTTGTCCTTGGTTCGATAAGGTCGGGTAAGAGGTATCAGACAGTCGCTGTACTGCCTTTTATATTCACGGTGTGCTTGATTTGTGCGACAAGTTTGTCAGGTTTCTGCACCTTAAGGGGCCTGGCTACATGAGTGCAAATGTTCCAGTCAGTTAGTCTAAAGTCGGGGACCAAGCCTGAGGAGGGCTGCCAAACTTAGGGCCTAATTTAGATCTTGGTGGACGGGTTACTTCATCACAACGGTGACGGATATCCTGTCTGCCGAAATTTAAATCCCATGGGATATAATGGGATTTATATTTCAGCAGGCAGGATATCCGTCACCGTTGTGAGGGCGTAACCTGTCCGCCACGATCTAAATTAGGCCCTTAATCTTTAACTTACCTCCCACGGGGCAGGGGAGGGCATGTGTGTTTGAGTGTATACGTATGAAGTGGCAGAGTAAGGAGAGACAGGGAAGAATCCAAGGCTTTAATTTAATATATAATAAATACTTCAATGTTATTTATGGAAACATGGACCCAGATTCAGAAATCTAAATTCAAATATTCTGTTTCTATCTGAAGTGTACTTGTTTCCTGGAAGAGCAGTATTATTATAAGAATGTAAAAAATGGATAAAAATAAAAGATCAGTTTGCAAGATTGCTACAGAATCAATATTATCAACATTTTCCAGCGTGATCCTTCTAAGATACAGAAATTAATGGGTGGAAGATGCTACAGCTAATCAGGCTTTCACCTTGCAAATCCTTTTAACAAAATACCCCAAATCAAATAATTTTGCAGTTTTTATTAACTCTTAAGTATTGACATACTGTATACAATGGCCTTGCAGAAACCTGTATTTGAAATGGATTTTTCCTTATCTAGTGTATGTGCTAATAGAGCTCAGTTCTGAAACAAGATGACCAGCTCGATTCAGAAGCGAGGGGAACCACCACATAAAACTACCAGAGGTACTGGGGTTAAAACAAGAATGGCTAACACTGTTGCATTAAATCCACATAACTATGTATTCTACAAAACTAAAAAAAAAATATAAACAAATCTAACCTCAAAGGTGTAGGGACCTCACCAGCAGCAACTCCAAAACAAGCATTGGCAAAGCCAATAGGTTTTGCCTACGTGAAATTGTTGGCTTCGTCAATTATGTTTTACATGTTGCACAGCAGTTGAGCTGCTGTGCAACATGGCTTAAAGTATTTTTTTTTTAAAAACAACAAAAAAAAACGCTATGATGCGTTCAATGCTGGGTGTGTCATAGCATTTCATGTTGCACAGCAAGTCAACTGCTGTGCAACATGTAAAAAACACATTGACAAAGCCAATAGAGTTTGCATAGGCGAAATCCATTGGCTTTATCAATTTGCAGTGAAGCATAAATACAAAAAGACACACGGAGGTGTGGGGGAGGAGGGAGGGAGCAGCGAGAATGGACACCAGGTGGGGGGTTGGAAACAAACACGAGAGACATGTGGGAAGCAATAGCGGGGAGATGGTAAGGAGCACCAACAACAGTCAGTGGAAGGGAGGTGTGGTGGCGAGAACAAGACGAGGGACACAACTACAGAGACATGCACTCTCGAAGAGGGCATGTCTGCATTTTTTTTTTTTTTAAGTACCTGGAAAAAGCCTGCAGCTAGTGGAAGGACACTGGAACCAAATCAGAAACTGTACTTGGTCCACACTCCATGGTAGACACATGCTGAAGATGCGATGCCGAAGCCCTGGAAGGAAGTAGGAAGGAGCAAGAGGCACTGACCAATCAGAATCAAGGAAACAAATGCGACATGGGAGCCAAACAACGGTAAGTAATGGGTGGGCTCCAAGCCACTTTTAAAGTTTAAAAAAAAAATTATTTACAAGAGATTTTGCAAGCACAGCTGTGCAGGCTAAACCTGTAGACAACATATTGAAAGGGGGACAGTTAAAAATATCCATGGCTGATCTTTGACGATAGTAAACAGGAAATAACACAACATTGATACAAGGAAAAAGACCACAATTTTGCAAGATCTGAAAACAAACAAGGTGGGTAAAGGGCACAATATATGTTAGAGATCTCCAAAACGTAAGTGTATGTCATAATTATGTATGGTTCTTAAATTGTGCAGACCTGCAGAGGCTAACATAAATGCTCCAAATACAAAAGTTATCCTTTTGGAGAAAGCCTTTGCTCATCCATTAGGCTAGCCAGATTCTGCTTTAAAGTGTTGCTGTGGTGAATGAGCTCACCATCTCAAAGACCATCTTTACTGTATGCTTTTCTATGGGTGGAAATGACACGATCTGCTAGGAGACCAATATGAAGAATTCATATGGCAAACTGCCATTCAACTAGCACAAAAAGCCTCAATCTGAGAAATAGAAAATAAAATAGAAAGAGTCACTCTGCCGGCAGACCTCAACGCACAACTTAATGGCTGACCAAAGAACATCCCTGCTTTCTTAAGTTCTTCTGACTTTTTTTCCACTGCCTGCATGCCTTTTTGTGCCTCCTTTGGACCGTGTTGTCTTCATTTGTAAAATTACTTCATTTTATACTTGAATTCTCTTTTGTATGTGTGAAAATGGCAGATATGTAGACATTGCTAAAAAAAATAAAAATCCCAAACGAATGCCTCCTGAGGGACAACAAGTGGGCAATATATAAAGAAGTCACTACTTACGGTTTGCCAAGCAAGTGCATGAAGAAGCACCTCCATGTTCCATAATGAGGGCTCTTTAACAGATCTGGTAGCCAGACAGGTGCTTACCAGCTAGGGATCAAAAGCCTGATTGACAATTTGATAGACTCTCAACTCTTATGGGATACACAAGGATTATTTCCTCACACTCTCATATGGTCCCCTTTCTGCCTTGTATGTAGCACATGCACCCCAAGAAATAGTAAGAGAGTCTTTGGGACAACTCACAGAAGAGGTGACTAAACCCGCTATGATAAGATTGAGAGGGTCGAGGTTTCCTGGCTCGGTCAAGAAGACACGAGGAAAGAGCAGAACAGCGGTTCAGGTAGACTGAGGCTTACTAGGGTCATATTGGATCATGAGAATTAATGTTCCCCTGAATTTATCTGACCACTTTATGTGAACTGGCAATCTGGGTGGTTGTGATGTTATCTGAAGACGCATTTGAATGAATCTCCTGCAAATTACCTCTGCATAAGGGACCAGTTACTAAAGACTATAGTATGAGACACAGCCAACTATGTACAAGGTTTTACTTTGAACTTCGTACTGGGTTCCAGAACAAAAGATAGAACCTGAAGGAGGCACAGAGAACATCGTATGGTGTGCTCACTAGTAACAGGAGACACAAGAACGAAGTTCACCCAGGTCACACACAGACACAAGCCCACTCCAGCTAGGAAACACACCGTTCAGTGTCTGCTACAGAAACAGGGTGAGGCCCTGTAGGAAATTGGAGTTGAGAAAACAAAAGCTGCACAGGTAAAAATGCGTCCTGATTTATTTAGGTCGAGCCTAGGCAGCGCTTGCGCTGTCTCTTTGAAACATGTGGGCTTATCGTCCGCACATTGCTTTGCATTTATTTCTTAGAGTATCCTTTAAAAAGCTTTGCTTCCAAGTGGCAAATTTTTCCTATTTGTCCCTCCATTCCATGGTCTGGTCCCTCCCACGGCACGCCGCACCATTACTTGCAGCCTTACACTTGTACCATTTAGGAAATGCTTTTGTGACTACTTCTTTCTTTGATTAACAGCGCTTTTCACGAGCGCTCATGTTTTCACTTGTTTCTTTATCTTTGCAACATCGTTGAGAGTGCACGTCTCGCCAGTCTGCTGTATTTTATTGGTATTTGACCCTCTCTTCCACGGTTATCAACTGAGCAGGGTTCATGGGGTTTAGGGCAGTTCAATCTGAAGTATTGCTTTGTTTTAGGCTTCACCGCTACTACCTTTTTGGAACATCTGCCCCACATGGGCATGGGTACTAATCCCACTCCTGCTCCATGAGTTATAGCGGTACTTTCGCTCCCAGCTTCCAGGTTGATTGCCTTTGTAATTTGTGCAGGTTAGTACTGAAAAGGTAGGCAGTCGCTGCAAAAGAGTTTACATCTTTGAAATGTGCAAGATAGCTGCCGCTAACGTAATTAGGGAACCAGGTAGGACTCCCGGCCTCAGCCCAATATTCTGTGTTGCAAGATACTGCACTCGACACGCTGTGGTAAACAGTGGAGCAATTGTTTAAAATGTAATGTTTAGCGCTCACGTGATACCAGTGTAGTTGTGACGCTCTGAAATGCCCCCATTCAGAGTGCGCGCTATATGCAGGACCACTGGAATAATGCGGCAGGAGAGGGCCAGATTATGTGGCAGGGTTGACTAAATTATGTATATGAAAAGCAAAATCATGTGGCATAGTGTGGCACATTTTGTAATAGTATTACTTAATTATTTTGACATTTATAAACTCTGTAACACTGTCAGGGAATTGGTTGCACCTCATTAGTACCATTTTAAACCCCAATTATAGCAATAAACTGAGAAAAGGTGACCAGTCCAGCTTTGTACAGGGCCTTTCACTGAGCAGCAACACAGGTTGTTGCATTTTTAGTAACTTTTAAACCGTATGAGCTAGAAACACTTTGTTAAAATGTGCAGATTATGCAGCAGATGATGGATGTGGCAAATCTATAATTATGTGAAAATCGCCGCATCGCATAATTCCAGAGGTCCTGGCTATATGGAACTGCGGATTACATGATCATTGTGACCAACCAGGCGCGAAACACGTCGACCTTTTAGTTACCTGGGCACATTACGCCTACTGGAGTAACACACCACCTTCAGGTTTTTTATCCTGACAAGGGTACCGCCACAATAAATATCCCCTTTTGGTAACCCTTAGCCAGTTTGAACATACACACACTCTCTCACCCTCCTCATAGGACTCACCCCACACACCCGCACCCATCTGACGGCAGTTCTCAAAAGATCTCCGCTAAAGTGACCCTTCGGAGGACCCGTAGGGCATTGCAGCGCCGGCCCGACGAGGAGCAAACGCCCGATGATGAAGCATGACATCCTTCGGGGTGTGTGAGGACAACAAGAGACAAGACTTGTTCTTGCCTCGGACCAGTGGGTTCTAGACCTAGGACTATCTCTTGTCTTGTTCCTTCTCTCTCTTTTTCATTGGGTTGAGTGGGTGACCCCTGGCACCCCCATTTTGAGTTGCTGCAATTAATGTGAACAACTTTATGCAGAAGAGGTCTGCAGAAGAGGTAGCACCTCAAAGGCCCTAAATGCTACAAATGCCAGACATGGTTCAGAGGAGGCCACGGTGTATACAAAAAACAAAAGCACAATAATTGTGTCTAGTTCTGCATTTTTGAAAGTTAACAGAAGAAACAGGGCACAAATATTCAGTATGTACAAATTTCCACTTCTAATACAGGCTCACAGGACATGTGGAAAGAGGGCCCGGGTGCTTGCCCCCGTCCACATGAGTGTTAACATGCATGCAGCGTACATATAGGTTTATGTACATGGAGCAACAATGGTTGAAGGAAAGCATAATTCTGGCACACTGCACTGAATTTAACATTGCCGCTGCCATATTGACCCTTGTAAAAGCAATTTGAGGCTGAGGGCACTTCCGGTGCTTCAACCGACGAGTGATTACCAAAAATAGGGAGGCCGTGCATGCATGAAAAAGCCTTTCCCTATTTGCATGATTTAACCATTAATACATGATTAAATGTTTAATAAATACTATCAATCAGCAATACAGTCACCTTACCCGATAAATAGTGTGTTGGGAGGTTTACAATGGTTAATGATCCGACAGCAAACTGTTGAGAATGTTTATTATACTTGTTCGGATCATGCAATTGATGGTGTTAATAAATTGTCGATTTATTGCTGGATCCAGGGCGTGTTGTGTTGCCATGGCATGTTGTTCTAGTAGAACTTCGGGGGAGTGCTTCTGTCGGCGGATTAACATTTTCTGGTTAGTTTTTGTGTGACATTGCATTTCTGTATCCATTTAACATGGCCTCTCTCTTGGTGTGTCCATGTTTAACTCTTGGTTCAACACCATTTACTTTGAAATGTATATATGCTTACAGTGCGGGTGCAATGTGGTAAAGGTAAACATCACCCTGCAAAAGTATATGCATGAACTATCCCTGCCCGTTCCATATTGTCAATTGCTCCACCAAACCCCCAATACAAAAGCAAGCCACCAAACTGGTGGGCACACCTGCATACATGCCAACAGACCGGATTCAGTCGGGAGACTCCCGGTTTTTAAAGCCACAAATAGCTTTATTTTGGCTGTCTCATGTCGGAAATTGCTTTGCCCTCAATAGAAGTCGATAGGGGAAATACATTCTCCCGATGTTTTTTTTTTTTTTTTTTTAATCTCCCACTTTGCACTTCTAAAATATTGGCATGTATAAACATGCCACCTTTGAGATGGCACTAGAAGCCTCTAGCAAGCATAAAACATCTGACCCTCCCATACCATGAGGCTTTTGCTGCTCGTCCGTGCACACTGTTGGGATGGATTTAAATCATTTTAAGAGCTGGGCGGTTTGTTTCATCACAAAATCACATTCATATTTTATGCATGGGGAGATTAAATATTGCATCCAGAATCACAGGACGCTCGGCCAACACAAGACTCGAATCTACTTCCCCAGTTCCAAAGTCTGCAGCTTGCCACGTAATCACATCTCCCTGCTTCATCCTCCAAGCCAAACCCCTTGAGATAGTTTTAAAGCTAGCAACAAAAGTTGTTTATGTCCACTTTTTTATTACAGTCATGCTGCGAGCAACAGACAATGCCACTTAGAATAACTTCAGGATTACTGATAAGAAACGTTACTTACCTGTACACTGTGGTTCTCCAATATTGATATCTTATAGATTCACATGCTTGAATCTCCCCATCGTCATGGTGGGAGTCACCACAGTAACAGTTATAAAAGCAGTGCTAAAGCATTAAACTCCATTGGAAAAAGAAATAGCAGCTGGTAGCCAATTCACATTGATTTAATACACCCAAACTTCAGCCAATCAGGGCAGAGACCCTGAAGCACTCATCCCCTGCAGAGCCGCCATACCTTAGATTGTTTACCGCACGTTGTGTCTTAGGGAGTCTCCCTGAGCTCTGCTCAGTCACAGTGTGTGACTGTTAACCTTTTGACCTGCAGTTTCCAGTTCATCTCTACACCTCCTGACATCATCTGAGGTACAGTTTGGAAGTGTTTGGCTGTGCTTTCACACAGAATGTGTGAGTCTAAAAAAGAAAAAAAAAACTATTTAGGCCTTGCAAGACTTCTTCAAAATCCAGACTCTATTCTGAGGATCCACATAAAGAATGCCTGTACTCCTTTATCCTGACCATAAGCCGAAGGAATGAAAGTACTGCAGTGCTTTTTTCTGTGAAAACCCTCAAAGACTGTGAGGGTAGATTACTTCTGTGGCTACAGAAGAAGAAGAAGAAAGCGATCTCCGAGTCAGAATTATAGTGTGAGGAGAAGTTTAATACCTCCTCTAGAAGGAGGAAAGAGGGTAATCGTCAAAGGATAGTGAGGGGGACTGCAAGGTGGACGTAAGTTGAGGTGAAGCATGTACATGGTGTGGACAGTGAGTCATGGAATTATTTTGAGGGTTTCATACTGCCCTCCTTATGAAGCCCCTAGTCTCTAGAAGAGTCATAGATTTGAGAACACTTTATTATGTGGCTTCTGAATTGCTATTACAACACCTTGGGTTAAGCCTGCTATTCTTGCTATCACTACCTTGGGAGAGTCTAGTGTAAAGAAAGTAACTTGAGTACTGAATTAGAATGAACTAGAATTGAGGAATGTGAAACCATAAAACCTGGGATCAATCCCGGCTTTCCCACTTGACCAATTTATGAGATCCTAAGCAACTGTTTTATTTCACCTTGCATTCTATTTCTTCATAACTGCATTTTGAAATACAGGATACACCTCTCAGACGTTCGACTGCCTCACCACACTATACCAGAGAATTGTTACGTAATCATAGGCGGAGATTTCAACTGTCAATTCGAGCCCCTGAATGGCATCACTACAACTATTACAAGTGAGGAAGACTCGGTTTGGTCAATCCCAGAAACTAACATCCAGCCAACACGGGCATGGACACCCTTAGTTTTACAGATGAATGCATTTATACTTAGTCACTCACTAAGGGCCTGCAACGGCAGATTCCCCTCCGATAGTCCTGGGAATTTTACCTTTAATAGGCCGGGACAGGCATCTATAATAGATTACATCTTGGTAGATGTCCGATTATGGAATAAGACTATGGATTTCAAGGTTAGCTCCCGTCATGAAAGCGATCATAACCCGCTGGCCCTAGAAACAGTCTTTCCCGTGCCTAAGGAACTCCAAAGCACATCTTCACACCCTACCCCAAACCTAGTATCAACTGAAGGAGGAGGAGGGTACGCTGGTTTTTTTTTTGCACAATCAACGGACAAAGTGGCTACTTTGTACCAACAAATTGCCCCCTTTTTAGAAGTTGCGTTTCGATTGTCTGTAACTAGTTGTGGCTCTGCATCGCAATTGGCGATGGAAAAAAAACCACCAGGATTTGCTCTCCACATTGGCACAATGTTTTTATAATAGTGATAAGATCAGGCTGAATTCCAAATCCAAGCATCCATGGTACAATAAATCATGCAGGGAAGCCAAGCAGGCTTTACTGATTTCTATTAAAACGAATGACAAACCACGAATAAAGGAAGCCAGGGTCCAATATAAAAAAATCACAGCTGGAGCAAAAACCAATTGGGAAACAGATAAATGGGAAGCAACAAAAATAGCTTTAGACAACCATGATATGCGAGGCTTCTGGAATCTAGTTAAGACAGGGAAATCCGAAGGTCAATCAGCTATTGGACCAAATTTGAAGAAGTCTGGAGATCATACTTTAAAAACTTCTATTCGAGGTCTGTAGAAGAAGCTGAAGATGTTAGGGAAGTATTAGCTACCCCTAGAAGTAAATTCCCCAAACTCGAATGCTCCCCCTTGTACAATGAAGGAGATCACAGTGGCTCTGGGTAACTTACTTCCAGCAAAAGCACCTGGGCTAGATAGGATCCCTAGCGATCTATTCCGATCTGAACAAGTAGTCTGGGCACCCTACTTATGGTCATTATTTAATGCCATTCTACAAGGCATGGCGCTGCCCCCGACCTGGGCAGGGGCAGAAATCATTCCTATTTATAAAAAAGGTACACCACTCAACCCAGCAAACTATCGCCCAATAAGCCTCATCGATGTTACCCAAAAATATTTTGCTCGTGTGCTTCTGGGCCATCTGCAATCCTGGATAGAAGAGAAAGTATTAACACCTTTACAAGCTGGATTTAGGGCCAAGACCTCGACTATCGACCAGATCTTTAGATTGCAACTGATCCACTGGAAAATTGTGGTTTTAGAGGGTGGCAGCCTCTCTCTCACATTTGTGGATCTTAAATCCGCATTTGACATGGTTCAGCGAGATCAGCTATGGGGCATACTCCTCGATATGGGAGTACCAGATTATCTTTGCCACCAGCTGAAACGTCTGCACCAAGACAATTATGCGAGAATAAGATATGGTAAAAAAAGGTGAATTGACCGCTCCCTTTCCTGTAGAGAAAGGGGTGAGACAGGGATGTGTCTTGGCCCCGACACTGTTCTCTCTCTTTTTAAATGGCTTAATTGAAACCTTACTAGCAGGGAAAGACAGACGCCCGAGGTTGGCGAACCGCAAAAGTCCAGCACTTATGTTTGCGAACGATACGCTGCTAATCTCTAAAATCACCTATGGGTATGCAGCGGGTACTTGAGGAATTCAGTGCTTTTTGCAGGAAGAGGGGACTGGAGATTAATCTCCAAAAAACAAAATACATGGTTTTCCATGCTAATACCACCAATTGTCCACACCCTCAATTGGATGGCAGGGCACTAGAGAGGGTGTCCATTTTTAGGTCTCGCCCTGAAAGCCAGCGCTTCAGCGCTGGCTCTGGGTGAGACATTTTGTAGTGTGGGCTTGCAGAAATGCGACCACAACTTTTGGCTGGCCTAGAGCATGCGAGTACGCGCACAGTAACGCGCATTCCTCACTTGCTCCTCCCCCTCCCCCGAGCGCTTCTCGGGGCCGCGCGGCCGTGTCACTTTCAAGGGCGCGCGTCACTTGCTCTCCCGCTCCTCACCCCTCCCCCACCACAGAGCGCGTCTCGCATGGCCGCGCGGCCAATGCTTGTTACTTTTAGGCGCGCGCTTGGTTTCACTGCTGCAGGACTGTGCTCGGCAGAGCGAAAAATGTTTCCACTGGCATTTTCTATCTGCTGAACTGCTTGCCAGGTAAGTGGAAAGGAGAATCGTTAAGTCCGGTCACATTGTCTGCTCCTGTAATGTCTTAGGATAGTCTGGTACAGAAGTGCTGCTATATCCGAAATCCCTCGTTCACACTCTATAAAGAAGAGACTAACGGGAAAAAAATGCATTTCTTATTGCATTTTAATCAAAAACAGACAAATTAAGAGAGACACAGTCAACTAGTTATACAACCTTTTTAGAATCCATTTTAAATCTAATAATTTTTATACTTTAATGCGACATTTCTCTTAATTACAAAACAGCTCTTTCTTTACTGTTACCCTTAATACGGGGGCGGTTTCCCAATCCAAGGCACCTCTAACGTTCTTGTGCAAAGGTAGACCTATTTTAAGATGGCGCTGACTTATTCCTATCTGAATCAATTGTTACCCCCGATCTGTGATGAACGTTTTTTCTTTTACCAAAAACCTGACAGTAACGCGACTGAACTACTTGTTCAAGATGGCCGCCACCTTGAAACTGCGCCGGGAAGTATCAATGTGTTCGTTGTAACCCGAAAGTCTTCAGTTTAACGAGAACGAACAAAACTACAGTAAATAACGTTTGAGGACGTAATGCCGAGGATTTATTACTGTTCTGCATATTTTTACTTCGGATCGGAAGAGGAGTCATTTTCAGCCGGGGCATCACCTCCACGCGTGTGAGCGGAGGGCAGCGCAGAAATTTCGAGAGTGGTGAGGATCTTCAGAACCCTTAGGAATAACTGGAAGAAAAGCACAGTGGGATTTTCCCTGCTTATATACGGAGGACACTGGCTTTATGGGAAGTACTGGTGAGTGTTCCCTGCCTAAGAGCCCCTGTGAAGTGTTTGCATACCATTATAGAGTAGCCACCTTTTCCTGGAAAAATATTACTGCCCATTTGTTTACTTTTTTTGCTTATCTGGAAGGGCCCTGTTCTGGTAAGCGAAAAATCATTTCTGTATAATTCTCCGTATATGCCAATTATCCCTTTGTTTGCTTTAGTGCTCGGTTGGAATAATGCATACGGCTGTGACATTTTTTTTAAGTGAGTTCTTGCTCTTTTAGGTTTACATTTCAAAAGGGAAAACATACTGGAGTTAACTGCTCTTCACGTTTTTTTTATTGCCATGAGTATAACATTACCAGGTGGCCATCCTATATTGCCTTTCTGTGCGGCTTGCATTGCCAGTGTCTTGCCCATTCCATACATGGCCTTACTAGTATTTTGCCCAACCCATGTTTCCAGCTAGCCTCTGGGAATATGCACTTGGTTTATAGTGCATGGACCATGCAGGAAAAAGACGATTTGGGGGAAATCACTGCGGCTCGGGTCCTTTAGCTGGGTATGCTTAAAAAGTGAAAGAACGCCAATACTAACACCAATGATAAAACAAAACATCTCAATGCAAAAGCATCAAGTGCGAGCGACCTTTTCTGCAGCTGCTTTAATGGCACGGGCGGGTGAGGTGTATCAATGGGCAGATTTTAAGTTAAAAAAATCTCAACTTTCTCTCGTGACTTTTTTATTATGATTTCCACCCGTCCAATACCTGATCTGTGTAAACACATTCAACACCAGTTAACAGGCCTAGCTCCATCCCTGCAGAAACACCCTTTATTTACCAGTAAACAAAGCTCGACTAGTGGACTGCTGACATGGGTGGCCTGCGAGATTTACACAATGGTGACATGGGTGGACTGCGAGATTCACACAAAGTTCTTTTAGAGCACTTTTCACAAGCGCTCCTGTTTTGACTCTCACCGTTCAGTAGCAACAGTCAGGCGAACCTGTATGGTTTGTTTTCCCTTTCTAAAGTATTGCCTCAGTGTAAGCTGTGCTCGACCTGGCCTTTCTGGTTGGTAAACTGCGGGCGAACACATGGCTGAGGGAATTGTTCACCCCATCAGAGCACAGTAGAGCAGTTTGCAGCATAAACGTCCAGGCGCTGTGGATGTTACATTTGTGATTCCAGGTAGCGAGCGCTATAGGAAAGTATGTTCCATCTACAGCTTGATGATTCTCGTGCATGCGCGTGAGACTGGCAGAACATGGCACCCTTGAAAGGCGAGGCTCAATTTTGAGTGTGCCCTGCTCGCACTATCCAGCTGCCACTCGTGGCGTGTTTATGGAACGCTCAAGTTTGTTTAGTTTGTGATCTTCATGTTGATGGAGTGAGCCTGTGTGATGGTGAACCACGGCATTGTACATACATTTTTTAATATGGTCGTTCTGTTGGACATAATGCCTTTTTGGTCATATAGAAGGTAACAAAAATGCTTCTGGCACTTTTTTATTACAACTTTTCAGCATGCTGCACAGCAGCCACACTTCTCTACAGCACAGCTTAAACACATTGGCAAAGTCGATAGGTCTCGCTTTTGGGACCTTATAAGTATTTAGTTATGCAGCACAATATCCTTGGGGCAACAACATTAACTGTTGCATGGTTAAACACTTATAAAGGTCCCAAAAGCGAGACCTATTGGCTATGCCAATGCTTGTTGATTATCTGGGGATTACACTTAACGATAAGATGGACTGGGGGATACAAGTAAAGCAAGATAATTTAAAATGGATTCAGTTTACAGGGGGCATTTTTTAAATACACAAAAATTGCTCTCGGAAAGCGATAGGTCCACCAGCAGAAATGTACAAAATACAGGCTAGGAGAGCTTCACTGTACGGGGCAGAACTATGGGGTCACTGCCCACCAACTCTGCTATCCATGACAGAGAATCTATTTCTCAGGCAATTGTTGGGCCTCCCTAAGAGCACTCCTCTAACACCACTTAGGATGGACTCGAGGATTGGTCCCACAGCCGATGTAGTCGCCTCTAGACCACTTCTATATTGGCGCCGCCTGTGGAGTACACCAGAGTTAGTCAACTACAGAGAGTAATTGAAGGATGTCATGACCCTCCTGGGTGTAGGGAACTTACCATGGTTAGTCCATATCAGGAATTCTTGCCAGGCACTGGGGAGAGCAAACATGTGGTCAACACCCGAAGAGACCTGCCCCACAATTCCCAAAAAGGCTTTACTTGTCTCCTACAGAGAATATAAATTGGCCCAATTATGCCAGAGGACCAATTCAAGTAGCTTGACCTCCAGGTTTCTGGATTTCAAACAGCAATACAAGTTGGAGTTGGCACTTGATAGTATCCAACCACTCTTGGCAAAGAAACTGTTCCTACAATTTAGACACGGGGCGCTTCCGCTTGGAGCATTTACCAATAACTGGCAGGGAGCACTCAAACTAGATTGCCCAGGGTGTGACACAGTTGAAGAAACAGAACTACATGTTCTTTTCTTCTGCCCCGCCTATAGTAGGCCAAGGTCTAAGTGGGTGTTCCAGCACTGCAGAAATTTGGGGATTAGACATCATACTGAGGTCTTTAGGCTCCTCAAATACGAAACAGACACACTATTTGTGTTTGTTATTTCTAGGTTTCTTTATGCGATGTGGTGCATTCGCAGGGGCATTTTAAAGAAAAAGAATTTAGAAAATCCCTAGCTCCTATTGCCCATTAAATATGTTGCTATGTTATGCCTGCACATTCTTACTGCTTGAATATTGTTCCGTAAATTCTTTTCTTTTGGGAGGTTTCCTTTTTAAACGTTTTATATCTCAATCGTTTTTAACGTGTTTATTGATATATGCCCTTGGGCTATCAGTCAAAGCTAGAAACTTTTTTATGTATTAACTGATTTGAGTTTTATATATATTAATGCAACGGCAATTATTAATAACATGGGATATTTCAACCCCTCTTGCTGTGATGTAGAATACACATCCACTGTTGAATATTGCCTGCATTAGTTTAGTACTAAGAATTGTTAAGAGGGAGTGCAGTCAATGCTGAGCCAGAAAACCTTGTACAATCTGGACTTGCACTCTTAGTCCTATGATGACATTTTATTCTAACATTGGTTCTTTTACTATTGTATAAAATGTATTTGTATTATTTTATGTGCTTTTATGGCCATGCGGCCAAAATAAAGCCTTCTTTGACTGACTGGCAAATACATTAGTTCAGGATGTGTGCTGTACAATAAATTATAATATTGTCCAGGTATATTAAAAACCCAGGCGGCCCCAGGGTGTTCCATGTGACAACTGACTGGTTTCTTAGTTCACTCTTGACAATGTTGTTTGGGTCGGAGGATTCTACGTTCATTTCTTTAAACTATCACTTTTAAAAAATACTTCCCAATGCACTGATATATTCTGATTTACAAAGATGAAACGCTTCTGCATGTTGATGAAATACAATTTATTTACTTTTTGTAGAGACTTTATCACATGTTTTACGTTTTTTACAAGAGGTCTTTAAAAATAAACGTGTTACTAAAGTTATGTTGCGCAGCACACCTTATTTGGTTCTTTTATTTTCTTAGCGTGCAAATAGATACTTGCCCATTTATTTAACATCTTTATGAATGTTCGAGAACCCTCAAGTAAACAGCAGTTCAGTGCTGCTGTTCACCAGGGGCCGCACGTAAAGGTCAGGACTGTTGCAATTGGCCCTTGGGCTATACTTCGAGTATCACTGCTGAAAGGGGTAGCACGGGCTTTTTTTAGGGTTCAAGTAAGGGTACCGTTAAGGGGCAGCAAGGAGTTTGTACAGTTGAGAATGGTAGTGTTAAGGGGCAATAAAGGGTTTTTAATAATCAAGGAAGGGCATTTAAAATTACAATACATTAAGTAAATAAATGTATTATATAAAAATATGAAATTTAAAGTAAGTTAAATATAATATAATACTAGTAATGTCATTTCTTCAGTTTCAGGGATGGGTAATGTTGAGGATAGGAAGGTTTTTGGGGTTCAGTAAAAAGTAGTGTTGGCTGGTAGAAAGGGTTTTAGGGTTCAATGAAGGGTACCGTTAAGTGGTATTTAGGATTTTCGTGGTCAGGAATGGATAACATTAGGGCTACGGGTTGAAAAGGGAGTAACAAGCTTTTAGGGATCAGAGAAGGGTAGTGTCAAGGTATAGCTTGCCGTTTCTTAGGGTGCATGGAAGGGTAGCATTAATGGGTAGTAAGGAGTTTTTATGGTTCATGGAAGGGTAGCATTAAGGGGCAATAAGGGTTTTTTATGATTCAGGGAAGGGTAATTTAAAAATTACAGTAAATTAAATTAGTGAATGAATTTAATATATAAAGTTAACAAATGTGAAGTAAATTAAATAATTTTTTTAAAACTTAATATTATTAATTAAATTAACTTTTGGGAATAAGGAGCTTAAAACAGTCTCGACAGCCCATAAATATCAAAACTAGGAATTAGAAACAAGCATTTGCAATGCAATAGATCTCGCATTTACGAGAGTTTGAGCAATTGGCAATACAACAACTTTACTCTCGCAAATGCGAGAACCAGTGCATTGCAATTGTTTTTGTGTTTACTAGCGCCGATGTGGCGCTTACACATTTAAGGAGGCCCCGCACCTTTCTTTAGACAAGCCACGTCTAAAGAAAGGGGCATGGCCGACATTAAAGTGAAAATGCGGCATGCGGCGCTTTGCCAAAAAAAAAAAAGCATCCGTTTGTCAAGTTGACAAACAGATTTTCTTTTCTAAAAATGGGCTCAGGGCTCGTGTGTGCGCCAGTGACTGATCTTAGAGCTACCCAGGGAGGATGTCACACATGTTAATTAAATAAAAAACTCCAGTGTTTTAATAAAGCACGCACTGTGTGTTCTGCCTATTTTGCTCCAAAGTTTGGCAGACATGCGAAGAGAGGCAGCCATAGGTAAACCAAGTGGCCGGCGCAGTACTGCACAATCTGTCCAAAATGGAAGCCGGATAACCGGGGCTCTTTGTTCCACAACCAGCAACTTAGGCACCAGGCCACCACTTCTCTGTAAAAACATTCCAGTAAACAACGGGGCAGTAATGACAAGGTATCTTCGTAAAAGTATCTGCCTTTCTGTACAACACTCTGCACTTCATCCGACTCCTCGGTACAGCCAATGTGCGGTGTTTGCACTCTCGAAATGCAAGAGTTTACCTAAAAAAATATAGGCACATGTACAGGTCTCGCATTTATGAGAGTTTAAGCCATTGTCATTTACAATGGCAATAGCTCAAACTCTTGTAAATGCAAGACCAATTTAACTTCAAACAAGCAGCCGCCATTGTCCGGGGCTGCTTGAAAGTGAAAGCACGCATGGCGCGCTGAATGTAAGAAAAGCACGTCGTGCATGCAGTAGGAGAAACGCATTAAACAAAATAGTGCTTACAGACTAAATAAGACATAATGTGTCGCAACAGAAGTAAAAGAGCCAGTCGCCATGGGAGGTTACAAATGAAGACAAGGTGGTACCAAGGAGAGACTAACAAGCCGATTAACCAATCAGAAACCAGCACTGATGAAGGACTATGACACAAGGCAATGAAAAATATGGGCGGAGGGTGGGCGGGGCTTCCAGTGCATACTCAAATACAGCATGCCTCGCAGAGTGAGCAGTGCATGCGCCCTGCCGCTAGGCTCAACCCAAAAAGACGCTCCGCAGACCAATAAGGTCGGGGTTTAATGTGTTAACAAATGTGTTTGCAGATTAGAGAGAGAGAGACAAACCCACACACAGGACTGAGCCTGCAAGAGCGGAAAGAGGGGTCTAGTCGAGTTGAGCTGATACTTCTAAAGTGCAAACATTCAGGCACAAGAATCTTGGAGCGGAGACTAACACACAGCAGAGGGGACAAATGACTTTGCAGAACAGATGTGTTCTGAGGGACCTTCTTAACCTTTGCTGATTGTCATTTCTCACAGTACTAGAGGAAGAGTATTCCATAAAAGGGAGGCCCTAACCAGATTCCTAGATTTTTTTAAGGTGGTAAACTGAAAAGAGAAGGGAAGAATCAGAAGGAAGGGAGCGCTTAAGAGAATATCTTGAGAACAAGGATTGCAGCGCCTTGGCCCCGGTGTTCTAAAAGGCTTTGTGCGCTATACCGGGAGTAAGGCAGCTTATGGCCCACTTTGGAGACACTGTCAAAGTTCCTAAAATTCAAAGCAAGTCAAACTGCCACATTTTATACCACTTTAAGTTTACAAATAACACCATCTGGAAGAATTAAGCAACAATCCACCTTAGTTTTATCAAGCCAAGTAACAATGTTAGCATTGACGACACAAGCTTTCAAATGCCCCGAATAAAGAAGGATTTTTTTCAATATTTTCATTTGACAAGAAGAAGCCGCCGTTACAGCATTAATCTAAGTGGCCATCTTGAGTTCTGTCAGTCCAGAAGCCTAGGCCTTCGCTTTCTCAACGGCAGGTGACAGATCTTTAAGGCAGGAGGGTCACCAATCAGGGGGGCCAAGCACGATCCTTACCTGGGGGCCTATAGTTGTAAAGCAGTTTCTCATGCATTTCAATGCAAGCACTTGAGTGGCCACAGAAAAAACACCGAAACCACAAATAGAATTAGGTGAGAAATGAATATTCCACTGGGCTGAGCCAAAACTTGACTAACAAAGGCTCAATTTAATGGCTAAAAGAGACAGGTCAAAGAAAGCCAATGGCCGAAAGGGATAGACCGAAAGCCCACTCGATATTGTAGGCAATAGGTCAATTTGACAACTGAATGGTCAAAATCCAGACCTAAGAATAGCATCCTGTTCAACTCCAGGAGGGGAGGTTTAGTGCAGCAGAGATGGTAACGTATTGCAGGCGTGCCGTGAGGAAGAGTGGCATGGCGATGGCCTTGCATAACCGTTTGGTCTTAGGTGGTGTACTGGCTGCTAATACCACTCTGGTTATGGAAATGAAACCTCCACCTCCTAACTCCCCCTTACTCACCCAGCTCTCTGAACAGCCTCAGTCGAGCAGCGTTTGTCCAAACAATCATTTTTCCCAGGAAGAGCAATACTTTTTTCAACCCAAGGGGAAGTCTACAAGCGACCTCAGTTTTCTTTGGCAGGAGACATCGCCCGGGAATCTTGTTTCTGCTCTGAGGCGCAAGGACCAATTCATAAGCAGTTTCTTTGCTCCAGCCAATAAGCAGCTGCGGAACACAGGAGGTAAAGAAAAATAACCTCTAGGCACTGTGATTGGTGCATGATTTCAACGACTGTCAAGCTAATCTTGATGTTTCACATTTGAAAATGTTTTGTTTTTTCAGAAGAGAGCCTTTATTTAACAAAGGGCTCCCCGTGGATTATGTGCTTTTTCACTATTTGTTTCTCCATGGGAAAGACCAGATTTGTAAGTATCGCTTTGCCTTTCCTGCCTCCTCAGCCGGAGAACCACTGAATTTAAACGAGAGATCTGTTTACGTAGGGAGAAATTATTTAAAAGTGAAACTATTTGCAGTTTGACTCCAACTGCTAATCATGTTTTTTTTTTCTTCGGGTACTTGTATTTTAATAAATTGCTACTTTCAAGTGTTTCGGCTTAGATATTTAAAAAATATTTTAACTACTTCACTTTCCAAGGCCTATGTAGTGAATCTACGCTCTCAGAATCTTTATACCCTGGCTCAAGGCTGCCGGCAGGGGTATTCTAAGAACTTAAAGAAATTTTCTTGACATTTCTGTAACCAACAAGGGGATTCTAACCTTATTTCTTTTCATTATTTGCTTTACTGCTAATAGTCTTCTATTTTTCAATTTCGGCAAGCTATAGTTCCTTCTGTTATATTTGTTATAAGCAATAAAAAGGTTTGCACATGAGACACATAACGTGCACTGGACTATAGAGGACAGAGTGCAGATTCCTTGAAGGAAGCAGAAGCCATGCACAGGCGACGCATCTAAAGATTTCAAACATCATACATGGCATACACAAGTAATCAATTACAGCAAGGGCTTCCATAATGACAATGCTACACACAAATCCCAACAGTGCAATTGTCTTTCGTTAAATTGGAAAAAACATAAAATGAGGCAAGTAGTACAAACTTCCCACAAACACGCCCAGACAAAGACATACTGTATAGCAAGAAACACACCTAGGATTTCAAGAGTGCAAACTGACTTGGATCAGAAAACGTCTGATTTAAAATAGTTTGCTCATATGACCCTAGGCCCTGCTCAATAGTACTACAGCTAGCCCCGGTCCTCTGCTCACCAGTAACGCCACCTCGTGATGCACCGGGATAAACAAGTTCAAAGGCTGCAATTAACATAACTATGGGAGTGGAGTTTTAATGCCTACTTAAGAAATCCGGGTTAAGACGAAGCGTGACAGGTATTTGTGAGAGAAAACACACACTTGGCGAGATAAGGTTGACGCACAAGATAGCAAATAGTAAAAGAAACGACTGAGGCCGCGGTGAGCGGCCCACCGCTTCCAACGGTCTCCAACCTGCAGGGCCCCACTCATTCAAACAGCAGAGCCCCGTCCCCCGCCGCGCTAACTGCCGACAAGTGCGCCACGGCTTCCAGGGGCAGGCAGTCAGCCAAGCATGCAGCTCTCAGCCGTTCCCATCAGCAAGAGGGGACGGTGGAAGAAAGCATGACAGCAGCAAGGGATAAATAGCTTCCTCGGGGACAAGTGGTCACGTGGTGTCAGCTTTCAGAGGATTCCAGCACAGATCTGCTGCGCAGCTAGACACTCGCGGCTCACTCTGCCTCGGCAGTGGAGGATGGGAGGAGACATAGCGCAGGTAACGGAGAAGGGAGTACCGATGATAAAAGCTCTCTCGGGGAGAGGTGGCGCTCAGTAGCCACATTTATAGCCACTAATCCCTCTTGATCACCATCTCGTTTAGGGATTAAGATTCCCATCACCCTGCGCCAAAGTGCACTAAAAACAAGTTTATGCTTCTAAAGAAGCGCGTGCAACACTGTGAAAGCAGAACTGCCTCTGTAAACTGCACATGGCAAAAATTAACGTGCTTCTACATGAAAAGGTATTGCTGAGCATCCACAGCAGAAAATAGGCTGCCCCATTAACTCCACAGTTTACCAGCAAACTGTAAACAAGCCAGCCTGGGAGCTGCCTTCGGAAAGAAAACAAAAGAATGTCAGCCACATGGCAGGAACTGGGAGGGACGAATGCTGCAATAAAATGTAAGCAGCTACAGGTCTGAGCACCCACAGTGTAACATGAGGTTGAAAACAAAATAAAATAGCCCCCCCACGAGCAAATCAACAGAACAAAGCATAGTGATATTGTACTAAGTCCCTGCTCCTTGGAGGAAAAAGGAGGGACAACGAGGCAGGACTGGCCACTAGCAAGCAAGGATTTTTAAAGGACACTGTAACCAACAAATGAGAAGCCTGGGATTGGCTTTAGGCCCACAAAGATGTATACTAATGTATACAAAAGGTCGTACGCTTAACCTTGACCTAAAAAAAAGACGATTTTTGTAAGGATTGCTAGGTAAAGGTATCTCTCAAATTGATGATAGAGAGGGAAGGATGGAGGTGGCTGGGACTGCAATACACCAACACAATGCTCCTGGCTGCCCTCCTCCCATCTGTGCGGGGGCGGTTTCTCCTATGAAGCGTTAGAGCGTCGCCTCCCTATTGCGAGCTATCGAATACATAAAATATTTGTTACCTGTGATATAATAAAAATTCCCTGCCACCTTGCTCAAATATCTATGAGGGCAGGACAGGGCCTTTATTGCTGATTGGCAGGAGGGATAGGTAAGGTCATGAAGCTTGATGTGTGCATGTCGGATTGCTCGGCTGGCTTGCGATGACCAGCCCGACATGCAGACTTGAAGCCTCTTCAAATCAAGCAGTGTTGGGCAGCCGGGTGTAACGCAGACACACACACCAGTCTCCTTAGGAGCACTGGGTTTGCCTGATCCAACCAATCCCAGAGCTGATCTCATGCTGTTTACTATTCTAAACAGCATGAAAGCAGGGTCTGGATTGGTTAGGTGGGTGCGTGGGCAAGACAAATAAAACACGGCCAATCACTGTGAAGCCACGCAGTGATATGCATGTTTCCGTGACTGTCTGCCAGTGAATACCTTCACACAGAAGAACAGACAGCACTGTGCGCGAGATTGTTAAAGTGCGAGCCAAGTACCTTGCAGAAGTTCTCCGAGCAGCAGCTGCCTTCTCTCGCCCGCTGCTATACTTCAATTGCATCACCACTGCCCCACAGTACAAAGCACTGGCATGTAAATTTCTGGCAAATGAAAAGCATTGGAAGTAGGTAACGTGTCAGTAAGTGCGTCATTTTCTCCATGAGTCTTGCTTCAAGAAATTGATGTTGCCTAGCGCTTTACCACAGAGTAGGCGCTTCTTTTTGAAGTTCATGATAATAACCACAAATCATTTTGTTTGGCGCCTTTATAGTAACGTTTTATCTTACTGTTACGGTGTAGAATGTTGAGGGGCGGGTCACGCAATTAAGTCAAGGAAACGAGGATTGGTGAAGGTACAAAGCTGAAGATCACGAGGAAGGAGCACTGTGTAGCTGAAAGAGGCTCAAGATTACCTCTTTATTTTTTGAATGGCAAGTGTCCTTCCTCACATGGTGTGTGAAGTGCAAGGATCCTACAAGATCTGCTATGGTGCAGGCTGGGTCCTGTTCGCTGTAATGACTCAAGGGATTGCACGTTATAGGCAGCGCCGATTTGAGCTATTGTTCTGGCAGTGTGACTGATGGTGATTGTGAACACAATGACAGAAGTGACGCTAGCATGTTAGTTCACTGGAGCCATGCCATGCTGTGCATTAAAAGGGCTCTGTTTAAGGCCATAAGGAAACCCATCCTCTGGGATACGCTGATCTCATGCTCTGCGCTTGCATGTTACAGATCTGTCAGGAGCAATGTATTGCATTCCGAGGTACCTGGTGTGCACACTTACATCATGGAACCTGCACTCTGCACTTTTATCCGCTGTCGTGGTTTGCTTTGGAATTATGACACTTCAGTGAAAAACATGAGTCTTCAATAAATGCTCGATCGCTCTCTAAGAACAAACATCACATCCACGACCTTCTCACAGATGCAAAACCAGACATACTATTCATTACTGAATCATGGTTGGGAGAGGATATGGGTCCAGTCCTGCATGAAGCCGTTCCTCTAGGCTATCAAACGATCACCCAAAATCGTATAGGCAAAAAAGGAGGTGGCCTAGCTGTTGTGTTCAGGCAAACACTACATATTACTAAATTGACGACGTCTCCATAAAAAATTGTGAGGCCCTTTTCACCAGATGCAATCCTACACCGTCTTCCTCCTGTAACTTCCTATTCCTTTACAGACCTCCACCTAGCAAGGCAACTTTACCAGATGCACTTCTAGACACGGTTTCAAACCTGATAACATTACACTCCAACCTATGCGTTCTGGGTGACCTCAACATATGGTTTGACAAACCAAATATGCCCCATCCAAAAACAATCATCGCTAGCATAGAAGCACTGAACCTGCATCATATCGTCCACGAACCCACACACATCGCTGGACACATACTAGATGTCATTTTTGCGAATACAGAACTAGTTACCTTTCAAACGATGACTCCAGTCACATGGTCAGAACACCATTTGCATGCCTTCAAACATAAAACAACACTAAGCGGCACACCTAAAACCACCTTACATGCATCCACCTATCGGCCATGGAACAAACTCAATTTTGAACACTTAGAAACACAACTAACATCCAGTAGAGATCTAGAAACAATAAATTCTGTTCAAAAATTATATGAGTGGCTACAGGAAGCTTTTGATATCCTGATACCACTAAAAACCACACAACAGAGCAAAAGAAAACAAGCACCTTGAAGAAATAGAGAAATAAAAGAGATAAAACAACAAATTAGAAAGCTGCAACATGCCTTGCTCAAAACAAACGCCAACCAAGACAAACTTCGCCTACAGAAAATTAACAGATTGCCCAAGTCAGCTATCAAAAAAAGCGAAGAACAAAATACTATTCAGACAGAATTCAAAATGCTAAATGTGCAAATAAACAATTCTATAAAATTCTCAATAAATTTCGAAAACGAAATTGCCTAGAAGCAGCTCATCCCGTTACTCAAGAGTTCACAGACAAACTGGCGAATCATTACACGGACAAAGCAGACACGATGGCCTCATATTTAAAACAGAGACAAAGCATCAGCACTAACCCTTTTACAAAGCTACAATCCAAGAATACTCTAGCCCAGCCTCTCCGTTCGGGCTGGACTGTTCCCATGAGGCACAGGGTCAGACTGATTTGCATATGGCCATGTCTGAACTGGGGTGGTGGAGTGAGCTAAAGAATGATGATGGATTAAACCCAGATCAGTTGACTGGGGGTGAGTGTTTGATTGGCTCAAACGTTCCGTCCATCATCCCCTTTTGTATCGCTTTGTTCGCCCTAAGTTGGCGGGGGTATGCCCAGACGTGGGTCCCTTGCTCACTTTGCCACTGGATTCAAGCAAGCCTGGCTGATGACGGCTGGAATGCCAGAAACCGGTCCTAGGATGCTTGTTTCCGGTCCAGGGAAGACATGGCTTGGCAGTTCGGGCTGGACTGTTCCCATGAGGCACAGGGTCAGACTGATTTGCATATGGCCATGTCTGAACTGGGGTGGTGGAGTGAGCTAAAGAATGATGATGGATTAAACCCAGATCAGTTGACTGGGGGTGAGTGTTTGATTGGCTCAAACGTTCCGTCCATCATCCCCTTTTGTATCGCTTTGTTCGCCCTAAGTTGGCGGGGGTATGCCCAGACGTGGGTCCCTTGCTCACTTTGCCACTGGATTCAAGCAAGCCTGGCTGATGACGGCTGGAATGCCAGAAACCGGTCCTAGGATGCTTGTTTCCGGTCCAGGGAAGACATGGCTTGGCAGTTCGGGCTGGACTGTTCCCATGAGGCACAGGGTCAGACTGATTTGCATATGGCCATGTCTGAACTGGGGTGGTGGAGTGAGCTAAAGAATGATGATGGATTAAACCCAGATCAGTTGACTGGGGGTGAGTGTTTGATTGGCTCAAACGTTCCGTCCATCATCCCCTTTGTATCGCTTTGTTCGCCCTAAGTTGGCGGGGGTATGCCCAGACGTGGGTCCCTTGCTCACTTTGCCACTGGATTCAAGCAAGCCTGGCTGATGACGGCTGGAATGCCAGAAACCGGTCCTAGGATGCTTGTTTCCGGTCCAGGGAAGACATGGCTTGGCAGTTCGGGCTGGACTGTTCCCATGAGGCACAGGGTCAGACTGATTTGCATATGGCCATGTCTGAACTGGGGTGGTGGAGTGAGCTAAAGAATGATGATGGATTAAACCCAGATCAGTTGACTGGGGGTGAGTGTTTGATTGGCTCAAACGTTCCGTCCATCATCCCCTTTTGTATCGCTTTGTTCGCCCTAAGTTGGCGGGGGTATGCCCAGACGTGGGTCCCTTGCTCACTTTGCCACTGGATTCAAGCAAGCCTGGCTGATGACGGCTGGAATGCCAGAAACCGGTCCTAGGATGCTTGTTTCCGGTCCAGGGAAGACATGGCTTGGCAGTTCGGGCTGGACTGTTCCCATGAGGCACAGGGTCAGACTGATTTGCATATGGCCATGTCTGAACTGGGGTGGTGGAGTGAGCTAAAGAATGATGATGGATTAAACCCAGATCAGTTGACTGGGGGTGAGTGTTTGATTGGCTCAAACGTTCCGTCCATCATCCCCTTTTGTATCGCTTTGTTCGCCCTAAGTTGGCGGGGGTATGCCCAGACGTGGGTCCCTTGCTCACTTTGCCACTGGATTCAAGCAAGCCTGGCTGATGACGGCTGGAATGCCAGAAACCGGTCCTAGGATGCTTGTTTCCGGTCCAGGGAAGACATGGCTTGGCAGTTCGGGCTGGACTGTTCCCATGAGGCACAGGGTCAGACTGATTTGCATATGGCCATGTCTGAACTGGGGTGGTGGAGTGAGCTAAAGAATGATGATGGATTAAACCCAGATCAGTTGACTGGGGGTGAGTGTTTGATTGGCTCAAACGTTCCGTCCATCATCCCCTTTTGTATCGCTTTGTTCGCCCTAAGTTGGCGGGGTATGCCCAGACGTGGGTCCCTTGCTCACTTTGCCACTGGATTCAAGCAAGCCTGGCTGATGACGGCTGGAATGCCAGAAACCGGTCCTAGGATGCTTGTTTCCGGTCCAGGGAAGACATGGCTTGGCAGTTCGGGCTGGACTGTTCCCATGAGGCACAGGGTCAGACTGATTTGCATATGGCCATGTCTGAACTGGGGTGGTGGAGTGAGCTAAAGAATGATGATGGATTAAACCCAGATCAGTTGACTGGGGGTGAGTGTTTGATTGGCTCAAACGTTCCGTCCATCATCCCCTTTTGTATCGCTTTGTTCGCCCTAAGTTGGCGGGGGTATGCCCAGACGTGGGTCCCTTGCTCACTTTGCCACTGGATTCAAGCAAGCCTGGCTGATGACGGCTGGAATGCCAGAAACCGGTCCTAGGATGCTTGTTTCCGGTCCAGGGAAGACATGGCTTGGCAGTTCGGGCTGGACTGTTCCCATGAGGCACAGGGTCAGACTGATTTGCATATGGCCATGTCTGAACTGGGGTGGTGGAGTGAGCTAAAGAATGATGATGGATTAAACCCAGATCAGTTGACTGGGGGTGAGTGTTTGATTGGCTCAAACGTTCCGTCCATCATCCCCTTTTGTATCGCTTTGTTCGCCCTAAGTTGGCGGGGGTATGCCCAGACGTGGGTCCCTTGCTCACTTTGCCACTGGATTCAAGCAAGCCTGGCTGATGACGGCTGGAATGCCAGAAACCGGTCCTAGGATGCTTGTTTCCGGTCCAGGGAAGACATGGCTTGGCAGTTCGGGCTGGACTGTTCCCATGAGGCACAGGGTCAGACTGATTTGCATATGGCCATGTCTGAACTGGGGTGGTGGAGTGAGCTAAAGAATGATGATGGATTAAACCCAGATCAGTTGACTGGGGGTGAGTGTTTGATTGGCTCAAGCGTTCCGTCCATCATCCCCTTTTGTATCGCTTTGTTCGCCCTAAGTTGGCGGGGGTATGCCCAGACGTGGGTCCCTTGCTCACTTTGCCACTGGATTCAAGCAAGCCTGGCTGATGACGGCTGGAATGCCAGAAACCGGTCCTAGGATGCTTGTTTCCGGTCCAGGGAAGACATGGCTTGGCAGTTCGGGCTGGACTGTTCCCATGAGGCACAGGGTCAGACTGATTTGCATATGGCCATGTCTGAACTGGGGTGGTGGAGTGAGCTAAAGAATGATGATGGATTAAACCCAGATCAGTTGACTGGGGGTGAGTGTTTGATTGGCTCAAGCGTTCCGTCCATCATCCCCTTTTGTATCGCTTTGTTCGCCCTAAGTTGGCGGGGGTATGCCCAGACGTGGGTCCCTTGCTCACTTTGCCACTGGATTCAAGCAAGCCTGGCTGATGACGGCTGGAATGCCAGAAACCGGTCCTAGGATGCTTGTTTCCGGTCCAGGGAAGACATGGCTTGGCAGTTCGGGCTGGACTGTTCCCATGAGGCACAGGGTCAGACTGATTTGCATATGGCCATGTCTGAACTGGGGTGGTGGAGTGAGCTAAAGAATGATGATGGATTAAACCCAGATCAGTTGACTGGGGGTGAGTGTTTGATTGGCTCAAACGTTCCGTCCATCATCCCCTTTTGTATCGCTTTGTTCGCCCTAAGTTGGCGGGGGTATGCCCAGACGTGGGTCCCTTGCTCACTTTGCCACTGGATTCAAGCAAGCCTGGCTGATGACGGCTGGAATGCCAGAAACCGGTCCTAGGATGCTTGTTTCCGGTCCAGGGAAGACATGGCTTGGCAGTTCGGGCTGGACTGTTCCCATGAGGCACAGGGTCAGACTGATTTGCATATGGCCATGTCTGAACTGGGGTGGTGGAGTGAGCTAAAGAATGATGATGGATTAAACCCAGATCAGTTGACTGGGGGTGAGTGTTTGATTGGCTCAAACGTTCCGTCCATCATCCCCTTTTGTATCGCTTTGTTCGCCCTAAGTTGGCGGGGGTATGCCCAGACGTGGGTCCCTTGCTCACTTTGCCACTGGATTCAAGCAAGCCTGGCTGATGACGGCTGGAATGCCAGAAACCGGTCCTAGGATGCTTGTTTCCGGTCCAGGGAAGACATGGCTTGGCAGTTCGGGCTGGACTGTTCCCATGAGGCACAGGGTCAGACTGATTTGCATATGGCCATGTCTGAACTGGGGTGGTGGAGTGAGCTAAAGAATGATGATGGATTAAACCCAGATCAGTTGACTGGGGGTGAGTGTTTGATTGGCTCAAACGTTCCGTCCATCATCCCCTTTTGTATCGCTTTGTTCGCCCTAAGTTGGCGGGGGTATGCCCAGACGTGGGTCCCTTGCTCACTTTGCCACTGGATTCAAGCAAGCCTGGCTGATGACGGCTGGAATGCCAGAAACCGGTCCTAGGATGCTTGTTTCCGGTCCAGGGAAGACATGGCTTGGCAGTTCGGGCTGGACTGTTCCCATGAGGCACAGGGTCAGACTGATTTGCATATGGCCATGTCTGAACTGGGGTGGTGGAGTGAGCTAAAGAATGATGATGGATTAAACCCAGATCAGTTGACTGGGGGTGAGTGTTTGATTGGCTCAAACGTTCCGTCCATCATCCCCTTTTGTATCGCTTTGTTCGCCCTAAGTTGGCGGGGGTATGCCCAGACGTGGGTCCCTTGCTCACTTTGCCACTGGATTCAAGCAAGCCTGGCTGATGACGGCTGGAATGCCAGAAACCGGTCCTAGGATGCTTGTTTCCGGTCCAGGGAAGACATGGCTTGGCAGTTCGGGCTGGACTGTTCCCATGAGGCACAGGGTCAGACTGATTTGCATATGGCCATGTCTGAACTGGGGTGGTGGAGTGAGCTAAAGAATGATGATGGATTAAACCCAGATCAGTTGACTGGGGGTGAGTGTTTGATTGGCTCAAACGTTCCGTCCATCATCCCCTTTTGTATCGCTTTGTTCGCCCTAAGTTGGCGGGGGTATGCCCAGACGTGGGTCCCTTGCTCACTTTGCCACTGGATTCAAGCAAGCCTGGCTGATGACGGCTGGAATGCCAGAAACCGGTCCTAGGATGCTTGTTTCCGGTCCAGGGAAGACATGGCTTGGCAGTTCGGGCTGGACTGTTCCCATGAGGCACAGGGTCAGACTGATTTGCATATGGCCATGTCTGAACTGGGGTGGTGGAGTGAGCTAAAGAATGATGATGGATTAAACCCAGATCAGTTGACTGGGGTGAGTGTTTGATTGGCTCAAACGTTCCGTCCATCATCCCCTTTTGTATCGCTTTGTTCGCCCTAAGTTGGCGGGGGTATGCCCAGACGTGGGTCCCTTGCTCACTTTGCCACTGGATTCAAGCAAGCCTGGCTGATGACGGCTGGAATGCCAGAAACCGGTCCTAGGATGCTTGTTTCCGGTCCAGGGAAGACATGGCTTGGCAGTTCGGGCTGGACTGTTCCCATGAGGCACAGGGTCAGACTGATTTGCATATGGCCATGTCTGAACTGGGGTGGTGGAGTGAGCTAAAGAATGATGATGGATTAAACCCAGATCAGTTGACTGGGGGTGAGTGTTTGATTGGCTCAAACGTTCCGTCCATCATCCCCTTTTGTATCGCTTTGTTCGCCCTAAGTTGGCGGGGGTATGCCCAGACGTGGGTCCCTTGCTCACTTTGCCACTGGATTCAAGCAAGCCTGGCTGATGACGGCTGGAATGCCAGAAACCGGTCCTAGGATGCTTGTTTCCGGTCCAGGGAAGACATGGCTTGGCAGTTCGGGCTGGACTGTTCCCATGAGGCACAGGGTCAGACTGATTTGCATATGGCCATGTCTGAACTGGGGTGGTGGAGTGAGCTAAAGAATGATGATGGATTAAACCCAGATCAGTTGACTGGGGGTGAGTGTTTGATTGGCTCAAGCGTTCCGTCCATCATCCCCTTTTGTATCGCTTTGTTCGCCCTAAGTTGGCGGGGGTATGCCCAGACGTGGGTCCCTTGCTCACTTTGCCACTGGATTCAAGCAAGCCTGGCTGATGACGGCTGGAATGCCAGAAACCGGTCCTAGGATGCTTGTTTCCGGTCCAGGGAAGACATGGCTTGGCAGTTCGGGCTGGACTGTTCCCATGAGGCACAGGGTCAGACTGATTTGCATATGGCCATGTCTGAACTGGGGTGGTGGAGTGAGCTAAAGAATGATGATGGATTAAACCCAGATCAGTTGACTGGGGGTGAGTGTTTGATTGGCTCAAACGTTCCGTCCATCATCCCCTTTTGTATCTCTCCGTTCCTTCCAACACATTTCACACAACAAATTTATGGACCTGGTCAAAGAAAGCAGGCCTGCTGGCAGCCCTTCTGACCAGTGTCCACCGCAAACCTTCAAGACAATTCTTCTAACAACCTTTGCTGCCACTCTAGTAAGGAGAATCAACAACAACTCTTTAACTACCAGAATATTTCCAGAAGAACTCAAAAAGTCATACATACGCCCATTACTGAAGAAAACAAACTTGGACCAGCTGAACCCTGACAACTACAGACAGATTTCAAATGGACCTTTCCTGGGCAAACTGATAAAAAGAGCAGTTTTCGCCTAGATGTCACAAATCTTTGAAGAGAACGCCATACTTACAGACTTCCAAATGGGATTCCGTCCAGGAAGAGGCACAGAATCTGCCCTTCTTGCCATCTAGGATGACCTGAAGAACACAGTTGACTGCAACGGGGTTGCTGCGCTACTTCTCTTGGACCTCTCGGATGCCTTTGACACGGTTGACCATGACACTCTGGTACAAAGACACCACAAAGCTGGCATAGAGGGGACTGCTCTAGACTGGATCGCGTCCTACCTTTGCAACGGAACTAATGTCATCCATACCCCATCTTTCTCGTCCAAACCGTACTTCACAAAAGCAGGGTCCCTCAAGGCTCTATTATCTTGCCCATGCTTTTCAACATCTACATGAAGTCATTACTGGGACTGATCAATCAATTTCACCTCACATGCTATAACTATGCAGATGACATGCAAATACTCCTTCAACTGCAATACCCCAAAGACAGTGGAAAGTCGCCAATTTTCGGTGTTCTCAGAGCTGTGGATCAATGGAGGACGTGGGGCCAACTCAAACTGAATGCTTCCAAAACTGAAATACTCACGTGTGGCAATTGGAAACATTATAACCTGCTCGCCATATGCCCTGATGATCGGGGAACACAGCCCAAAATATCGAAGGAAGTAAAAAACCTTGGAATGACCATGGACTCCAAGCTATCGATGAATGCCAAAGTGGACAAACTAGCAAGATCAAGATTTGTTACTATAAAAACTCTGACGAATCTTCCCCCATTTGGGATTTTCAAACAAGGTCCAGGCTACCATCTCCCTTGTTTTGTCCAAACTCGATCATGCCAATAGCCTCTACCATGGATCACCTTTAATGACCATGAAAAGACTACAACGGATTCAAAACTCAGCTGCCAGACTGCAATGTATAAGTATTTCTCCTATCTTCATCCTGACTGAAAAGCGGTCACAGAAACTAGTTACAAAGATCCATGCACCCCAGAGCCTTTAAAGAAAACAAAGCTTTAAAAGTGCTTAAAACTAAGGTAAAACTTTCCTGGGGTCAGTCCTGCAGTGTCCTAGGAGACTTAGGGTGACTTCTAAACAGGGTCTGAGGGCCTCTAGTGGGGTTCTTCTCTCCTGGAAGACTCCAGAAATCACCGCAATGTTTTGTACTGCCCCTGCTCATCTTTGACACTCCAGTAAACTATTCAAATGAGCACCCCGATGCATATGGGAAGTAATTTGGCCTGCAGCTATCTTTTCTTCAAACTGGACACAGCAGTAAATATTTGCTTTTTGTTTGGGTTCCTTTTCCTCCTGCCCCCCAAAACAAACCCACTAGTGCAGGCTTTATTTTTTATCCCGGGTGCCTCAGACCCCAGGGTATACCCATAGCACTGCATTTGGGGGCAACGAAGGAGCTCACACAATCCTTACGGTACCTGCTGACCTTCTGCCCTCTGCAATATTTTAATTTCAGGGAGGTGAGCCAGGTCCTGCTTACTTCTCTCACCCACAGTGTGGCCAGGAGGAGACTGTAGAACTTTTTGCTCCCCACTCTCTCCAAGCACATTCACGGAGAAGGAAGGAGGCACACAGCAATGCTCCAAGGGCTTTGACCACCACAGAGGCCCTAGTTACAGGAGTACAGTGACATTCCACAACCTATACCCCCCAGGCACTGGCGCTCCCAGGGGTACTTAAGAGGATGGAACAGGTGAGTGCTATGCTCCCAAAGACAATTCTCCCTGGGGAAATGGCACTCCTCTGGGGCATAATCGCAGATGGGGAATACTACATGGTCTTTAAGAAGATCCTTCCCCAGAACCATGGAAATGTCTGGGGGAGCCAATCATGATGCTGCTCCAGATGGCACAGAGTGCTTTCTGGGCAGGCCCAGCAAAAAGGAGTCGAACATAGACTGTTTTCTCAAACCTCACGGAGTTAAGATTTTGTGTTTTGCTCCCGGTAACACACTCCAACCACCAGGTGTGTCAATTGTTCTAATGTCCTGAAGTTGATTTCTAACTGCTCTCCCTCCAATGAGAGAGAGCTTAGGGGGTGCAGTTCTACTCATTTAGCTCTTCTGGGTTCATCTGCAGCCCCAGCACAAGAACACCCTCTTTCAGCAGCAGGGAACTGCTTTTTTATTTGACCTCATAGTAATTTCTCAGGCCTGCATTGTTCCTGAGCAGCACCCATTTGACCTCAAAGCAGATTACATGCTCTGCCTGCAATCCCCAGACCCCACAGCTTACTGGGCACTAGCAGTGTACCTGTGTGACTACCAGTAGTCGGGGATGCCTCCACCCTTTATCAGTATCTACCAAAGGACCAATTAACTGTTGTTCCTAGCAAGTCCACTCTTTATTGTCTCCCAGCCCGAGTGGGGAGGCCGGTCCACTTGCAACACAGCATAACAGAGCCCAAGTAAGGACAATTAGAGAGAGAGTATCCAGTCACTCCAGACAGGGGTCTATCCTTACTTGTTTATTAGCAGTTCCTAGTGCTTCACATAGTTCTACCCTTGTGCAGCAGAGGTGGAGTTTTAGGAGGTGGTGGTCCCTGACCAGGTCAAAGGTGACACATCATCCCTCCTCCATTGGCCTATTTCCTTGCATAACAATTTGGGATTTTTCAACATGGAAATTACAATCTTTGGAAGCTCTTCCAAAGCCTTTAGCTCAGCTCCTAACTGGCACAGCACTCCCTCTAAAACGGAGCCCATCCTGCGAGTAGTGCCGGAGGTCTGACTGTCTCACTTTATTTCTGTATAAAAGGCACACCACGGCTTGTTTGCAACACATGCATATTTCTCCACCACCCTCCTCCTCCTCTTCCAGGAGCAGGCTAATCCTCTGCAAATGGGTCTATTGTCTGAGGAAGGTTTTGATCGACCTATCACTTTGCAAACTAATTAACTTGGCCCAACAGGATAGAGCACAGCCCAAATTTCAAAGGACTGCTTCAAGAAAATACTGTAGTACTCAAAGTACATGAATGAGTGCAAATATGACAAAATTAATATTATATTTTTACTTGGGACATTTCTTTAACCTATATAAAGAGGCTTTAATCTTTTCTCGAGGTTGAGACTATGTGAAGTTGATATGTTGGCATAGCGTTCATCTATAATGTTTATATAGTAAAGCACTACAGCTTTAAAGTAAACCATTAATGACTAATCAAAAAGAAATGGGTACATTTCATTTTGTACGCACAATTAAGTTATATGGCCTGCACAAGTCACAATCAATTTATAAAAAGTTCCATCTGCTGAAATACCAGCTGAGTTAAACAGTAGCCACACTCACTCAGCCTGCACACAGGTGGATGTGTTCACATGTGTTAGATTTGGGGGTCTCTAGTTGGCAGAGGTAGGTACCTTTGACCAAATAGGGACCCTTGCGTCTAGTCAGGGTAAGGGGGTACACTCCTAAAATAACCCCTGCTCACACCCTTGGTAGCTTGGCACGAGCAGACAGGCTTATCTCAGAGGCAGTGTGTAAAGCATTTGTGAACACCTACAGTAATCAAGTGACAACACTACAGATGGACACCACACCAGTTGTATATTAAAAATAAGTATCTTTTATATAGATTTAACACAAGACCACAAACGACAAAAATCCACAATACTGTACTTCAAAAATGGTAGAATTAGCTCAGTTCTCTTTAGATGGTAAATGCGACACTGAGTTCAATGTACCTTTGGATGCGTAACGCTATACATCGAAAGTGTTGCAGGGAAGGTGATGCGTCGGTTCCTTACACGCAAGAACGGTGATGCGTCGGGTCCCTACTGATGCGTAGGGGATGCGTCGGTTCTTCTCGGCGTGGGGAGGTGATGCGTCGGTTTCTTCCTGCGCTTCCGTGGCGATGCGACCAGCAACGCCGTGATGCGATGAAGATCCGATGCAATGAAACAAAGATGGCGTCTTCTTCTTGATGCGACACGATGCGTGCATGCCCGACGGCCGTGCGGCGACTCAACGATTCTTCTGAGCCGCGACAGGTCCTGCGACACGTTTCCCGGTGATGCGGCGGCATCTGATGCGACGTCGATCCTCTTCTCCGGCGATGCGAGGCGCTTCGGCGATGCGACAGCTGCAGCGGCGACACCCTTCTTCAGCGATGAGACGACAGCGGCTGCGACACGCTTCTCCGAGGCTGCGGCGGCGACACACTTCTCCGATGATGCGGCGGCGTCTGATGCGACGTCGATCCTCTTCTCCGGCGATGCGAGGCGCTTCTGCGTTGCGAAGCGGCAGCGGCGACACCCTTCTTCAGCGATGCGACGACAGCGGCTGCGGCAGCGACACGCTTCTTCTTCGTGAGTCGCGCTTCCAGCTCCTTGCGACACGAAGTCCCTCAGAAGGCCCAACACAACAGCAGGCACTTCAAAAGAACTCTTGGGGAGCTGGTGGGTGAAGTCTGTTGTCCCTGAGACTTCAGCAGGAGGCAAGCTCTCTCTCAAGCCCTTGGAGATCTTTTACAAGTTGATGAAAGTACACACAAAGTTCCTTTCTCCTTTCTTTGGCAGTCAGGCAACCACTGCAGGCCAATCCCCCAAACAGCACTCAGCTTAGGGATAGTCTCCTCCTCAGTTTCTCTGGTTCCTCTCCTCAGCAAAGGTTCTTCTTGTTTCCCAAAGTGATCTGATCTAGAGTTCTGGGGTTTGGGTCCCCTCTTTTATACACAAAAATCCTTTGTCTCTGAAGGCAGAGAGCCCTTTGCCTAGTCCAAACCAGTTCTGGTCAGTCCTGGAGCACTTTGTTGACAAGACTCCTTCTTTCCTTTCACAGTGTAGGCCAGGGACATCAGACGCACCACAGGAGGTGGAGCCAGCATTGTGGAGGGAAGGCACAGCCCTATTCAGGTCCCTGGTGCAACTCCTCCCACCCATCTCCATGCAGATCCCTCTATTCAGCCGTGTGCTGACTCACCCTGTCTCCTGGAATCCCCCAGCCCCTGTCCCTCAAACTCCAGACAAGGAATACACAACCTAGCAGAGGCAGGCTTGGATAGTTAGGCAAGAAAATACCTACTTTCTAAAAGTGGTATTTTCAAACACAGAATGTTAAAACCAACTTTACTAAAAGATGTATTTTATCATTCTGAGTTCAGGCATACTAAATTAGTTTTTCTACCATGTTCCCTGGGTCAGTTAGGATTATAAGATGTTATAATCAAACTGCCCATTCTGGCCTATGGGGAACAGGTAGCCTTGCAATAGTGAAAAACGAAAATGGCTTTAATTCACTATTAGGACATGCCACACACATCAGGGCATGTCCTACCTTATACTTACAATGCACCCTGCCCTTGGGCCTACCATAGGGGTGTCTGATATGAAGAAAAGGGAAGGTTTAGGGACTGGCAAGTGGGTGCACTTGCCCAGTCAACATGGCAGTACCAGACTGCACACAGGCTCTGCAATGGCAGACCTGAGACACTTTTACAGGCTGCTTCTGTGGGTGGCACAACCAGTGCTGCAAGCCCACCAGCAGCATTGGATTTCCAAGCCCTGGGCACACTCAGTGCACTGTACTAGGGTCTGACAAGTAAACCAATCCAGCCAATCATGGAGTCACTAATCCATACATCAATTTACCATAGGGAGCACTTGCACTGTGGCACTGAATAGCAGTGGCACAGTGCCCAAAGCATCTATAACCAGAAAAAACACATGAGGCAACAGCAAAAAATGGAAGGGAGACCCACGCCAACAGTGCCAGGTCTAACACGTGTCCCCTCCAGCTGAAATGTGGGAAGAACTACCCTACCTCCTGGGAGTTCTCATCACTAAGGCGGAAAAATCTGGACAGACCATAAGCATTGGCGTGTTCTGTACCAGGGCGGTGTTCCACCGTGAAGTCCATCCCCTGTAGGGAAATGGACCACCTCAACAGCTTTGGATTCTCACCCCTCATCTGCATCAACCATCTGAGGGGCCTGTGGTCTGTCTGAACCCGGAAGTGAGTCCCAAACAGGTATGGTCTCAGCTTCTTCAGCGTCCAGACCACAGCAAATGCCTCACGCTCAATCGCACTCCACCTCTGTTCCCGTGGAAGTAACCTCCTACTGATGAAGGCTACGGGTTGATCTAGGCCCTCCTCATTTAGCTTTGACAAAACAGCCCCCACACCATGCTCTGAAGCGTCTGTTTGAATGATCAACTCTTGAGAAGTTGGGTGCCAGGAGCACGGGCGCCGTGCACATGGCAGTTTTCAGGGCCTCAAAAGCTTTCTGACAGGTGTCAGTCCAAATCACTTTCTTGGGCTGCTTCCTGGAAGTCAGCTCAGTCAAGGGTGCAACGATGTTGCCATACCCCTTGACAAACCTCCTGTAATACCCAGTGAGTCCTAAAAAGGACAAGCCAGGATGGTCTCAATCTTGGGCTGTAGGGGCGCCACCTGGCCGCTCCCAACCTGATGTCCCAAGTACACCACGGACCCCTGCCCGATCTGGCACTTACTCGCCTTGATCGTGAGGCCTGCCCTCCGCAGTGCCATCAACACTTCCCAGAGGTGGCGCAGAGGTTCTTCCCAACTGGCGCTGAACACTGCAATGTCATCCAGGTAGGCGGCACTGAACTCTTCCAGTCCAGCCAACACCTGGTTGACCAACCTCTGAAAGGTGGCAGGGGCATTCTTCATCCCAAAGGGCATAACCCGGAACTGGTAGTGCCCATCTGGTGTGGAGAATGCTGACCTCTCTCTTGCCCCATCAGTCAAGGCGATCTGCCAGTACCCAGTCGTTAGATCAAACATGCTGAGGTACCGGGCAGCCCCTAACCGATCGATGAGCTCATCAGCTCTGGGGATGGGGTGCGCGTCAGTCCTCATGACTGAATTGAGCCCTCTGTAGTCCACACAGAACCGGAGTTCTGGCGTGGCGCCTGGTGCGGCAGCCTTTGGGACCAAGACCCCTGGGCTGGCCCAAGGACTGTTTGAGTCCTCTATCACCCCTAACGCAAGCATCTTGGAGACCTCCTCCTTGATGCAAGCTCTCACCCTGTCAGTTACCCTGTAAGTTTTGTGCTTAACAGGAGGACTGTCTCCAGTGTCCACATCATAGACGCATCAATCAGTGACACTGGGAATCAGGGAGAACAGATCAGAAAACTGTCCCAGCAACTGGTGACAGTCATTCTGTTGCTCAGGGGTCAGGGTGGAAGAGAGGTTCACACCATCCACTGACCCATCTCGCTCTGTCGCAGACAGGAGGTCAGGAAGAGGTTCGGTCTCCTCCTCCATTCCAGCATCTGTCGCTAAGAGCATGCCCACTTCGGACCTCTCCAAGTGGGGCTTCAGGCGGTTGACATGCAGGACCCGCAAGGGGTTCCTGGGAGACCGCAAGTCCACCAAGTAGGTAACAGGACTCTTGCTCTCCACCACCTCAAATGGTCCGGTCCCCTTATCCTGGAGCGCACAAGGCTCCACGGGGGGCCATGACCCACACTTTCTGACCAGGCTGAAGCTCTACCAGAGTGGCATTCTGGTCGCACCACCGCTTCATCTCCTCCTGGCTGGCTTCCAGATTCGCCTCAGCGAGTTGCCTGAAACGCCTAGTCTGGTTCCTGAAGGCCAGCATGTAGCTATATACATCCTGGGGAGGTTTCCTGGGAGATTGCTCCCAGCCTTCCTTGACCAGACTCAGAGGTCCTCTCACTGGGTGTCCATAGAGAAGCTCAAAGGGGCTGAACCCTAGAGATTTCTGTGGCACCTCATGGTATGCAAAGAGCAGGCATGGTAAGAGGACGTCCCACTTATGCCTCATAGGTTCCTCAAGACCCATAATCATGCCTTTTAGGGTCCGGTTGAATCTCTCAACCAACCCATTTCCTTGGGGGTGGTAAGGAGTGGTAAACTTATAGGTTACCCCACACTCCTGCCACAGGGACTTCATATACTTGGAAATGAAGTTTGTACCTCGGTCAGACACTACCTCTCTAGGGAATCCCACTCGGGAGAAAATTCCCATCAGTGCCCGTCCCACCACAAGGGCCGTCACTGTCCTCAGAGGTATGGCTTCCGGGTACCAGGTGGCATGGTCCACCAAGACCAGGATGAACCTGTTGCCCATGGCTGTCTTGGGGTCCAGTGGCCCCACAATGTCAATACCCACCCGTTCAAAGGGGGTGCTGACCACAGGGAATGGCTGGAGGGGAGCCTTCTGCTTCCTCCCACTCTTTCCACTTGCCTGGCAAGTCTGACAGGTCCTGCAGTGAGTATCTGAACTCCTGAGCATTTGGGGCCAATAAAAGTGGGTGACAAGCCTCTCAAAGGTCTTGTCCTGCCCCAAATGTCCTGCTAACGGCACATCATGAGCCAGCCCCAGTAGGAAGGCTCTGAAGCGCTGGGGTACCACCAGCACTGGGCTGACCCAGGCTCAGCAACCTTAGGCTCAGTATACAGGAGACCATTCTCCCAGTAGATCCAATGTGATCCAGACTGATCACCTGCTGCCTGGTCTGCAGCCTGCTGCCGCAAACCCACAAGAGAAGGGCACTTCTTCTGCTCCGCGCAGAACTCTTCCCTGGAGGGTCCTCCTTCCTGCTGCCAATGGGTCAGCTCAGGCAGGTCCCCCAGTTCAGCTACCTGTTCCCCTGTAGGCTCCAGGGTATCCCCCTCAGGGTCTACCTCCTCCTGGAGCGTGGGAACTTCGGGGGCCGGTTTCCCGCGCCCCCTCCCTCTTCTCTTTAAGGCAGGTACCTGGGCCTCCCTCTCAGGCTCCAGTTCCTCTTGAGCACCCTTAATGGCTGCCATGGACCGTGTGGTCACACACGCCCAGTCAGGCAGACCCAACATCTCCAAATGAGCACTTCGCTCCACCTTAGCCCAAGGTGAGCTCTCCAAATCGTTCCCTAACAAACAGTCAACAGGCATGGCTGGCCTCACAGCTACTTGAAGAGTACCAGAGACCCCCCCACCACTCAAAGGGAACCTGAGCCACCTTGCAGTGGCTCTCGGTGTTGTCAGCGGCAACAACTGGGTAAAATGCATTGGGGACAACCTGCTCTTCAGACACCAGGTGACACTTGACAGCTGTCACACTGGCTCCTGTGTCTCGAAGAGCCTCCACTCTATGGCCATTGATGGTCACCCACTGCCTGTACTTCTTAGTGTTATCAGGCAGTTGGGTCCTGGGGACCACCTCGCAGACTCCTAAAGAGACAAGGGACATTTCTGCGGGACCCCACCCACCTTGGACACCCATCTCCTCCCCCAGGGCTACACTCGCCATCTGCCGGGGTGGAGCACCAGTGGGTGCCGTCTTTCTAAACTGTGGGCACTGGGGGGGGGGGATCAACCGACTTATGACCCACTTCACCACACTTGTAGCACCTCAGGGGTCCCCTGGGAACAGGCCTACCTGTCGGGCCCCGTGCTTCTCCTCAGGGGGAGACTGGGAACCCTTCCCGTGGTTCCCTTGGGGATTACTTTGGGGCCCTTTCTGGAACTCCCTCTGTTTACCATGGTCCCCCCCACTCTTCTGCTGGGGACCCTGCCCACTCTTGGCGGAGTCTCCCACGTGACCCTTGTGGACCCGGGTGCTCACCCAGCGGTCCGCCTCCTCAGCAAGCTTCCTAGGGTTAGTCAGCCTGCTATCAATCAGGTGCTGACGTAGCTCTGGAAAACAATTACTTGACAAGTGCTCCCATGCAATTAAATCAAAGAGCCCCTCAAAATCATTCACTTTGCTACCCTTCACCCAACCATCCAATGCTCTGCAAAAGAAAGTTACATACTCTACCCATGTACCTGACTCCACCTTCTTGCAATTTCTAAACCTCTGTCTATACAATTCAGGAGTCAACCCATACCTGGACATCAATGCATCTTTCATGTGGCTATAAGAATTATGGACTTCAGAAGGCAAGTCTAACAGTGTGTCCCGCCCCTCACTAAGGAACCGCCCCCACAACCCCGCTCCCCAATCCTTCTCAGGGACCCGGTGGGAAGACATGGCTACCTCATAGGCTTTGAACCACTGCCCAATATCATCATTCTTATAAAACTCCCTCACCACATCTTTAGGAATATACACCCTTGCTTCAACAGGCATGGACGGTGTGCTGCCACCAGAGGGAGTAATCTCTAAGATTCTAGCTTTCAACTCCAACTCCCTCAAATTTTTCTCATGCTCCAACTGCATTCTCTTTTCCTCCAGGGCCAATTTCCTATTCTCTAACTCCAGTTGCCCACCCAACTTGAGCTTGGCAAGCTTCAATTCGTGCATCCTGTTTTCCTTCCTGTCCGCCAACTCCTCTGGGGACAGGCCTTTGGCAGAAACACTGCTACCTACTGGGGAAGTTGCTCTCCTCCCCTCTGGACCCAATGGCCCCTCCAGCTGCTCATCTGCATTCTCAGCCCCTTCCTCATTCTCAGGGGTATTCCTTGCTTCGACCCAGGCCCTCAGCGCCTTTTGGAACTCATCCTTCTTGGTGAGACCGGTCATAGCAACTTTAAATTTCCTGCATAAGTGCTTTAGCGGTCTCACATTGTAGCATTCTAGTTTCTCCTCTTCCCAATCAAAAATCAACAGATGCTATGGATGCTGATTTATCCATGGTGGTTAAACTTGGCAGTTCTTGGCAAAAATAGAAAATCCCAGGAAAAACAATCTACCAAAAGTATGTGGTCGCGTTTTGGTCTGCACTCACTAGTAGTGTTCACCAATCACTGTACATGAGTCACAAATGCAAGTCCAGAACCCTCACCGCTGACCACCAATGTTAGATTTGGGGGTCTCTAGTTGGCAGAGTTAGGTACCTTTGACCAAATAGGGACCCTTGCGTCTAGTCAGGGTAAGGGGGTACACTCCTAAAATAACCCCTGCTCACCCCCTTGGTAGCTTGGCACGAGCAGACAGGCTTATCTCAGAGGCAGTGTGTAAAGCATTTGTGAACACCTACAGTAATCAAGTGACAACACTACAGATGGACACCACACCAGTTGTATATTAAAATAAGTATCTTTTATATAGATTTAACACAAGACCACAAACGACAAAAATCCACAATACTGTTCTTCAAAAATGGTAGAATTAGCTCAGTTCTCTTGAGATGGTAAATGCGACACTTTGAGTTCAATGTCCCTTTGGATGCGTAACGCTATACAACGAAAGTGTTGCAGTGAAGGTGATGCGTCGGTTCCTTACACGCAAGAACGGTGATGCGTCGGGTCCCTACTGATGCGTAGGGGATGCGTCGGTTCTTCTCGGCGTGGGGAGGTGATGCGTCGGTTTCTTCCTGCGCTTCCGTGGCGATGCGACCAGCAACGCCGTGATGCGATGAAGATCCGGTGCAATGAAACAAAGATGGCGCCTTCTTCTTGATGCGACACGATGCGTGCACGCCCGACGGCCGTGCGGCGACTCTACGATTCTTCTGAGCCGCGACAGGCCCTGTGACACGCTTCCCGGTGATGCTGCGGCGTCTGATGCGACGTCGATCCTCTTCTCCGGCGATGCGAGGCGCTTCGGCGATGCGACAGCGGCAACACCCTTCTTCAGCGATGCGACGACAGCGGCTGCGACACGCTTCTCCGATAATGCTGCGGCGTCTGATGCGATGTCGATCCTCTTCTCCGGCGATGCGAGGCGCTTCTGCGTTGCGAAGCGGCAACACCCTTCTTCAGCGATGCGACGACAGCGGCTGCGGCGGCGGCGACACGCTTCTTCTTCGTGAGTCACGCTTCCAGCTCCTTGCGACACGCAGTCCCTCAGAAGGCCCAACACAACAGCAGGCACTTCAAAAGAACTCTTGGGGAGCTGGTGGGTGAAGTCTGTTGTCCCTGAGACTTCAGCAGGAGGCAAGCTCTCTCTCAAGCCCTTGGAGATCTTTTACAAGTTGATGAAAGTACACACAAAGTTCCTTTCTCCTTTCTTTGGCAGTCAGGCAACCACTGCAGGCCAATCCCCCAAACAGCACTCAGCTTAGGGATAGTCTCCTCCTCAGTTTCTCTGGTTCCTCTCCTCAGCAAAGGTTCTTCTTGTTTCCCAAAAGTGATCTAAAGTTCTGGGGTCTGGGTCCCCTCTTTTATACTCATATTCTCTTTGTTCTCTGGAGGCAGAGAGGCCTTTGCCTAGTCCAAACCAGTTCTGGTCAGTCCTGGAGCACTTTGTTGACAAGACTCCTTCTTTCCTTTCACAGTGTAGGCCAGGGACATCAGACGCACCACAGGAGGTGGAGCCAGCATTGTGGAGGGAAGGCACAGCCCTATTCAGGTCCCTGGTGCAACTCCTCCCACCCATCTCCATGCAGATCCCTCTATTCAGCCCTGTGCTGACTCACCCTGTCTCCTGGAATCTCCCAGCCCCTGTCCCTCAAACTCCAGACAAGGAATACACAACCTAGCAGAGGCAGGCTTGGATAGTTAGGCAAGAAAATACTTACTTTCTAAAAGTGGTATTTTCAAACACAGAATGTTAAAACCAACTTTACTAAAAGATGTATTTTATCATTCTGAGTTCAGGCATACTAAATTAGTTTTTCTACCATGTTCCCTGGGTCAGTTAGGATTATAAGATGTTGTAATCAAACTGCCCATTCTGGCCTATGGGGGAACAGGTAGCCTTGCAATAGTGAAAAACGAAAATGGCTTTAATTCACTATTAGGACATGCCACACACATCAGGGCATGTCCTACCTTATACTTACAATGCACCCTGCCCTTGGGCCTACCATAGGGGTGTCTGATATGAAGAAAAGGGAAGGTTTAGGGACTGGCAAGTGGGTGCACTTGCCCAGTCAACATGGCAGTACCAACTGCACACAGGCTCTGCAATGGCAGACCTGAGACACACTTTTACAGGCTGCTTCTGTGGGTGGCACAACCAGTGCTGCAAGCCCACCAGCAGCATTGGATTTCCAAGCCCTGGGCACACTCAGTGCACTGTACTAGGGTCTGACAAGTAAACCAATCCAGCCAATCATGGAGTCACTAATCCATACATCAATTTACCATAGGGAGCACTTGCACTGTGGCACTGAATAGCAGTGGCACAGTGCCCAAAGCATCTATAACCAGAAAAAACACACGAGGCAACAGCAAAAAAATGGAAGGGAGACCCACGCCAACAGTGCCAGGTCTAACAACATGCAACTAGCGAGAGCCTCTTACTGTAGTGTGCTGGAGACTCATTTATCCACAGCAAAGATCAAAAAAATGTGGCGGTACAAGATCAAAATATTTTTGGGGGCGAGTGTGGCACGTCAGGAATGTGCAGCAAAGTTGGGCCAAATTCACGGAGAAGGGCAGTAAACATAAAACATCTTGCAAGAACATGGGTTATACGGAGAAAGGGACAGGTCAGACTTCAGTTCCGAAAGGTACCCGGATGTACCAAAAGAAGGGGCTATATTATTTGCTAGAAGTGCTGGACAACTCGACTATGGAAATTAGATGCAAGATCTACAATGATTAACTGTGTGTGTACTAATATCTGGGTTGATCCCAACTCTTCTGGAACATTGCACGTATCAGGGGTATTTAATCTCAAAGTTAGCATGCAGAATCTGATGATTTGTGCAGTCCTGGTATGTTGCAGCAACCCTGTTATTTTCTTAGCATATTCTATAATCACAAGAGATCACTGAGGGTTCTCATCATAGAAACGGTTAAGACCCCAGAGCAAGGCTCGAAGGGTGGGCACCCAAAGTGCATGTTTATCAAAAAGGGGGGGGGGGGACAGAGGGCTTAATCAAGAGGTCCAGCGTAATCAGAGTGAACGCAAAAAAGAGGTACGCAGTTCCTCAGTATGCAGGTAGTGTCCCAGGCACCCAAAAAAGGAGGGGAATTCCTCCTTTTGGAACTGAGGCCCTCACACACCCAGCAAGCTAGGTGTCATGCTTCATCATATGGGTCTGCTCCTCGTCGGGTCGGCGCTGCAATACCCGACGGGCACCCATAGAGGGGCTCTTTGCCGGAGAGCTTTTGTTCCTGCCGTAAGGGTGCCGTGGGTGTAAGGGACCTAGTGTGAGTGTAGATGTGCTGGAAGTGAATATAAAACAAGAGGGGATTCCTATGAGAGCAAATTTTATTCTAAATGGATCCCTACTTGATTAAAAATAGTGAGGAGAGGCGACTAACAAGCTACCAGGGTTCAAGAGGCGCTCTACTCCTTGATGGTCGACATGTTTCACGCCTGTGGCGTTTCTTCAGGACCGTGAGAAATTACTATCTACAGTGAAATGGGGTGTGCAACATGCCCCATAGCTAAAAATAAAACTTGTAATAGTGTGAGGATATTGCCTACTACTATAAGGATAAACAGGGTACTACCTGTTAGTACTGGGACAAACCTGCATTTAAGGATAATGGAAAACAACACTTGGTTATAAATCTAAAGGTAGATTGCCCAACAAGGTGCAAACCGCATTGTGAAACAAGGAAAACAGGGGGGAAGGGAGGTGCCCCCTGTAATTGTTCAGTAAAAGGCACAATGTGAGCGGTAACAAGAATGATAATTCATAAACCGCGAGTTAAAATTACAAATTACTTGAGTAGCAACATACAGATGAAAATAAATTAAGACAGCAATGAACAAGTATCCAGGTAATGAAGTGATATCTGGTGTATATCGTAATTGGTGCTTAAGTGGGGAGTGGTGAAGTAAACAATCTCCAACTCACCTAATAAGTATCAGAATGACGCCCCATCTGTTACAGCACTAAATACAGACATCTGTAGTAGGATGTCTAGTCATGGTGTAAAAAACACAACAGAAACAGAAGGAAGGGGTTAAACCTCAAGGAAGGTTTATATATATCTAAAAATGTATTGACCAAACACACTTAGTCATCCCATCTCGTTGCAACAGTAGCGGGTAAGGCTAGCGAGCTGGCAGTACGTAGGGATGGTCACAGAACATGCCACTGGCCAGTTTCCCAAGATCCGACACAAGGTGCGGGGAATGATGCGGGCAAAAGTCCCACCGAGAAAACCGAAGTAAGTGCTGCGGTGCTGTCCCTGATCTCGTGTGTGACAGACAACCGCACACATCCACGCCCCATGCGGGGCCCACAAAGATAAGAGTCCATAACGGGTCCAAGAGGGGCAGGCACAGTAACCATGCATCCACAAACCCCACTGTCAACAATCCAGTCGCTTACCTGTACTCAGTCGCTGTAGAGTGCAGGCAACTTGTAGAGTTTAGATAATACTCACCCGCTTCCACTAGAAACCGCGCTAAACACCTACCCCTTCGTGCTGCAACCGGGATGGTGCTGAACGGTCAGAAGAGCTCCCTTCTTATGCTCCAAATGGAGCCTCATTAAGGACTGGCGGGAAGCTAATCGGCCCCAGCTGCTGCCATGGCATGTCATGTGACTTACTCAAAAGTGAGTTGAGCATCCTGTTAGAGTGTCGGCCATCTTGGAACGGTTACATGTAAAGGTGTGGGAGGAATCTCCCAAGTTAACTACTGGGATCTAAACATGTAAAAATAGCCTAGTGGAACAGGAAACCACGCGAAGGATAACCGGTGAGCTTATTCATGCACAGACCCCCGCGTGTGGTTATAATTATATCATAACGTGTACCCTTCCAGAATAGTGAAGGCAGTAAATGCATGTCGGCCATCTTAGAGTGGCTAATGGTACATAGTAAACTAATAGATCCAATCTATTCCAATATCGACTTGGAGAGCAGGTATGCTTGGTATATCATTTCCATTGACATATTGCTGAATGAGCTGATGTTATAATCATAATGATGTGGCTAATTCAGTTTATTGTTGAATATTACGTTAAAACAAAGAACTCCAAGGTATGTCATCATTTAACCCCAGATGGTCTAGCCCTAGTCGATGCACCCATCGTTGCTCTATCTTGAATAGAGCTGCCTGCGTGATGCGCGGGTGTGCCTCCAGAATTAGCCAGTGTAAACTCTCCGGGGTATGATTTTGTTCCTTGAAATGTGTGTAGAGTTTTGTAGTGGTTTTCAGGCAACGAATGTTGCTTTTATGTTCAGAAATCCTGTTTTTTACAGGCCGCATGGTCATACCCACATATTTTTTATCGCAAGGGCAAGTCAGTAAATAAATGCATTGAGATGTGTTGCAGTTAGTGTGGGTGTATATCTTCCAAGTGAAGGTATCTGTTAACGTTATCTCTTTGGTATGTTTAGTTTGAGGACATGCTGCACAAGAGCCACAGGGATAGTGGCCCTGAACCGGTGGGAGGTTCCATAAGGTTCTTTGCTTGCTTCTGTTGGATGACTTGGGTCGTGTATGTACCAGCATATCTTTTAAGTTGCTTGTGCGTTTAATAGCGAACCTTGGTTTAGAGATCAAGAGATCCTGTGTTCAGGATATTCCAGTGTTTGTTTATAATTTTCTTTAGTCGGTTAGAACCTGGTGTGAATGAAGTCACCAAAGTGCATCCCATCTTAACAGAGAGTGGCTACTTCCGTATCTATCCAGGCTAAGAGATTGATAGTTGTAGCAGTGTAATTTTAGTAAGGAGAGTGGACTTTTTACCTGCTCTGCAAAGGTGCAACGGTTTACCCGCTTCTCCCATGTAATGGTCCCTCAGCCTTTCCTAACTGGGTATTTTACCTTCATCGTGCCTGTGGCATGCAATGAGAGCTTGAAACTGTATGTAGAGTGTACTCTATATATGTGGATGCCAATAAGATGGTGTCTGGTCTTGAGTGAGGCCATCAATAGTCCATGCTAAACCTGTGAGCGTGCTTATTTTAGATTCCTTTTCTTCTTGCCTGGATTAAAGGATCCCTCGGAGTGTGAAAGGCATCCACTAACCCATTTCAAGTAGCTGCAATTCTCTCTTATAGTGATGTCATCTGTAGGAAAGTGGTACTATTATGGGGTGTGATTGTGAGACCTCATCATATAATAATGTCACAAACTAAAGTGTCCAGTTAGGTTCTTTAATAAAAAAACCTTTAGCTCTGTCGGGGGTAGCTGTGGCACTGAGCAGTAAGGCTTAATCAATGAAACAAGTGTAAAGCATTTAGAAGTACCTAAACAGTCAGTAAAAAAGAAACATGCCTCAATAAAAATCCGACACCAAATTATTTTAAAAAGGGAAAGAAAAAGGTTGCATTTTTAATCTTCAAATAGACACTAAAACGGAAAAAATCTACTGAGGGAAACCAGAAATATGATTTTTCAAATTTTGCATTAAGCACTGTAGTTTAATCTTTAAAATGCAACAAATCTGTGTAAGTAGCTTAGCAATTATGAGCCAACAGGCTAGAACAGCTACTAAAACTCTTGGAAGGGGCACAACAGATTGGGAACCAGTCACAGGGATGCTCAGGTCCAGGAAAATAGTTACCTCTCAGTTTCAGCAGTCTCAGGGTACTCGCTGTATTTTTATCCTTTATCATGGTCCAGCAAATAAGTGGTCCCGATACTGGGGATGCAGGATGCTGAAGATACTTAGGAGGTGTGGCAAGTCTTCCTGGGGTCATCCTTTGGTCCATGAACATCAGGGGTTGTCTCCAGACTCGACCTCCTACATTGCACCAGTGGAGTCTAATGCAAGTCCAGTCAAAACTGGACTCCCGGTTCCAGTGGTCTCAGCAGTTCTGTGCAGGTAAGTAAATCTTTCTTGTCTGGGACCCAGAGTCCACTCTGACTTTGGTCACAGGTCCAAAACGACTATGGGGCACCTCTTGACGGTCAAAACTCAGTCTCCCAGTCTGCACTTGGGCATCCAGAGGCAAGCAGGCATTCCTGGGGAGCTGGGCTCTCGATTGTGCAGGCTTCTTTAGCTTTTGTAGTCATGACACTCACAGGGGGTTAGCCACCTAGCCCTTGGAGACATATCTTCCATTCTGGCACAAGTGGAGTTCTTTTCGATGAGTGGGCACAGCAGGCACAGTCTTTTTTGCGGGGCTATCAGGTGCAGTCCAGTCACAGAGAGGAGCAGGGCATTCCTCCAGTCTTCTTTCCGGTCCAGTAGTTATCGGAGGACTTTGTGTCAGGGGTGCCACTTTTATAACATCTTCGTGTTTGTGTAAGGGGGGGGTACTCACTAGCTAACGAGGCAACAGTTCCCACTGGACAACCTTGCCACTTTACATCACTTCCTGGAGGTCTGGCCAAAAACAATCCCAGAGTGCTGCAAGGTGAAAGTATTATGTGATATGGTAGGTGTGCCTTACAATATAATACTAGCATAATACACAAAGATGGACCACGGGTACTCTCTTGTACCCCTTCTCTCAGTCCTGGTAGACTGGCAAAGAGCAGACAAGCTACTTAGAGGAGCATGTGTTAGCATTTCACATCACCAACATGGATGATACGTAATTGACATGAGAGAAATCGGACACCAATTTATAAAAATAGCTAAGATTTTTATATATTTTTAGACACTAAAATGATTCAATACATACAAGATAACAGGAGTTATCAATTTTCAAGCATTAAATAAATCAGTACTCTGCAGTTTAAAACATTAACGGTGCAGTCAATGGGAAACACACATATATGTAATTGGTTACTTAGAGAGTGAGTTCAACTGAATCTACTCTGGGTTAAGGTCTTGTGAGTCCCTAGACCAGTTCACAACAGCTATCACAATTTTACCTGGCTCGGGGAAGCGGAGTGCACTTTAGCTGTCAAACAGAGCTGTCAATCAGGCTTGCAGTCTTTAAAAGATTACCCTTAGCAAAAAGGTACTTGCAGGTCAAGTTTAGCAAAACCCTTTGGAAATTAAGCAAAGAGCTGGCAGATCGACTCAACGTGGCTCGGGGGACCTCGGGTGCAGAGGTGCTTTTGTCTATCCATGGTGCTGAATAGATCCGCGGCCACTGGTGCTGGCAGGCATGCCAAGAAAGAGAAAAAACAAATGTAGTATTTTCACAATGGAGCCACAGGGGTGGTTGATCGTTTGTGCAGATGGATCTCTCCTCTTGAAGCGTTGAATAATGCAGGCAGAATTGGACTGACCACCAACATGCCTTGGTACCTGCAAGCACTGCGGTTGAGGAAATCTTCTTCCAGAGGACCAGGGGAATGGTCTGGAAAGCCGAGCCTCGCTGAGGGTTGGGACTACAGGTCCCAGAAGCCACCTGCCCAGTGACTGAGTGGCCATGGTGACCAGGTCTGCAGACAGTACTTCAAGGTCATGGATTCAGCGGTTTGTGCCTGCCAACGACTAGTTCCTCTAGCCCAAGGGAGTTCTTGTGAAGTCTGGAGTTTGCAGAGGGGTTCACCTTCCTTTTACAACTGGCCACTTGCCTTGGTCAAGTCGAAATCCAGTGGGTGAAAGGTGGCTGCCACAGGTGCAGAGCTTAGCACCTCTCTTTGTGGAGTCCTGCCTTGTCATGGAAACGGGCCTCTTCTTGGTATCACGTTGAATCTAAAGTTCTGGTGTTTGGGGTGCACCTTAAATCCTGGATTTAGAGGGTGTGAGGACTACAGGCCAATAGGCACCCAGTCCTGCTGCTATTCCGTCCCAGTAGTGACCATATCCGGTGGGGGTATGTCACTAAAACTAGTCAGAACCTGCTTTTTAGGCTAAATTCAAGATGGCTAAACCCATCCTCGGTCATACACCTCAACTGCAACACCTTAGAGATGTGGTCAGCCTTGTGGAGGTGTACGCCTCCTGCATAGATAATTTTCCTGCCTGCCCGCGAAAAACAGTGCCTGGGGCAGGGGAAGGCTTTGTCCTCGAGTGGGGGACAAGTTCCTTTGTCCAACAGCACTGGTGAAGCCTTTGAGGCTCACTGCCGATTCACTAGCCATCCTGTGTGGGCGGAGGCGTCAACTCCTGCACACAGATCTTTGTCTCTGACCTCTGGGAGCAGCACATACTTCCCAGCAAGAAGTCAGACTTGTGTCTTGGCAGCAAACCCTCAGAAAAGCCTGCCAAGGCACAAGAACACTGGGTAAACTTGGTGGGCACTGTCTAAAGTGCCACCTATGTACATGCTAGTTAAACCTTGACACCACCATTGTTGTCAGTGCTTACAAAGCACGGTGTTGGATACCAAACACGAAGAAAATCGACTGCTTCATAATGGAGCTGGACATCTGGGGAGGTCCAATGTCCAGCCCATGTTATCATATGGAGGGTTGGTCATTTGCGGTAGAACTACGTTTAGAATGCTATTAAAGGGCAATATATGCTTGCACATATATTTAAACACATAATATAATGTACCCTGCCTCTTGGGCTATAGGATGCCTACCTTAGGGGTGACTGACATTAAATGCAGTGAGGTGACCCTGTCGCACATGGTGTGTGCAGGGTAGCACTCGAGCAGGCAAGCTGCTCATGCAGGGCTGACATGGCAGACCTGCAGCCTTTGGTTTAACTCGGGTCACTCAGGGTGGCACACTGAGTGCTGCAGCCCTGGTGCCCCTTTTACATCCCTGCCCTGGGTACCACTGGTACCATATACTAGGGCCTTACAGGAGTGTAAAAGTACTTGCCAACTGGCTGTACCAATTCACAGTTTAAGGGCAATAGCACTGGTGCTGGGGCCTGGTTAGCAGGACACAGCACACTTTCAGATCAATTACCACAGCATCTAGCGGCAAAAAGTGGGAGGGGTGAACATCCAAAAAGTGCACTTTACAACACATAGTACCCATCTCTGCCTACATCCAAGATGGCTCATATCTTCTTCCTCTGTTTGGAGCTCTGGGCACACCCAGAGGATTTACCCAGTATAATCACCCACTACTCTTGGAAAAACGGTTCTACAATGAGTTTCTCCATCTGGAGGAGATGCTAGCCTGTCTGCCTACACAAAGGAGTAGGCAGGCCAAGGTGTGATCGGCATTTGTTTCACTGAAGCTGTAGCCTCTTTAAAGCTGGGCCATCTGTGGCTATCGCCTGGTAGTAACCTGATGGAGGCAGCCAAACCTCCTCCTATGACCAGTGCTCTTTGTTCCCTGTTCCTGGGAGTGAGTCATACTTCCTAGCAGGAGGCAGAAACGTTACTTTAAATCAGACTTGTCAGTTTAATTCAACAATTAATTTGATACCTTGAACTAATATCTTTGGTGGTCCCAAATGTAAATTAGCACTAAGCATGGTGGCTAATGTAACTCCATGTTAGCCAATGGGGCCAACCAGCCTTACTACAGTGAAAAAAGCAATTTCAAGTTTTCACCGTCAGAGCATGTCGAACACAACAGGAACATGCCCTTCCTTTTAATATCTAGCACCCTGCCTAGTAGGCTACCATGGCCTTCCCTAGGGGTGACTTATTAATATTAAAAAGGAAGGTTTTGACTTGGCAAGAGGGTTTATCTTGCCAGGTCGAATTGACAGTCAGGGAGCTGTCAGACTAGGCTGCAGTGGCAGGCCCAGAGTCATGCTTTCACCTGGTCACTGTGGTGGTTACACAATTAAGTGCTGTAGTTCACTAGTTACATTTAACTTACTAGCCCTGGTTGTGGTGTCTTGCGAGTTTTAGGAAGGAACTCCTTTGGCTCCGAACGGACTCCATAGACCTGCGACGTAGGTGTCAGAACGCAACGAAAGCTCGTTTTAGAATGTGCAGTTCGCAGTTACACACACATGAATGAAGAAATGTATAACTAAGCTCCGCATGTGGCGTAGTCATTGGCAGGTACCCGGGCTGGGAAGACACTACACTCAGCACCTCTGGTATCATATGCTAGAAACTTATAGTCAAGTTAAATATACCAATCAGGTATTAGACAATTGTGCACATACTTGGAGGGATCAGAGCACATGCACTGGGGGGTTACACAGCAGAGCCCAGTGCACTTCAGAGTAAAAAAAACAGCAGCATCTGTCCAAAACGAAGGGGGGGTGGGTGGTGATCATACAAAAAGAGACACTTTCCTACACCAGCCCTTTACTTCTGCCTGCTGTGATCTAAAAACCTGAAGGACCTTACATTATATTTCAGGCCAATTTTAATTTACCCTAGACTAGATCAAACCAGCCCAAGAAAAGCTACAGTAAGTCAGACCCCATGTGAACACTGATCATGCAGTGTGCTGTGACTGGTCATGGTTGCTATGCATCCTCTCCCTAGTTCCCAGTTGGGGGGTGTGGGGGTCGTGTGTGTGGTCATAGAATGTTGATGAGTGCCTGATTGGTGTGAATGCCAGTTGGTGAGAGTGGGCTAAGAAGCAAGGATGCTCCTGGTGAGGAATTACCTTAAACCTGTAACTAAGTGTTATCTCCTTAAAATAAACCTACAAAGGATCCATCTTTATTTAGAACACTGGCAACAACTGGATAAAGAACCTATGCGTGGAAGGAGATTGAAGAGGATGTGAACTTGGAGAGAAAGAGAAGAGTTTGAAGACTTAAGAAGAAAACAGGACGATTAAAGAGGAACAGTGGAAACCCTGAGCCCCACCAGTGTCTCGACCCATCAGACAGCCTGCAGACTGTAAGGGTGGTCTACTGAGCCATACACTGAGGTACTAAAATGATCGCTAGACTGGAATGAACAAAGGGGTTTGTAGACGAGGAGTAACCAAGTTTAGCAATGTGCAGATTTAATTGTCAAGGCAACAACCATTGAGACCTCCAATTCTAAGGGAGGGTTGCTGAACCCCATGTGTTCACTGATGGACTAAGAGGATCACCGACAAAGAGTACTCGAGTGTAGCAGTGCGTTGTGCAACTTGAAAGACATTTTTTAAAAATAAATAAAAGGAGTTAACAGCGAGTGGCGAGGGTCTTTGGAGACCATACATGAACCTTTTCTCGCTTTTAAGAGTCAAACCAAAGGGGTGAGTGCAGCTGCGATTAACATTAATTTGTGAGATTTAGCTCTTACCCCATGCTGAGCAGTTGAGGCCGTGAGCAATCAGACGCTGATTATTTTTGTTTGGATGTTCCCTCATGCTTATGTTGAATGCCACCTGAAGTCCATCATCTGACGTCACAACAATAGGAGAGGGGGGGGGGGGGTGGGGGGGAAGAGAGAGAAGACTAGAACGTGAGCGGCATCAGGAGAGTAACCGCGCAGAAATCACGTAGTGTGTGGGTGCATTTTGTAACAGTGTAGCGTCATTGGGTATTAGTGTGTGTCATCAGAAGCATTTGGAACTGTGGGTGGTGGCTACAAACTGCAGGCAACTGCATGCGGCGCATAGCAGGCCCATTCCTGGTGGCAAGTTCCATCATCTGGTTGAATTGAAGTCTAGCACACGGCCAGCAGTTGCAGTAGCGGCATGCCTGTGAAGTGTTTGCCAACCATGTGTTTGGGGCAACAGTGGAACTTTGTGGTTCTATGAAGAAGTGTACACATGCGCGAGAGCGGCACATCCTGGAGCAGTTTACAAGACGCAGACCGGCAACAGCTGATTCTCTCCTGAAGAAATTGGACTGTTCCGGTTGGTTTTACTGTCAGTATCATGGGATGGATGTTCGGGTGAGAAGTTGCTCATTGGGGTGAATGATTGTCAAGTGTATTGTGTCATGTCATACTGGTCAAATTTTGCGAAATGTTATAGGTCTGTTGCGGTTTCTGCTCCTGTTGGAGGGTACAGGAGTGGATATTATTGTGTTGTTTTGATTACTAACCCCTGGTCCTGTTTGAATGTAGAAGGGGGGTGTTAGACTTGGCATCTTTTGGCGTGTTTCCCCTGACTTTTTGCTTTCTGACCTCCCGGTTTTGACTCTGTTTTTGCTGGTGTAATGATTCTGCGCACTTTCCTCACTGCGGTCCAGTGGGAAAGTGCAAGTGCTCCTGTATAAAATGTGTTATGGATTGGTGTTTCCATGATTGGCCTATTTGGTTTATCTGTCAGTCCCTTGTAAAGTGCACTGCGAGTGCCAGGGCCTATAGACCAAATGCTGTTGGTGGGCTGCAGCACTGGATTGTGCCACCCACGCAAACAGCCCGTAAAGTGTAACTCGGGCCTGCCAACGCAGAGCCTGTGCGCAGCCTGGGGCTGCCATGTCGACTTGGCAAGTGCACACGCTTGCAAGTCCCTAAACCTTCCCTTTGCTACATGTTAGTCACCCCTAAGGTAGGCCCAAGGTACCCCTGTGGGCAGGTTGCGTTGTACGCGAAAGGTAGGACATGCCCGGGTGTGTGCGGCATGTCCTGATAGTGAATTACAGCCTAGTTCGTTTTTCACTATTGCAAGGCTACCTGTTCCCCTAGGCCAGAACGGGCAGTTTTGATTATTACAGTTTATAATCCTAACTGACCCCGGGAACATGGTAGAAATTCGAGTTTAGTATGCCTGGACTCAGAATGATAAAATGCATCTTTTAGTGAAGTTGGTTTTAACATTCTGTGTTTGAAAATACCACTTTTAGAAAGTGGGTATTTTCTTGCCTAACCATCCAAGCCTGCCTCTGCGAGGTTGTGTATTCCTTGTCTGGAGTGTGAGTGACAGGGGCTGGGGGATGCCAGGAGACAGGGTGAGTCAGCGCAGGGCTGAATAGCAAGATCTACATGTAGATGGGTGGGAGGGGTCGCACCTGGGCTCTGAATAGGACAGTGCCTTCCCTCCACAATGCTGGCTCCACCTCCTGTGGTGCGTCTGATGTCCCTGGCCTACTCACTGAAAGAAGGGACGGAGACTTGTCAACAAAGTGCTCCAGAACTGGTTTGGACTAGGCAAAGGCCTCTCTGCCTTCAGAGAACAAAGGAATTTGGGATATAAATATTGGGGCCCTGACCCCATGAATTTAGATCTCGCTGGAATCAAGGAACCTGCCAAGATGAAGAGCTGGAAGAGCTGCCAGGAGGAGTACTGCCCCTTTGCTGTGTTGTTGCTTTGTTGGGTTGGCCTGCAGCTGCTGCTTCTGCCTTGGGCAGTGAAAGGACTAAGACTGAACTTTCTACAAACTTGTGCTGAGTATCTCCAAGGCGATACAAAAGGGGATGATGGACAGAACGTTTGAGCCAATCAAACACTCACCCCCAGTCAACTGATCTGGGTTTAATCCATCATCATTCTTTAGCTCACTCCACCACCCCAGTTCAGACATGGCCATATGCAAATCAGTCTGACCCTGTGCCTCATGGGAACAGTCCAGCCCGAACTGCCAAGCCATGTCTTCCCTGGACCGGAAACAAGCATCCTAGGACCGGTTTCTGGCATTCCAGCCGTCATCAGCCAGGCTTGCTTGAATCCAGTGGCAAAGTGAGCAAGGGACCCACGTCTGGGCATACCCCCGCCAACTTAGGGCGAACAAAGCGATACAAAAGGGGATGATGGACGGAACGTTTGAGCCAATCAAACACTCACCCCCAGTCTGAACTGGGGTGGTGGAGTGAGCTAAAGAATGATGGATTAAACCCAGATCAGTTGACTGGGGGTGAGTGTTTGATTGGCTCAAACGTTCCGTCCATCATCCCCTTTTGTATCGAGTATCTCCAAGGGCCTGGAACCGAGCTGGCCTCCTGTTAAGAAGTCTCAGGGACTACAAAGACTTCACAAGCCTCTGGGTACCGCTTCTGGAATGCTGTTTCAGTTGCCACAGAGGAAGGGAACCGCAACCGACTCCGTCAACCGAATCCATCCCTGGCCGGTGACCTGTTTGCACCGCAGACCGCATCGCCCCGCTTCGCATCGCAACCCTGGTCTCACCGTGGGCGACGTCCGCCGCCGCCAACATCGAGCCGCTGCTTGCACCGTGACCTGTGGGCACCGCAGTTCGCATCGCATCGCTTCACTGAACCAACCGGACCCGACCGACGAGGTCGCTGCAACTGGCTCAAGAGTCGTGACCGCATCGCATTTGGGGCACCGCTCACACGTCTGCGACGCAACGCTCCGACTCGCACCGCTGTCCGACGCCAGCTCCCGCACTCCGGCTAGGCCGCCTGCATCGCAACCTGTCAGCACCGCATCGAGCATCGTCTCACCCTGCATCGCACGCCTTGGACTCACCGACTCCGTCTGCACGACGCTCATCGAGCCGCTGCCTGCACCGCATCGAGGTACACCGCACCTTGCATCGCGCCGTCTTGCACCGCAACCGCGACGAACGCCGACCGGCTCGGTAACTCCGTACCAGCCACAACGAGAAAGGTACTGTAACCGAGTCTGTTCATGACTCTGCTGGCCCGTATCGACGCGGTCGGCTGGAACTGTTAGACTGTGGTTTTCAGCATCGCGGTAGGCTCGGACGGAGCTACCGACTCGTACGAACTTTGCTTTTGTGCTATTCCTGCAAAGAAGAAGTTAACGTATCAAGTATTCATTCGTAAAGTACAGTATTGTGGATTTTTGTCGTAATTGGTCTTGTCTTGAGTATATAAAATATTGGTTATTTTTCTAAACTGGTGTGGTGTCCGTTTGTAGTGCTTACACGGTATTACTGTTGGTTATGTGCAAATGCTTTACACACTGCCTCTGAATTAAGCCTGACTGCTCGTGCCAAGCTACCACGAGGGTGAGCAGGGGTTACTTCACGAGTGTAACAACCCTTACCCTGACTAGGAAGAAGGGTCCCTACTTGGACAAAGGTGCAAGCCCTTGCCAACTAGAGATCCCATTTCTAACAGGGGGGTAAACCTCAAGTCAGTTTGTGGATGCAGTAAAGGGTGTGAAGTCATGACTGAGTTAGTGTTTTGAGTATTTACCCCTGGTCCTGTTGTGTATGCAGAAGGGGGGTGTTTCTGTTTGTGAGGATGTCTGTAAGGATTAGTGTGTGCAGTAGAGGGTGTAAGTCCCTGGTCCTGCCATGCGTTTTTAAGTGGATGCAGTAGAGGGTATGAGAAGTCCCTGGTCCTGCTATGAGTTTAAGGGGATGCAGAAGAGGATATGAGAAGTCCCTGGTCCTGCTATGAGTTTTTTTTAGTGTATGCAGTAGACGGTATGAGAAGTACCCTGTGTTTCTGCTAATGTGTGTGTCCTTCCTAAGTGGCTAAGGATGTAGGGGCTACATGAGTTAAGCCCCAATGTTGTGTGTCTTTCCCAAGGGGTGTACTGTGTGTGTGGTAGAGGTGAACTGGATGTACCTGTTGATGTTTTAGTAGTCTAATATTCATAGGACTGATTGATCATTCCTTCCATCTTTTGTCGTGTTTATTTGATGTTTAATGAGAAAGAGTATTTATGGGACTTGTTTATTGTTCATTTATATTTTCAATTGTTTCTTTAAAGGAAGGGAGATGTGTTGTGACTCGTCATGGTAGCTATGCATCCTCTGCATAGGAGGAGGGGGGTGGGGTGTGTGTGTCTGTGTGGTCACAGAATGTTAATGAGTGCCTGGTTGGTAAAAGTCAGTTGGTGAGAGTGGGCTGAGCAGCAAGGATGCAGCTCCTGGTGGGGCCTTACCTTAAACCTTAAACCTGCAACTAAGTGCTATCTCCTTAAATAAACCTACATCATATAATCTACGAAGTATCCATCTTTATTTACAACATGGTGCCTCTTCCTTTCTGGGATGCTGGAGCCCCTAAAATTCTAAAGGTGCAGAGAATCTGATACAACGGGTCTAGCTATAAGTACTGAGTACCTTGACCATCAGTGTTCCATTTTTCTCTTGACATCCAAGAAGGAGTTTCACACCAGTGTGGTAAAAAAAAAGACTTGTGATCCATGGATATGATCTTGCTATATGCTATCTTTATTGCTGCCTAGGACTAAGTCTAGGCCATGTCTGAAGAAACCACTGTTGTGATCTGACCTGCAAGGAATGAAGGAAAAGATCTATTTGTGACTGAACCCCACACATTTCATTCAGCTGGAAGACTGTTTAACCTCTAGATGACTCAGAAGCCTTAAGTGTTCCAAATTCACCCCTTGACCAGGGGAGATGGAGTAGCTAGAGGTACTGGATTCCAGAACTGCTGGAATTGTGGCTGCAACCTATATAGTTCTGGACTTGTCATTTGAACATCTGGTCCCTATATCAGGATCCACACTGTCTCTGGCTTTGTCCTTAATTGTTCTGTGCCCATTGGTGGGCACCAGCATCCCATTGGGTGCCCCGCCACCAGACTTTCTTGACCGCGACCAGTGTCTTTAGAGAGATAAGCTCCAATAAACCTTCTGTTCATCTATAGTGCCTTGGGAACTTGACAAGGTAATACCACTCATTAATAACACTGTTGGCTAGTGGACCTCCAGTAGACTGTGCTTTTCCCTGGGCACTGGAAAAGTTGACTTGGTCTCGGTGCCCCTAGAAAAGACGTTTTTTTGCTTGCTAGATTTGGGTGGGCAAGTCACCGAAACCCATTAACATTCCCCCAACATTAACTGAAACTACAACTTTGGAAGTTAAAGGCTTAACTACAAATTTTTAGCACTGACTAGAGTGGTAAACACATTCAAAGGTATTATTGTGTTAACTGTGTTGAGTGTCTAAACCTACATGCTCACTCCTGTTATCTCGACTGAGTCAAGCGATATAAAGAAGAAGTACTTAGTCATTCAATTTGTGTTCAAAAGGGCTGCAGCTCCAGAACACCAATCAGGGCCGGTTCTAGGATTTTTGGGGCCCCGGGCAAAGGGGAAGGTGTGAGGCCCCTCTAATTTACATAAATGACACCTTTACCGCTCTGCTTTGTGGAACTTCTCCTGGGCTGCAGCTCCTCCACTCAGCCACTTACAAGCACTTCTTTTACAGCTTGTATCGGGCTGAAGGTGTGAGAATTGCTTGTGGGCTGAGAGGTCAAACTGTGGGGGCGCTAAAGTGCTGGACTATGGGTGTCCCGCAGTGTCTCTGAAAGGCAGTCGGGAAGGAGGCCTAATTTCAGGACAAACCTGCAAAATGTATTTCGTTGCAACTGGGACAAGAGGAACTGTCTCCCTCCCCTAGGCTTCCCCACACCATCCCTGAGAGGCCAAGGGAGGGGGCTCCCATGGGCCCAATTGTTACGAGATACCTTTCTTTCAATTGAATCGGCAGGGGTACCCGAGGACCTGGGGTGTGTTGCATTTGTGTGGGGCCCCATGCTGGTGGGCTGAGTGCGAGGCCCCCGGCAGCTGCCCACACTGCCCATGCCTTGCGCCTGCCCCAACACCAATGATAAACGAGCTCACATCACAAACGACGCTAAATAAACTGACTGCTCCACAAAAATGTTCTCATGGCCATCTTAAGATTTCAAATGTGACTGGTATGGCGGTCTTTAAAAATGAAGATAGGTACTCCAAATGTGGGTTCAAATAAGTTTTATTCAGATAAGCCCCAGACACATCTGGCCCAGTAGAAGGTCAACGGAAAATGATCAAGAAACTGTTAAGCAACTGTCAACTATGGAATGTCATGATATGTGGTGTGACACGCAGTGCCAATAAGAATTGAGAGAAATATTACATCACAAGGGAACATTAGCATGTAATAACGTCATCACAACACATCCTCTCCCACAAAAAAACGAAGAGCATTTAAGATGGGGAAGAGGAAGAAGAGGGGTATGCAAGGTAGATGAGGAGAAGGAGTGGCAGAGGTGGAGACACGCCGCATAGTACAAAGGTGTGCAAGGAAACAACACGTGTGTAATTATTTATCAGTGACATAATCATCAAATTCCTTAGGTCTGACAATTGTTCGACCGCAGCAATTAGTCTGTTTCTGACTGTAAGCTGGATCACCAGAACTGCTGGTTGGACACGAGTCACCACCCTGGTTATTGGCATCAAAATGAGTGGTCTCAGAGGAAACTTGTGCCCCATCTGAAGCACCTATGTTCCCCTCAGAAGCAGCCAACCTACCACTGTTGGAATCAGGAACATCGACTTTATCATCGTCAAAATATAACCACAAGTCAGAGTTAGCATTGGTCACCTTAATGCGAGCATTATTAAGTAAATTTCCATTAGGATTACACAAAGCAAGTCTGCTCATGTGCCAAACCTTTCCATCACTGAGGTTTACCGAATTACAATGAATTTCACAAATGCGTAAAGGGCAAGATAATCTGCTTTCTCCCTTTCTTTTCCAAAAGAACTTTCACCCAATCTCCGCAATTCAACCGTCTTTGTTTTGACTATGTTTTCTATTGTACCATTCCTTACAAGTTACCTGTGCTATACTTATTTTCTTATGCACACACTCTGGAGACCACTACACCTGTTTGGGAACCGGCGTCCAACCCAAATCTTTGCTCAGTGCTTGCCTTCCTCATCATAGTGGAAGGGCTGTTCCCAGTAATTAAGCTTGAAGTATTTCTGTAAGCCCAAATCAATTTGCATAGCTCACTTTCCCATCTCATATTACCACATCTAGACAGTTGAATGCTACCTTTGAGTACCCTATTTAAGCGTTCAACTAAACCATTTCCGTCGGGACAATAAACAGATGTTGTGTTATGTTTAATGCAATTACGCTTTAAGAAATCTTGAAACATCAAAGTGGAGAGGTGTGGTGCAGTGGCCAGGGCAGCTGACTTCGGAGCACAGGGTTCACGGTTCGATCCCCGGCTCCGGCAGCAGCTCAGCACCATGTGACTCTGGGCAATATTTCACTTAATTTCCACGACGGCCCCCAGCGCCTTGAGACCCGTAAGGGTGAGTAGCTGCGCTATATAAAAACGGACTTACTTTACTGTTGTCTGTAATCATACATTTTGGTTTTGGATTTTATCCAAAAACCCATTGACTTCAGAACTACCAGCATTGTCAACAATTTCAATTTCAGGCCATTTAGAAAAATGGTCCACCAGAACCAAGATGTACTTACAAGCACCATCTGTACCTTCAACAGGACCCACAGTGTCTACACAAAGTCTTTCCCATGACATACTTGGACTTGCATTCTCTTACCATTTGCTCCACTTGTTTATCTATGCCAGGCCACCAGTAATTATACTTCACTCTTGTGACCCTCATCACATGGCTTTAACAACCTTCTCCTTTATCCAGCTGGTGCTATTACCTTCCCAGATCTGCACAGAAAATGTTCTACTACACTTAACTCATTCCTTACTTCCCAGGACACTCTTTCATCCATACACAATTTGTTCTTGTTAGGCCATCCTCTAGACACAAATGATGTAATACGATTGAGAATACCATCTTTAGCCATGAAATCAATCCATTCTGAACAAGTGATTCCCTCTTGGCCAACATCAAATAGTAAAGCGACCGTTTCATCCTCATCCTGTAAAGCTATATCTCTTTCAGGTAAGGGTAAGCTGCTTAAAAAAAAAAAATCAGCCACACGATTCTGGACCCCAGGCCAATACACAATGCCATAAGTAAAATCAAGTAATTTCACTGACATTTTGCATAGTCTTGGGGAGACATTTTGTAACCCAGAGATGGACAAAATTTTTGTGAGAGGCTTATGGTCAGTGCGAAGTAGAACATGAAAACCCCAAACACACAATCGAAAATGTCCAAGGACCCAAGTGCATGCTAATGTTTCACGCTCTATCACCGAGTATTTCTCTTCATCAGTGGTGAGAGAACGTGAAGCAAAAGCCACAACCCATTCATTATGTTCATTATCTCTTTGTGAAAGAACAGCACCCAGACCTTTATCACTTGCATCCGTGGTTACAATATTTTGACATTTTGGGTCAGATCCTTTGAGAAAAGGTGCATTTGACAATTCTTTTTTTATAATCTTACCAGAGGATCCTTGGCATTCACTGGACCAAACAAATTTAGCTTTACCCTTCAAAAGTTGATGTATGTGGTAGGTTTTTTCAGAGAAATTCATTATAAATTTAGAATAGTATTCCGTCAGACCCAAAAATGCTCGGACGTCTTCTTTCCGAGTGGGACTAGGTGCATTCACTATAGCATCAATAAGTCCTTGTCTGGGTTTGATACCTTCTTTGATAATCTTGTGGCCCAAGTACACAACTTCATTTAATGCGAATTTGCATTTGCTGTGTTCAACAGTTAGCCCTTTCACTTTCAAAACTTCCAGCACTTGCTTCAAACGAAGATCATGCTCAGCTTTATCACTGCCCATTATCAGGATATCATCCTGGAAAAACATCACACCACTGATGCCCTCAAAGATATTGGTCATGACTCTTTGAAAAAGTGCAGCGGCGGATGCTAGTCCAAAAGGTACCCTGGTAAACTGGAAGCATCCAAATGGTGTTATGAAAGTAGTGTATTTTTTGCTGTTGACATGTAAAGGTATCTTGTGGTACGCAGATTTTAAGTCTATTGTAGAGATCCAACATATCCCTTTAGTTGCAGAAAACATCTTGTTGATGTGGGGGGGGAAGAGGAAATTGGTCCACCAGAATGCTTTGGTTTACTTCTCTGAGGTGAATGCAAAGCCTGACTTTACCATTAGGACGTTTAACCACCACCAAAGGAGAAACCCACTCTGTAGATTCTACTGGTTCAATAATGCCAGAAGAAATAAGGCTTTGTAATTCCTTATGCACCTCATCACGTACTGACATGGGTAAAGATCTAACCTTGTGAATGCACGGAATGGCTGTTGACTTCAATTTAATGCGATGGTCAAAATCGTTAAGTAGACCTACCTTGCCAGAAAATACTTCGGGGAAATTTTTAACTAAAGAAGAACACTTCATGTCCAAATCATTAATGGATAACACAGGTTCTGCACTGTTTGGATTGAGAATAATCCCTAAATTTCCCTGGTCACTCCAACCTAATACTGATGGTCCTTTTTTAGCTACAAACAATCTACAGTTGGCTTATCTGTTTTTGTATTGGAAAATAAGATTCTTGCAACCAACAAAATCAATTCTATCACCTGTGTAACTTTTTGCAAAAACCTCAGCTTTGTCTAAATGCGGACCTAAATTTTCCACAAAATGACGCTTCTAAATATCCTCACAGACTATTGTAAAAGATGAACCGGAGTCGGCTACGACATTTAATTTTACACCACCTGTAACAACCTCACAAATAGGTTTCCGAACTCTAGCCTGATCAACATCTGCATTGATTAGGACATTCTAGAACACATAATTGACATTGGGATTATCACAACCATCAGAGTTACTTTAATTTCCTTCCTGTACACAATGTACCTTCTTGTTATATGAACCGATCTTTCTCCTACACATTTTTGCATAGTGACCAATTAAGCCACAAGACGAACACTTCTGAAAAGTATGCCATATGTTCTGCAGAACCACATCGATAACATCTCCTAGAGTTATGGGATTCAGACTCGTTCCTGATGGAATTCTTTTTGCCATATGAAATGGTGTACTTCCCTTGCACATCAGTGGATTTTAGGTTTTATTTAGTTTCCGGCTTCTTACTCTTAACAGAACTGACCTTATTGACAAATTTGACATCCTGGCCCTTTCATCGTCTAGGTAATTCAGCTTTCTTTACTAAAGCAACAACTTCCTTTAAAAGGGACTCCCCATTAACCCATAACTTATCCTGAATATTGGGATTACTGGCATGCATTATTATTTGGTCACAAATAAATTCTTCCTCAAGGGTACCAAATCTGCAAGTTAATGCGAACACCCTCAATGCTGACACAATCTTCCACAGTGTCACTTTTACCCTGTTTACGTTGAAAGAATTTGTATCTGTCCACTGCCACACAAACGATGGGAGAATAATGTGCATCAAGATCTTCTAGTGCATGAGTGAATACATCACCCCTCTCCCACTTTTTTCAATTTGGTTATAAATTTTGAGACCTCCTGGACCCAAACAATACAACAAAACTTTTTTTCTTTTCTTCAGGAGTGAAGTCCTCAGCCTCAAATGTGTCCATGTAATTACAAAAATACTCCTTACAGGCTAAGGATGGTTCACCCTTGGAAGGTAGAAATGGCTGTGGATTAGTAAAATTAATCAAATTTAAAGCACACATTGAAAATACTTATGTAAGCTGAATGTTCACCGCAAATTTCTAGTGACTTCTTAGATGCTTGTAAAATTATGAAAAGGTTCGCCGCTATTTCCAAGTTGCAAGATGAAATCAGCTGTGCTAGAATTCCTCAAAACACAACGTTTCCAAAAGATGTAGCGTCTGGGGCGAGGGTTATGCATCCTTTCACCAGCGGCGTTCTCTCTCCCTCTCGGGGTGAAGCAGGGCTCGAGTCGGGGTACCACGCGGGTGGACGGCGTCCCCCCACTTATTTTACCGGGAGCTAGATAACTGGAGCAAATGGAGCCACACATTCACTCTTTGGCCTCTCTGGGGCGAGATCGGAGCTCATTCAGAACGCAGATCACGCGCTGGCTTCTCTGATGCAATCGCATCTAAGGGGTGAGCGAGGGGAGGCAATGAGTCGGATGGTGCAAGCCACCTTTCGTGACGTCACTTCCTGTCGTGACGTCAGCGTCCCCCCACTTCTTTTTTTAGGACTTGTGCCCTGGGGTGAAGGGTAGCAAACTAGCTTGACATGACAGATATCAAACTTTTATGCCATGTGCTGCTTCACCTTATCATGCCATACACGTTTTTGTTTTGCGACTTGCAAATCAACCGGTAAAACCATTAGAAGCGTTTGCATACATACAGCATGTCAGAAGACATCGCCGACTCAATAGCCCGCATAGCAATGTTTACAAACAGAGTAAGTCACTATTGTACGTCCATGCAAATAATTTACAGAACCTATATTTCATTTTTCACTTGTGATCATCGCTCACACACTTATCACGTGCGCATCTTGGTTTAAATGTGTAAAGTTTATAACGTCTCGCGAGCTATGCGTTATTAAACTTCTATGTCAGCGAGGGCTGTCATGTCACAGTTTTTGGGCTCACCCCTAAACCCTATATAGACATCTTTCACGCCTCCGAGTCACGCTTGCATACCCTTCCACCAGTTATAACCCACCTTCCTCTCGGCAGTGCAGCCACTCACCTGGTGGTACAGAGGGTAACCTCGCCCAGTAGGTATTTGGGAAGCTGTTCTTTAATCTGGATCTGGCCACGCAGCGCTGCCTGGCAGAAGGTCCCGTCCAGTAACACCTGGAAAGGCTCCCTCAACCCAAAGTTGTGTTTGTAGAAGGACAAAGTCTTCTTGGCGTGTTTCTGCCGCCGGATCTTCATGTCGCTGGACTCCAAATACTAGTAACTCATAAAGCACAGGGGCGACACGGCAGTGAAAGCAGCTGCAGCAAAGTGCCCGGTTTCCGGAGTAAACACAAAAGCAGGACAACCCATTGCACATGTGCATTGGCAGCCATCTTTGAACGCTTTTATACTTCCCTGGATGCCTCAGCTCTGCCTTCGTGTTGGATGGAAACTGTGCGCTCATGATGGTTACTCCCCTGCCATCTACCTGTCTCTTTAGTGACTGACGTGGGCAAAGAAAGCGGTAATCCTCACAGGGCTCTCTCCTGCAGCAATTCAAACCCGACTTTGAATGGGTGCTTACGGGCAGTGCTTTAAATGGGAAAAAATAAGTGCTGGTACTCATTAAATTGAACTAGCGGTGTGGCAAGTGGGCGGGGCTAGGGGCGGGGCTAATGGCAAGACATGATGATACATAATGACTTCTATACCAGTTGCAGCACATATTTAAACACGAGAAATGTGTTTATGTAAACAAAACAGGTTAACTCATTACACAAAATAAAAGCCAAACAGAATGATATGTTAACGTGTGTGTGTGTGTGTGTGTGTGTGTGTGTTTTGTGTGTGTGTGTGTGTGTGTGTATATTAAAGTTAACAAGAAATACAACAGATTTTTAACTTTACACAAATTTGTGTTAAAATGCCATATCTAAGCCCCGATTTCAAAACTGAACAAATATCTGGTATTTTTAATCTGAAAAAGTGTCAATCCTATCTTCACCTATCACCTCACTTTTTTACATTCCTCCCTCCCCTTTCCTTCTATGTTTATCTTGTTTTTCCCCCAACCAGACCCTTTGCCAGTTGGGAGCTCATTCCTGGACTGCTGCAGCGTTCCTTGCTATTCATTGCTCTTTGGGCAGGGCTACCTTCACACCCACGGATCCCTCGCTGTTATGTAAATGCAGCCATTAGTGTTGGAGGGGCACACAATGCTCCTGCGCTGGAAAAAAAAAAACATGAAAAGAAAACCGGCCTTGGGGAAGGTGTAGGATTGTGCTGCACTGCCACTCGCTTTAGTAAGGCCAGTGCAATACCCTAAATGGGACTGGATTACTGACCACAGCCCCAGCCCAGGCCCAGGACATTTCACGCACCTGACGGAGAGGGGGCTGAGGGTGGGTGGAGGAGGGGAAGGGGTTAAAGAACTTTTACCTGAATGGTCGTTGCACGCCTAATTAACAGTGCAGGGTCTGCCTAGACGCGGTCCTGTTAATCACAGCGTGATGCAAGCCCTATCAAACCCCTGCAGTGTGGAGAAATTCAAGGGCGCCTCTGGACTTTAGCAGCGTCCCTGCAAAAGTCTACTTCAGAGGCTGTGTGCGATTGCGAGATCCGGAAGCAGAGCAGCCTGTCTTGCGTTGCAGAAGATACCGAACCCGAGCCATCAATCAGGGTACCGGTACTCTCCCTGACTAAAGAAAAGTGCCGGTACTGACGGCTAAAAAATTTGGAAGTGCCGGTACTCAGTACCGGTGAGTACCGGCCCATTTAAAGCACTGCTTACGGGGCTATACATGCCAATAGACCCGATTCAGGCGGGAGACTACCGATTTTTCAAGCCAAAAATGGCTTTATTTTAGCTGTCTCACGCTTGAAATTGCATTTTCTACAATAGAAGTCAATGGGGAATTTTCATTCTCCCGATTTTTTATTTTAAATCTCCCACGTCCCTGTCCTAAAATGTTGGCATGTCCTTAACTTTACAGGCAAAACACAGATGGGTTTCTTGACAATGTATGTAAAAACCAATAGGGAATCCATTTCAGTGATGCATTCATTCTCGGTTTACATTTCAATATGTTTTAGTTCATCTTGAGTTCCAAAAGAGTGTTTGCTTTTTCCATATTAGGTTCTATAATTGTGTTTTTCTTGCAAAATAGAAGTATTGTATTGCGCCTGCTGTAAACTGCGTCACCTGTGTGTGGAGTGTTTCTAGGGCAGTAGTTTCCTATCTGTGCGCCATCAAAACTAGCCGGTGAGCCGCGCACCAAGCACTTTAATGCATTAAATGTTGAAGGGATTGTTGGTGATTACGCCAACCTTTACTCCTACTTTTCCCTACTAGATTTAATGCAGATGGTCTTTATTTGCCTGCTAAAAGTGGTAGAAGGGAGGAAAACAATTCAAGATAATACTTTCGATTTAGTCATGCTGTAATAGACCACAGACTCCGACTTTAAGTTTTGTGGATTTACTATAAGGCCAAAAATAATTGGATATAAACACACCTCAATATTAGAGTGTAGAGGTACAGGAAAATCAATACAGAGCCGATTTTACGAATATAAGTCATTCGGCACAGAAGGCATAATATGATGAACTCCAAAATCAAAATACAGCAAAGAATAGAAGCGGAGTCCAATTCTCTTTTCATTTAAGAAGGAGCAAAATCTTTCCCTACACTACTCTCAATGAGGATCCTACCTATCTCCCTTGTATCATATCCCAAAGGTGTCAGCACGTGTTGACGTCCTAAGAGGTACTCACGTCAAATGGGTCTGAAAGCTTAAAGCTATGGAGCTCGCTCTAAGATGCTCCTTCTCCTCCGAAAGCTGGTAGAAGTCTCCCGAATCTGTCCCTGCGCATCATACAAAAAGACAATATTCAGCCCATAATACGTCATGTGTTAAACTTTTCCACTTGCAACATTTTTCAGTAAGTTTCCACAGAAGCTTTAATTAGTTGATTCTTCTTCCAGTGGCCTTGGTTCCCAGATAGGCTAAGCACGGAGGTGTCCTCCCTTCTCGCCTTTCAGTCTTCTTAAATCTAAGAATAACGAGGTCGAATTCCTGCACCTGCAGTAGGATGAGAACACACTGTCTTCGAGCACACAAGAATTGATTTAATTAATTCTTGAGCAATCCAAGGAGAAACGAAACTCAAAACAACCTACAATTTGGGCCTACAAATCGGGTAACTTAAACTCAACATGGTTACATTATATGAGTACAATGTCGTCCTGCACATTACACATACAGGAATTATGTTTTCTAATACACGCAAAATCCTACTTAAATGTGCTCACTTCATTTTAATACTAATATGACGTGAATAAATGCATCTTAATAATTATAAAACACTGCACACGACAAAAATACATATGAGTGCGTTTGTATCAGGAGTATAGTGCACCCCTACAATTTTAGAGTGCTGTAAGCGCTCTATCATTGGCTTCAGTTAAACTACTTAGACTTAAACGCATGATGGCGAGGATTTGTAAGTGATATGCCCAGTGCTTTAAATGGGCCGGTACTCACCGGTACTGAGTACCAGCACTTCTTAGATTTATCAATCTGAGTACCGGCACTTCTCTACTGCCCAGGAGAGTACCGGTACTCATGAAAAGGTAGGCTCATTGGCTGAGAGTGCCAATGAGCAGGAGTGGAACGTGTCTGGCAGCCAAGGCGCCGCTTCTGTAGCCTCGATCTGAGACCCAGCTGAGCTATTCAGCAGGCCTCATTTGAATAATGTCCGTGTGCTCACCATCACGCTGTGCTTGACAGAGCAGGGTCCATTCAGGCCCTCTGCTGTCAATCACATTCACACTATGGTGTGCATTTGTGCAAACACAGGAATCATGGCAGTCCCCTGGCAGTGGCAGTTAAAAAAGCCTGTTGTGTAGTTCCTATAGTACCCCTGCAGGACCTGCGCGTTTGGATAACATATACTGCGGGCTTGGTGGCAGACTGACTCCGAGCACCCCCACCGTATATGTTAGCCTGGTTTGCTTTAGCTAGCTCGCAGTGCCACTAGTGTCTCCTCTTATCGTGGAGAGATTAGTTTCTGGCAACCTTAGAACATGACAACCCTGATTCCCTCAGAATCGTGGAAACAATGTACTACCTTTCGCTCAGTCATTCGTGCTTACTCATTCAGTTTGTCTCAGAGAGATACACAGAATAAACAGTCGGGCGTTTCAATAAGTATTTATTGAACAGTTGTTATTGTAGTGTAAAATATATGTGCTGCAGAAATCAGCAGACAATAGCAGAGATATATTATCAGCAGTACGATAAAAGCAAAGGGATAGAATTGTTCTACCATATTGCGATAGTCATGAATACATACATGAATATAAAAGCATTATGCAAGTGCGCGTACTCCTACGATGCCTACCTAGATGTTCCTGTGTGTACCTAGCATATGTGTGTAGGTCTTAGAAGCTAAGAGCCAAGAATCCTCCTATGATTTAGTTGAACCCCCATACCTGAATAGAGAGAGTGTGGGACCCCGTCCTGGTCTCGAGCTGGACACCCCGTCCGGGTTGTGTCAGACCACTGTCAGCTTGAGCGACTGCATGCAGGAGCCTCAGCGTCTCTGGTCAGTGTGTCAGCATGGAAGTGTTAGGACTCCGGTTTAGCATAACGCCATCAGAATACTACAAACAGGTAGGACATTGATGCAAGGTCAAGGGATTGTGAAATCCACAGATGTGGGTACTTTTGAGACGGCCCCTAAGGCTCGTAAAAGGCCGTCCCCTACGTAAGCCGTTGCTTGGCTTACTGTTCATGACACGTGACCACGCCCCCTTGTTCCATTCTTGTTCCTGGTTGCCGCACGATCAGCGTACTGTCCAACTCCCAGTCCCGTCTCCGGTTGTGGGGAAACAACCGACCTTGGCCCCGGACTCCCGTGGATCTCCTTGGTTCCCTTTCATGTGAGGATCATTCCTGCTGGCGCGCCCGTTGCTGTTCCGCTTTTACTACTTCTGAGCCGGTCAGCGCGTCACGCCTTTAACTTTGGCATCTCCCTCTCGCCTTGATTCGCGTTGCTGCTCCGCTCCTGTGGTCTTGGAGCCGGCCAGCCCGCGACACCCCAGCCTTCTATTGTTTTGGTCCTGTGCGCGCGTGACTGCTCCGCTCCTGCCCCTGAGCCGGGCAGCACGCCGCGTCTTTGGTGTCGCCCCCTTAGATTTACCTTTTTTATTTTATAGCGTATGAGTTGCTGCTCCGCTCAAGATCACAAGCTGAGCCGGCCAGCATACTACGTTTTGGGGAACTTGTTGCCTGTACCCATTCGCCTTGTTGCTCCGCTCTGCCCCATACTCTGAGCCGGTCAGCACGCGATATTTCACTTTCTTTTCCCATTCCCTTCTGACACATAAGCTCACCTATAGACCCTTGAGCCTTCCCTCTCTTTCTTAGTTATTTTATACGCCACCACCCAATATCCTCCAACAAACCTGGCATGAGTGAATGGATGAGAGTATCCCCTTGTGTTTAGTACAAGCACAACAGAGACCTCCCAGATACATCAACTACTGCCTACTATTTCTTTCAAGATGTTATGGGATTCTCCTCTGGGTAAGTGGATTGTATATCACTGAACTTGACCTGCATTAATGTTCTCTGCTACTCTGTTTTGTCTATTGTTCAGCAATAGTAAGATTAGTCTTGCATTTTGTTACAGCACTCTGCATATCCGGTTTTCTCACTACAGAGTTTCCTGTGTCTTCTCCTGGGGAAGAGTGGTGGTCACTCTATGATTTATTCCCCATACTTTTAGTGAACAGTTGCTTGTGAGTGGATTACCCAATATTCCTCCAGGTGCTGTTTTCTGGAAGTTTTGGGAACTGCATCTTCGCTCCCGTGGAATCAAGCTTGGATCAGGCTGAGGTTTAGCCTTTGGCGCAACAGAAAGCCAAGCCCAAGAAAATGTTCCACCTGAGCGAAAATGAACACTAAAGGGGCTGGTGCCCCTCTAGACCCCTCCTTACACACTGCCTTACAGAGCCCCTCTGTAGAAGAACTAGCGGTAGCACTATTAGAACTACAATCAGAGGTAGGGAGATTAAGATCAGAAAATCAGAGATTACATGCAGAAGTAATGCACTTAAAGTCACAAGAATCAGTTGATGGTAGAGGTCCAGGTACGCTTCCCAAAAGTAGAAAGAGTTACATTCAACCTGCCCACTTTTCTGTCCCTTCTCAGAACACTAGCTCCACTTCTCGAGGAGACAGCACCCTACCTCCTGTCCACTTCACAGTACATACCCCCAGTCCGGTTGCGCTAGCCATGCCCGAGAGATTTAATGGAGATAGTTCCTAGTTTAGTGTTTTTATGAACCAATGCCAATTACAATTCCTATGCAAAGCAGCGGCATTTCCAGATGACGCTGCCAAAGTCGCCTTTGTTATTTCATATTTGGCTGGCAATGCCGCGGACTGGGCGGTCCCACTGGTAGAAAACAACGATCCATTGTTGTATGATTTCACATTGTTCCAGGAAAAAATGAGGAGTCTATTTTCCAAACATACCTTTATGCAGGCTAGTGATAATGCTCTTCTCAATCTTAGACAAGGATCCAAGGACCTCCTCTCATATATCACCAGTTTCAATAGACTAGTGGCAGAGACGCATTGGCCCAAAGAAAAGAGGACCTCTTTGTTCTATCGTGGATTATGCGATGAACTCAAGGATCTGTTATCTCAAATAGTTGACCCGCCGGAAGACTGCCCTGCGTTCATTGACTTGACTGTTAAATTAGACCATAGACTGCATGAACGGAAGGCAGAAAAATCACGTCTTAACCCATCCAAGTATTTGATGCTTAGGACTGAAAAGAAAGAACCTAAAGACACCAAAGACAATTCCGAGCCTATGCAGATCGGTGGATTGAGGAGAACCCTGTCTCTAGAAGAAAAGGACAAAAGGAGAAAGAACAATCTTTGTTTATACTGTGGGAAAGGAGGGCACTATGCCAGAGATTGTCCGGTACGACCTTGCTCCACTTCCAAGAAGATTGCAAGTAGCCAATTTTCAGCAAACCTGGAGGAAAACTAGAGAGCTTGAAGAAGGATGAGACCGATTCTTCAAGCAAGATGTTCTGTAAGGCCTCAAAACCGAAAAGAGTTGTTCCCTTGGTACCCAAACACTTCACCTTATCGATTACCCTGGTAATACCTCCTCAAAACAGACAAAACTTAGCGATTCTATTGGATTCCGGAGCTACAGGAAACTTTCTTGATATTCAACTGGCCAGAAAAATCAGGATTCCTTTTTTGCTGAAATCACATCCAGAGCCGGTGAGAGCGGTGGATGGAACGGAACTATCTTCTGGATTAATCACATATCAAACCCCACCAATTGTGATGGTTTGTAGTAATGGGCATTCCGAATCAATTACATTTGATCTCATAGACGCCCCTAACTTTGGTGCCATAGTAGGGGTTCCATGGCTACAAGTTCATAACCCCCAAATAGATTGGGTGGCTCGAACTGTTATATTAAAATCCCATCATTGCATGTTAAACTGTTATCAGGAAGCCAGTGAATGGACTAGCCCCCTATGCTGCGCTGTGCAGACAGCCTCAGCGACATCCCGTCTCCCCGTACCTTATGAAGAATATCAATCCGTTTTTGATGAAGCAAAAGCCACCGCCTTGCCCCCGCACCGAAGCTATGACTGTCGGATAGACCTAATACCTGGGGCGGAATTACCAGTCAGTCGCATTTATGCATTAACTGCTCCTGAAACGGAGTATTTGCAAAAATACATTGAGGAAATGTTAGAGAAGGGGTTTATACGTCACTCTACATCACCAATGTCATCACCCATCTTCTTTATTCCAAAGAGAGAAGGAGGCCTGCGCGCTTGTTTGGACTATCGCGCACTCAACAAAGTTACTATCAAGAACAAATACCCCCTCCCACTTATTTCTGTCTTGTTGGATCAGGTTCGAGGAGCTAAGATCTTTACCAAGATCGACCTGCGGGGAGCCTACCACCTTATCCATATTAAAGAGGGAGACGAGTGGAAAACGGCGTTCCGTACGAAATTTGGATTATATGAATACAGGGTGATGCCGTTTGGCCTTTGTAATGCTCCTGCGGCATTCCAATTTTTTGTCAACGAAATTTTGAGAGAGTACCTGGATATCTTCGTGATCGTCTATATAGACGATATATTAATTTACTCACAAACGGAACAAGAGCATATCATCCATGTAAAGAAAATCTTGAGCAAATTAAAAGAAAACCAGCTGTTTGCTAAACTTGACAAGAGTACGTTCCATACCACCCAGGTGGATTTCCTTGGGTTTGTGATTTCGCCAGAAGGAGTCCATATGGACCCTCAAAAAATAGAGGCATTGGTTAATTGGCCCAGTCCTTGCTCAGTGAAAGAAGTCCAATCCTTTACAGGATTTGCGAATTTTTATCGAAGATTCATAGATCGCTTTTCCGAATTGATATCCCCCATAACTCGACTTTTAAGGAAAGGAGTTCAGTTTGAATGGTCGAAAGAAGCGGAACAAGCCTTCTGTAAATTGAAAGAGAAATTCACCTCCGCTCCTGTCATCAAACATGCAGATAATACACAACCTTATTATGTTGAAGCTGATGCTTCCCAATATGCAGTAGGGGGAGTTCTTTCACAGAGGGACAAGAACACTGGACGATTACATCCTGTTGCTTACTTTTCCAAAACCTTATTGTCTGCTGAACAGAACTACACCATTGGGGAAAGAGAATTGTTAGCCATCAAACTGGCCTTCCAGGAATGGAGACACTATCTGTTAGGCTCCCCTCATGTAGTGACTATCTATTCTGATCACAGAAACCTTCAGTTCTTTAGATCAGCCCGAGCACTCACTCCTAGGCAAATGAGGTGGGTCTAATTTTTTAGTGAGTATGATTTCGTCATTACTTACCGCCCTGGACCCCAGCATGGCAAGGCCGATGCATTATCGCGAATAGGGCAAGACAAATCAATGTCACGTGAATCCTATCCTCCTATTATTCCAGGAAATAAGATTATAGGAGTAGAAGATCATGGAGACACGGCATCCCGGGGGTTCCCTGAACAGCTAAGAGAACACTGCGCCACTATCTCCCCAGCAGAATGGGAAAAAGACCCCCTGAACCAGATCAGAGACAAGTTATACTACCATGAGAACAAGCTATACATACCCACTGCTAGGTTACAACAACAGCTACTACAATGGTGTCACAATAGCTCACTGGCCGGGCACCCTGGGAGTAGCAAGACGCTCAAAACCTGTCAAAGATGGTTTTGGTGGGAGGGAATGGCTAAAGATGTCATTGCTTTTGTTAATGCATGTTCAACCTGTCCCAGACAAAAGGCGTCGCATTGTGCGCCTGCAGGGTTGTTAAGGCCCACAGCTATTCCCCCCTCACCTTGGCATTCCATCAGTATGGACTTCATTACAGATCTCCCCCGAAGTCAAGGATACAACACCATATTTGTAGTGGTGGACATGTTAACTAAAATGGCCCATTTCATTCCCTTAAGGAAGTTACCCTCCTCTAAGGAGTTAGTACACATATTTCTAGAACATATATTGCGATTACACGGTCTTCCTTCTGTCGTTATATCTGACCGGGGTGTTCAATTTGTGTCCAAATTTTGGCAGGGCATGTGTTCGGCCCTTGATATTGACCATAGACTCTCTACTGCATATCACCCACAAACCGACGGTCAGACCGAACGGACCAATCAGACCTTAGAGCAATACTTACGCTGTCTGCTAACCACAATCACAAGCAACTGGGTACAAGCACTTCCATTGGCAGAATTTGCTTATAACAACACCACACATTCCTCTACCGGAGTTTCCCCTTTTTTCTTTACACTGGCACAACATCCGAAGTTTTTACCCATCTCCCTTCCCTCTGAATTAGAAAGTATTCCCGCTCTCAAGGAACATCATGAGACTCTTATGTCAACCTGGGAACATGCTAAGACAGAATTAATCAGAGCTAAAGAAGCTATGAAACAGCAGGCAGATAAACATCGTCGTCCCGAACCCACCTATGAGGTTGGAGAGAAAGTCTGGTTATCTACTAGGAACCTAAGATTAGAAGGACCTAAGAAACTGCAGCCTCGGTATATAGGTCCGTATGTAGTACAAAAAGTAATTACACCAGATACACTGAGGTTACAATTGCCCGAGGACATGCGGATTCACCCTGTATTCCACTGCTCCCTACTCAAAAAGTACATTCCCCCTCAAGTACCCGAGAATCCACCACCCCCAATAATCGTAGAAGGTGAAGAAGAATACGAAGTAAATAGAATACTTGATTCCCGTAGACATAGGGGTAAGCTGAAATATCTCATTGATTGGGTGGGCTACACCCCTGAAGATAGATCCTGGGAACCAGCTGAAAACATTCACGCCCCTGTATTGATTCGCAGATTCCATGCTCTCCATCCCACAAAACCACGTCCCCTAAAGAGGCCTTTGGGTGGGAGAACTGTTAGGACTCCGGTTTAGCGTAACGCCATCAGAATACTACAAACAGGTAGGACATTGATGCAAGGTCAAGGGATTGTGAAATCCACAGATGTGGGTACTTTTGAGACGGCCCCTAAGGCTCGTAAAAGGCCGTCCCCTACGTAAGCCGTTGCTTGGCTTACTGTTCATGACACGTGACCACGCCCCCCTTGTTCCATTCTTGTTCCTGGTTGCCGCGCAATCGGCGTACTGTCCAACTCCCAGTCCCGTCTCCGGTTGTGGGGAAACAACCGACCTTGGCCCCGGACTCCCACGGATCTCCTTGGTTCCCTTTCATGTGAGGAACATTCCTGCTGGCGCGCCCGTTGCTGTTCCGCTCCTACTACTTCTGAGCCGGTCAGCGCGTCACGCCTTTAACTTTGGCATCTCCCTCTCGCCTTGATTCGCGTTGCTGTTCCGCTCCTGTGGTCTTGGAGCCGGCCAGCCCGCGATACCCCAGCCTTCTATTGTTTTGGTCCTGTGCTCCGCCTGTGCGCGCGTGACTGCTCCGCTCCTGCCCCTGAGCCGGGCAGCACGCCGCGTCTTTGGTGTCGCCCCCTTAGATTTACCTTTTTTATTTTATAGCGTATGAGTTGCTGCTCCGCTCAAGATCACAAGCTGAGCCGGCCAGCATACTATGTTTTGGGGAACTTGTTGCCTGTACCCATTCACGTTGTTGCTCCGCTCTGCCCCATACTCTGAGCCGGTCAGCACGCGATATTTCACAGGCACTTTCTTTTCCCATTCCCTTCTGGCACATAAGCTCACCTATAGACCCTAGAGCCTTCCCTCTCTTTCTTAGTTATTTTATACGCCACCACCCAATATCCTCCAACAAACCTGGCATGAGTGAATGGATGAGAGTATCCCCTTGTGTTTAGTACAAGCACAACAGAGACCTCCCAGATACATCAACTACTGCCTACTATTTCTTTCAAGATGTTATGGGATTCTCCTCTGGGTAAGTGGATTGTATATCACTGAACTTGACCTGCATTAATGTTCTATGCTACTCTGTTTTGTCTATTGTTCAGCAATAGTAAGATTAGTCTTGCATTTTGTTACAGCACTCTGCATATCCGGTTTTCTCACTACAGAGTTTCCTGTGTCTTCTCCTGGGGAAGAGTGGTGGTCACTCTATGATTTATTCCCCATACTTTTAGTGAACAGTTGCTTGTGAGTGGATTACCCAATATTCCTCCAGGTGTTGTTTTCTGGAAGTTTTGGGAACTGCATCTTCGCTCCCGTGGAATCAAGCTTGGATCAGGCTGAGGTTTAGCCTTTGGTGTGACAGGAAGTCTCGGTTCCCTCTTCCTCACCGGGGCAAGATGTGGTGTATTTATACCCTAAAGACACTGATCTTCGTGCAAGGTTTGTATTGGTCCTCCATTAGGCTTTAGTAAGACGTCAGGGGTGAACTCTGTACATACATATTATGCAGGTGGAATATTCTTAGAGAGTCATGCATAATTTATGAGAACAGTGTGGGCCTGTGTTTGGGAAAACCCTGGTGCCTGCAAAACCACAAGGCAGATAACGTTCAGCCCTCAGAGCACGTTGTGTACTGAATGGGACCAATGTAGGTGAAAGAGCATGCCTATATAAGGAATCATGACTATAATAGGGCATGTATGGTTATTACCGTAATAGGGCATATGCAGCTGTGACCATAATAGGGCAAGTACGAATATGACCATATTAGGGTAAATATGAATACATCCATTTTAGGGCATGTATGAACGGGCCTACATTAGGGTCTCTATACGGGATATAACACCCACTCCTCTTCCGAAAAGGATAATAATGACCATACTATAAAATCTGGCCAATTTTAAACATGGTTTTAAAATCGATAAAAACATGAGTTTAAAACTCGTTTAAAAGATGTTAAAAAAAATATAAAAGTGTTAAAATTCAGCTATTTCTAGTTGCCACGTTTAAAAGTCAATCACTGTCTCTTCATAAAGTTGTATCACTATAAGCTGGAGAAGGCCATGCTTTCTGCAAGTGACAGTGTCAATTTGTAAGCAAAGTTCCAAATTTAGATCGTTTATTTTGAAACGAGCAAAAGCCGAATTCTTTACAAAGACGCGATGATCCAATTCGAGATTAAGCGTCCGGGGTGGAAAGCACATCCATATCGGAGTCAGCCGCAGCAGTAGACAAATCCAATGCCTCGCATAGAACGTCAATCGCACATAGATGGAATGTAGCACTGCCATCAGTCGGAGCTGCGGCATCTTGTGCGGCAGTTGAAACCTGTGTGCCTGTGGAGGAGTCGCCTAACCCAGCAGGAGCAAACGGTACCTGTGGATTCTCAAGGAATGCGTTCATCAGAATCGGAAGCCGCTGGGGACAACGCAGAGCGTGGGCCTTTAAAGGGTCCAGCATTGCATCCATGTCCGGAGGCGCGTCTGATGGAAATGTTAGACATAAATCCAACGAGCATTCTTCTCCGCAGAACAGGCATCGAAGAACAGGTAAGATGCAGTCTACCCAGACTGGTCTAAACGATAGAAACCAGGAGGCATTGAGTTCTCGTAGGCAAGGCAGGCCCAGAAGTTGTATCATGCATTCACGGTACTTCCGTTCCAGCAGTGTGTTCAACAACCCTTCTGGAATTGGGCCGTCCATTGCGTAGCAGCAGTATTATAATCAGGATTCCAGCAATTAGGAAAAGGATGAGCGGGAATTCTCCAAATACGCTTCCCAATACGGAGTGTATAAAATTTGGGATTACTCCGAGGACTGTCTGAAAGGTGCTTAACAGTCCTGACCCTATGGTCTTAAATAGGTGTACAATACCGCTCGTATCAGACATGTTAAAGATACGACTAACCATTTCTGCGAAATGAATGGGGCAGTTTGTACGTATGAGTGCCTGTATCTCAGTCGAGGTCCTTGCAACTTGAAGTTCATAGGTTTCTCGAGCGGAGGTTAAGGGCCCGGGTTGCTGTAAAAGCATGGCTTTCAATCTGCTCAGAGTATCAAATTGAATGAAAGAAACATTCAGCGAAGGCCATAGCGGCGCCTCCCTGACGGTGTTCAGTGGCGGAAACAATACTTGCATACAGCAAGTAACCCTGGAGTTAACAGTTACTAGATATGCGACGCCCGGAAGCATCCCACAACAACCTTGATCATTTAGCATTAAGTAACTCCCATTTGAGAGCAGCTGGAAAACCGGCGTGATCATGGCCGCTGGGGTCCCTGACATGTGACAAGATAGGTTCGCTGCTGAACCATTGCAGGCTCCGTGTAGAGAAATATCCTGACACATGAGAGAACCGCTTAAAGCGTTCTTGCAGTTTGTACCACTCAGATACACTTCTCGATCCCCATTCCGGCATCGGTATCTATAGGGTAACTCCCAAGTTTCTTTGATGTATCCCTTACCCATTTTTTCATATCTGCCTGCCTGCCTTTGCTCAAGGCAATATTGAAACTGAAACGTTGTGAGCGGTAGAGTGATTTGGCCATGGATTAACCATTCAGTTGATGGTGATTCGGCTACAGTGAATGGTAACCTTTCCAGTTTCTCAATACGCAGCATTGTGTATTTGGCTCCCCTTTGTGCCATTTCTGTCTGTTTATCAGTTAGATTGTATTCTGAAAACAGAGACGTGCTGTTTATAAACGCCAGGGCACATAGCCTGCACGCAAAGATTGTAGCGCCCTGCTCAACATCATAATAGAACGTAGTTGAGACTGCCCGTGCTGTAACAAGGCTAAATCTTGTTCTAGTATGTCGATCGCCGAAGACACAATGTTGCCTAAGGAGTAAATCCTGGAGGTCAAAGTTGTTAACCCATTATCCACTACAGCTAATGCCTTCTCTAAGTTAATACGGTCTATTTCCCGTATCCTCTCTGCGGCCTCTTGTTGGGATATTTTCCAGTTCTCATTATAGTAGGCATAAAGGCCTGCATATATGAAACGTTTCTGACGATGTTTCCTGGGTCCTAGTAGAAAATCTCTAAGATCCATGTCAGGTGTTAGTAAGGTCAAGTGGTGTTTTACTTCTGTGAGTGTTGAGGTCTCTAGCCAATCAAGGCACAACTTCCCAACACTATAGGATGTCACTACCCCGGGTGTTGTCTCTGTACATAGCGTGGATCTGGCCTATGGATACTCAACCCTTCGGTTGTATTAATAAATCTCTGTTGACAGATGTTTGTGTCAATGGGCCAAACCAGCCATTCTGTCCAATCAGGTTCTGATCTGTTGTACTGGAAAATGTCATCTAATCTCACCCCATGTTTAGTTGAATTCTGCCCCCCACCCATCTGTGATGGTGTTGGAAACCCCGGTGTGTTCATTTCCTTGCCTTTGGCTAATCCAAGACAGGATGTTTGTTGCACAGTTTCGTTCAGAAATAGTATCTGCTGCGGAATGATGCATGTTCTAAAAAGTGCTTCTATTCCCTGGACTTGCCAGTCCCTCGAACCCCAGATTGATTTTGAATCTATTGTGTCTTTCCATAGGTCGAAACCCTGTTTAGACAGTTTGTTCAGGAAGGATCCAGAGTAAATATGTTTGGTGTTAGTTAACATAAGTTTCTGAGCTGGTGTTTTCGTCACTTTGTAATAGAATGACGTTGGGTCAGATGTGTTGTACCCTGAGAAATATGCAAATTTCTGTGCAAACGCTTGTGAACTACCTTTTGGTGGTGTTGGGAAATGTTCCCACTGGTGGTACTCAAATACCTTTCTAGGTGTTATAGATTTGTGTAAGAAATGATCACCAAATTGTTGGTAACAGTACAATGTATCATAGTCTGAAGTACCTTCTAACATTTAATTGTTTGGAAATGCAGCAGTTTTTTCTAAGTCAGACATCATAGCATTAACAGTTTCAGTGTCCCAATCATCAGAATATGCACTGGAGGTAATGATATCACTTAAAGAAATTTTAAATACATGTTTTAGTTTTAAAAGTTCAGTCAGACCCAATATATCATAATCAATTTTGTCCCATACTATACCGTCCGGTATAGGAACTGCTGTAATGTTCACTGAAAGATGTACAAAGGAAAAGAGTATGGAGGGATCAATCACTCATTTATTTTCATCCAAGGCACCATCAATTACCCTGACGTTTTCAATATTTTATGGGTATAAATATTAATGATTTTGTTAGCTACACATATCATTCGGCGGGACTCTGGTACATAAATTGATTACACATGAATTAAACATCGAACAAAAAATATATAAGACATAAACAAATACATAATAGTCAAACATAAATCATTGTCACAACAACAATACATATACACAATATATACAACATATACAAAACCCTAATTATTACGTATATTCATGTACACTCCTCAATCCGAGTGATACATTCCAAGGTAGTCCTCTTTGCACAAGAGGTATCACACCTCTCTCTCATTCACTTATGTGCGCCTATAATCTAAAACCAGATTCAAAAATAATTGGACTCCTCATATATCTGTCGACGCGGTCGCGTTTCAGCCCACAATTTCTTTCGGCTTCCTCAGGACAAGGGTACACAATATCTACAATAGTAATCGAAATTTTAAATTACATAATTATACATATATTCTACCGATCTAGTTCTATCCCTTATTTGCCCATAAAGTGCTCAGTAAAAATAGTCTTAAGACTAACACTTGAAGATGTCCTCTCCCATAGGTGGTTAGTGGGGGATATAGTGTGTATTTGTTCCAGAAAATTCCTCTAGTAACACCCTTTCTCAGTGTGTATTTAGAACATATCACTGTGTCTGGGCTCACCCCGATACACCAATAAAACACCTGCTCTCATGAAAATACCTGGAGTCTATTCCTAGCTATCAGGATCAAGACGAATCCTTATCATCGGGGGAACACGCTCCCCGCATAGCGCGGTTCCATGCTTCGAATGGAAACCTATCAAGTAATATGGAGGCCATTATAGGTCAAGTTGGCATTCTACTGCTTCAAAACATCCTTCTATCCAAGTACAAGAAAGCATACCAAAAATTACCTTCAATTTTTATGCCGCTTTAAGAAACATATGTTGCCCTCCGGTCACTGGCCGTTCATTCGCCTCACTCCCTAGATCAAAACATATACTGAAATTATACTCGCGTCTTACACAATGACGGTAATCCTACTCAAAGAGTTTATAAAACACCGGTTCCCAACTATGGTTACCTGCCGCAAAGGTCCACTGTCAAAAAGTACGGTCTTCACTATTCACGCCACACCGATATAAAGCAAACACTCTCCGGCTGTGAATGTTTTTGTACGCGCGTAATCGCGTCATACGCCGCCGGCTGGCAACAAAGAGAAAAGACTATCGGGAGACTTATGTATAGTTTCCAAATGCTCCAGATGGCCCTCTCAAGAAAAAAGACTACTCTATAATTCTATCATTATTCACCAGCACTGCCATCCACATAAGATTATGTTTTGCACCCAATGGTACATGTTTAAGCTTTAAAAGTTCAGTCGGACCGAATATATCATAATCAATCTTGTCCCATACTATACCGTCCGGTATAGGAACTGCTGTGATGTTCACTGAAGACAAGTCTCTTGGTTCACGATGTGAAGACTGGTGTGGTTTTAAAATCAAATTGACTCTTTGGGCTGTAGAGCTTGGTTAGAGGTATCGTCCATTAATAAGCATACTAAAAGTTATAATTAAACCTAGCCAGAAAATGAAAAATAAAATCCCAGTGATATACCACAGTTCAATCCAAGGTGACACTAGGTAAGTCTTTCTGAAAAAGATAAAAAAATCAGTGAGTTTTTGTTTGAGTGATGTTTTGGCTGGCGTTGTTTCTGGCTCGCTTGGGTCTAGTGAAAACGTATCAAAGTTCATGAAATAGCCAGAAGCAGTTCGATCAATTGTTGGAATTGCATCGGGATTTGTTGAAATCGGATTTTGCTCTTGACGAGGCACGTTGATGTAGACGTCTGTATTAGGTCTGATTGCAACTTGGTTGTTAAGTTAATTTTCATTTTGGAGATGAATTTCTTGTTGAAGTGGAACGAGGTCCATAGCATCGTTGCTTAGTCCTTCATTCCGTACAGGTGGCTCTTCAAACGTGATGAGTCTTTCTGTTTGAACTTCTTGGATTGTAGCGAGAGGAGGGCGTCTGCTACTGTGGAGTCCACGAGGCCTACTGTTTAGTATCGGCCACATAGTGTGGTTTGATTAAGTCAATTGAGACAAATCTTTTCTCCTTTTTCCCGGCAAGAGGCGGCAACAGTACTGTTCTTGTGCCGTGGATTGCAAGGACCGGTACAGGCTTTCTGAAGGATGGCCCAAATTCTTTCTTGTCAGCAATCTTCTCTCTGACCAGATCCCCGATCTTTGGGATCCAGATAGGTCTTGCCGTTACTGCCTTGACTTCCTCAGTGGCGGTCTGTTTCTGGAACACGTTACTTTGTTGTGTCCTGGATACATTTAGATCCTGTAAAGCAGCCAAACGATCATGGATATCAAATGGTTTTTCATCCGCCACTGCGCCTTCACAATCAAGATCAGGTACCCACATTCTCGTCCCAAATAGGACCTCGTAAGGAGTGACACCTCCTAGAGAGCTTCTTGGCTGGTTGTTAAGCATGCGCTGTACCCCATAAGGGTGATCGACCCATCTACCGCCCTTGCCTAATACCCTAGCTGTTAAAGATTGCTTTAAGTCTTGGTTTTTCCTGTCCACAACAGAATTTCCCTCGGGATGGTACGGAGAGGAGTACCGCAATGCTACGCCCATTCCTTCCATGGCCTCTTTGTAAGCCCGAGAGCTAAACGCCGGACCACGGTCAGAATGTAACGTGCCAACTGCGTATGTGCCGATAAAGACTCGCAAATCTTTTATAACAGTTTGAGCGTCAAGCGAGCGCTGAGGCCAAACCCTGAGGAAGCTTGAGCTGGACACGCACGAACGGACAACCTAATGCTGTCTAACAATGGTACCTGTACTGGACGAGTTGTGGTGGACCCGTTCATCTGCTTGCAGATGTGGCAGTTCCAGACATAGTCTCTAATCAGCCTTCTCATCACGGGCCACCAGTAGCGTTCTTTCAATAAAGCCACAGTCTCCCTAAGTCCGTTATGTACAGAACCATTCCCTTCGTGTGCTGCCACAATTAAACCTAACCTACGATCCATATTTGGTATTACTCTATCCCCCACTCAAGGAATCTGAGCATATGGAATGTTTTGTGCATCTAACTTGTAAGAGTACTTGAGTGGAAATTTCTTTGGTACTGCTGTGCTGCCTTTGTGCGAAGCATTGACAGCTACCATTATCTCGCCGTCTATCCTCGTTTTTGAACGAGTAACTGCAGCTACGGTGGCTGTGCGAACAGCCCCCTTTGCGGCTTCATAAGCCAATGAATTCCCTTCAACGTGAACGCCATCACGCTGATGACTCAGTGTATGTATCACGTGAGCCCTTGGTAGTTCGTTTCTCAACTCCACTACCTGTTCCCATAGCATTTTATGCTTAATTGTGCCACCTTTTGCATCTTTGAACCCGTTTTGTTCCCAATGATGTAAATATTCATTGTATGACTGTACACAGTAAAAGGAATCACACACAATTAGTGTGGGGAATTCGTGATCCGTATTTATAAGTGGCAGTATTAGTGCTTTGAGTTCTGCCAACTGAGCCGTGCAGTCTCCTAGAGATTGCGTTTTAGTACAGCTTGGATGGAACTTGCCATCACGCAAGCGTCCTTTAACGATTGCACATGCCGCGCTGTAAGCTTGCTTGCTTCCTGTGGCTGGTTGAGCAGAACCGTCAGTGTAAATAATGTATTCATACTGATCTAGAGGCAACATTTCATTTGGTAGAGGATATTCTTGTTCGTATTGCAGGAATGCTTGAGTTTTTAAACTTGGATCAAATCTGTATTCAACATCCGTTGCAGTAAGAGAATTAGCCCATTGTATCCATCTTGGATGTAAGGCTTTAGCATTTGGAATGCTAGCTTTTGTAACAGCTTCTAAAGCTGGTACTGGGGTCACAACAATTACGCGTTTTCCCTGAGCCAGAGCTCTTTCTCTTGCTACAGCGGTCTGAACTGCCGTCAGGATTTTTTCAGTTGAAGTGAAACGCATCTATGCGTTTGTGTACAGGTGTGATTTGTATGCGATTGGTACTGTTTCACCTTCGTTAAAGGTTAAATAAGTGTACCCGCATTGACCCGCTATGACTCGGATCACCAAATTATGTGCGTTTACGCGTGTCTGTAAATGTTTAGACGCTATCATGTCTTTCTGTAGGGAACGCAGGATATTTGTATGTTCCTGTGTCCATTGTCTGACTGAAAAATCAGGTTTTATTAAATCGTAGAAAGGTTTTACTCTTTCTGCGTAATCCAAAATGTATGTTCGACCAAAATTTAGGAATCCCAGAATTGATTGTAAATTCTTTAATGATTTTGGAGGTTGGAGCAGCGCACACTTTTCTAAAAAGTTAGCTGCTAGGCTTTTCCCCTCACTTGACAGCTCGTATCCTAAAAATAGGACACTGAGGTGGGCGATCTTTGATTTTTTAAAGTTAAATTTGTAGCCCTCAGAGGCGAATCCCATAATAATGGTGCTCACCCTGGTCAAGTGCCTTGGTAAATCATCGTCCGTCAGATAAATACATCCACATAGGACAATGCTTCTTCATCCAAATTTTGGAGTAACTCTGTTACCCTTGCTGAGAACAACCCCGGTGAGTTCTTATACCCTTGGGGGAGGTGACAAAATTACCGTTGGGACCCTAACGCACTGAATGCGGTCAGATACTTGCTTTCAGGCGCTATATTTTGGCAGAAAAATCCATTTGTGATATCAAGTGTTGTTTTGTATTTTTTCCGCACAATGTTATTCATTAATGCGGCACTGTGTGCATTTTGAACTGCAAATGTCTTTGTGCAAGTGTTTAAATGTCTGTAATCTAAAACTAGACGATATGTGTTGTCAGGTTTGGCTACGTGGAACAAAGGATTATTCATAGGTGAAGTGCAATTTTCTATCACCCCCTGGTATTCTCGTTGGTCTAGAATCTCCCTGACTTGTTTTTTAGCTTCCTGCTTTATAGGGTATTGCCTTTGAGCATTTGGGGAAACTTTTAACTGGATCACGTGGTGGGTTGAATCCTCATCCCAACCAGCATGATTTTTGTACAATGCCAGAGCTAGGGCAACCGCCCACTCCTGCGCATATGCATGTTTTAGGTGAATGGGAACGAGGTCGGAAAAGGCTGGAAAAATTATCGTTTCTTCCCTAGGGCACTCCATGATGAATGCAGGCGGCCAGTCTTGTTCTGCTAATACAATGTCATAACCAGATGACAGATTTTTCCAAAAGAGACCCTTAACTTTTCTGGGCTTGTCCCCCTCCATCCGGAGTGTTATCTCATGTAACTTATGTGGGACACTTACCCGAGTATCAGGTGTTTCCACCGTGATATACTCACTCAACTCCGCTGTCACCAGAAATTCCTTCAGGTTCTGGCGAGCTATCGTTACTTCTGCCGCGCTGTCTAGCATCGTCAGAGCCCATTCCCCGTTCAGAAGCTGTGTCCTCAGAATTCTGGGCATGTCTGATCTTGAGACCTGCTACCTTCTTCTTTTTGAACTGAGGTTTTGATTTTTGTTTATCCTCTTTTTTAGGTGCGTAGTCCGCAGCGTGTTGCGTGTCTCTGGACTTTGTACGCTCCTTTGATCGTCCTTCCCTCTCGGAGTTTCGTGATGAACCCTGAAAGGAACGAGAGGAAGGAGTATCAGTATCCTGATACCTATCAGGTTTTTAATATTATCCCTATTCCTGAGGTTGTACCTCTTTTCAGAGGGCTCCTGTTGAGGAGACCTACCTCTGGACTGAGATCTGGTGTCTTTAGACTTTTGTTGTTTTTATTATCCCACTTCTTTTAGAAGAAGTAGGTGTCTGCTTTGTAGTGTCCTTTTCAGGACTGCCCACCAGTTGTGGTTTTAATGCTTTCCCACCTAGACTGTCTCTGCCTAGTTCTGCATATGAAGTTTCAATTATTTTGGGTAGTTCGTGTTGTTGATCCTCTGGACCGAACTCCCTTAGGCGTTGGCGGATCGCCACTGATGCTGCTTCTCCCTTAATGTTAGCTAGTATTATGGCGGAGACCTGTTCAAAGTTGTTTAGCAACTTCATCCCCAAGTTAAGGGCAGGTTCTGCTCCGTACTCATTTTGTATCTGTCTCAATACGTCAGGTACTACTGCTATTGACGGGATACCATGTGTTTTGGTATATATGGCAGCAAAAACTGAACCCCAAGAGGTGCAATCCTCTAGTTGTGGTGTGATCCCCATGGGCAAGCAGATTGTTAGAATTCTGTGTTTATCACTGGTTGTAGTATTTGGGAATACTGCTTCAAGCTGAGTTATTTTCTGAGCTATCCAGAATGGGATTTGTTCGCTTTTGCTGGCGTTTTGCCCATTACCGCGTGTAATGTTTGTGGAGTTATTTTATTAACTGTACCCTGTACTGGAGTATCTTGTGCTCCAGCAGGTGCAGGTTGAACTGTTAAAGTCCTCATCACAAATTGTGTGAGGTTTCTGTAGATTTTAATTAAATCTCTGTGTTGTACGAGTAAATCTGGCTGTGGCATTGTGTCAATGTCAGGATGCGGTGTGTATGCCGCTAATATGGGCCATGTGGCTCCTGCTGCTCCGAGCGGGCCTAATCTTGCTCTTCCTCGTACGTGGGGTAGGGCACCTTTAAACCAGTAATTATGCTCCTGGTAAGTGAGCGGGACCTCTACTTCCTCAAAGGGAGTATAGTCTGCTGGTGTTTCACCTTCTAGGTAGTAGTGAAACACATTTGTAATTGCATTCGTTGCCTGGAATGTAACCCATGAATAGAACACCTCTGTTTTATTAGATTTGTGTGCCTCAATCACGAAAATTACTGTACCACCCCTGGCTCTTAAGCCATGTTCTAGAAGTTTTATGGTGACTGCCCTTCTGAAATTTGGTGCAATTTGTATTGCATCTTCAGGGTCTTCTGTTCCGAAGAGGGCTGTGTCAACTCTCCTTGTTTCGCTTGTTTCTTCCACCATTTTTAATTGGAAGAAGGGAGATTAAAGAGTTCTTAAAATAAGGTGTAAGTGCACAATTGTAGGAACTAAATGTCCTTCAAGCTTGAATAACCAACAGCCAATAAATAGTATTCTAGTACTACTCAGCTGCGGCGGATTTTGTGCCCACCCACTCCAGACGTCTCTGGGGTTTTGTGAGTAGGTTCTCTTAGAATAGCACGACTGAACTACTCAGATTCTACTGTTAAATGCGTACCCAACCAACGTTGGCGGCGCCATGTCGTGTAGTTCCTATAGTACCCCTGCAGGACCTGCGCGTTTGGATAACATATACTGCGGGCTTGGTGGCAGACTGACTCCGAGCACCCCCACCGTATATGTTAGCCTGGTTTGCATTAGCTAGCTCTCAGTGCCACTAGTGTCTCCTCTTATCGTGGAGAGATTAGTTTCTGGCAACCTTAGAACATGACAACCCTGATTCCCTCAGAATCGTGGAAACAATGTACTACCTTTCGCTCAGTCATTCATGCTTACTCATTCGGTTTGTCTCAGAGAGATACACAGAATAAACAGTCGGGCGTTTCAATAAGTATTTATTGAACAGTTGTTATTGTAGTGTAAAATATATGTGCTGCAGAAATCAGCAGACAATAGCAGAGATATATTATCAGCAGTACGATAAAAGCAAAGGGATAGAATTGTTCTACCATATTGCGATAGTCATGAATACATACATGAATATAAAAGCATTATGCAAGTGCACGTACTCCTACGATGCCTACCTAGATGTACCTGTGTGTACCTAGCATATGTGTGTAGGTCTTAGAAGCTAAGAGCCAAGAATCCTCTTAGGATTTAGTCGAACCCCCATATCTGAATAGAGAGAGTGTGGGACCCCGTCCTGGTCTCGAGCTGGACACCCCGTCCGGGTTGTGTCAGACCACTGTCAGCTTGAGTGACTGCATGCAGGAGCCTCAGCGTCTCTGGTCAGTGTGTCAGCATGGAAGTCTCGGTTCCCTCTTCCTCACCGGGGCAAGATGTGGTGTATTTATACCCTAAAGACACTGATCTTCGTGCAAGGTTTGTATTGGTCCTCCATTAGGCTTTAGTAAGACGTCAGGGGTGAACTCTGTACATACATATTATGCAGGTGGAATATTCTTAGAGAGTCATGCATAATTTATGAGTACAGTGTGGGCCTGTGTTTGGGGAAAACCCTGGTGCCTGCAAAACCACAAGGCAGATAACGTTCAGCCCTCAGAGCACGTTGTGTACTGGATGGGACCAATGTAGGTGAAAGAGCATGCCTATATAAGGAATCATGACTATAATAGGGCATGTATGGTTATTACCGAAATAGGGCATATGCAGCTGTGACCATAATAGGGCAAGAACGAATATGACCATATTAGGGTAAATATGAATACATCCATTTTAGGGCATGTATGAACGGGCCTACATTAGGGTCTCTATACGGGATATAACAAGCCATGGTAGGCGAAGAGTATAACATGGCTTTTAACATACCCGAGTCTTTTGTGTGTCTGCTTATGTTTGTGTGTTTGCCTGCATGTGTATGCCTGTTTTTTGTAAGAAAAAAGCGAGAGAGAGAATCAAGACACTCTCAGGAGGTATTTTAAAGAAAATAGGTGGCACTTTGTGTGTACATGTCTGGTCGGCGACAAAGTTTAATAAATAACATAAAAGGGAGGGTTGGTGGGTGAGTGAGTGGATGGATGGATGAGTGAGCAAGGGTGGATGTATAGATGGATGAATGGATGGATGGGTGGATGGGTGAAAGAGGGTGGATGATTGGATAAAAGGGCGGATGATGGGTGGATAAGTGAAAGATTGGCTGGATGAATGAAAGGGAGGGAGGGAGGATGAATGAAAGGGTGGATGATGGATGAGTGTAAGGAGGGATTGAGTGAAAGGGTGGATGGAATGAAAGGGTGGATGGTATAAAGGAGTGAAAGGGTTGATGGATACATGCGCGAAAGGATTCATGGATGAGTGAAAGGGTGGATAAAGAGATAGATGAGTGAAAGGATGAATGGATAGGTTTAAAGATGGATGGATGGATAGGTTTGGATATGAAGGGTGGACAGACGGAATGGTGACACACTGAATGATGGATGAAAGACTGAATAGACGACAGAATGTAAAGGTTAAATGGTAGACATCAGCAGGTAAATGGTAGGATGAATGGATAGATCGATGGAAGAGACAAGAGATATCTTCTGGGGAGGGTCATGATGATTTGCTTCATTTGCTTGGTGCCATAAGAGCTTTGGTTCGAAGTGGGGTATTTTCAGTTTCTTCCTACTCACGTGCTCAAAAATATATAGTATTGTGCCAAACAAAAGCAATTAACAGTATGGCATTAAGAAGGTGCAACTATTGCAAAAAGGAAATGTTAACATATTATTGCATTTCTCTTTCATTTTGTGTAATGAGTTAACCTGCTTTGTTTATATAAACACATTTATCATGTGTTTTGGTGTGTGCTGCAACTATTATAGAAGTCGTTAAGTATCATCATGTCTTGCCCTTAGCCCCGCCCACTCACTACACCTTTAGCTCATTTTAATGAGTACCTGCACTTATTTTTTCCCATTTAAAGCACTGGATATGCCTAAAGCTGGAAACGTAGTGCTTACCCCTTCACTGCGAGGTCTCCCCCCCGTGCCATGTTCTTTTTTTGGCTATTTGGGGCCCCCATACCTTTTTTTCCACATAAGGTATCCAACCCAAATTTCCGTCCTTTTCTCCCAACATCCTGAGGATTCTAAAGGTACCCAGGGTTTAAGGATTCCCCTGGAGGGTAGCGAGAAATTAGGCAAAATACAGCTACATTTTGGGGGTTTTGGAAAAAATTGGGAAAAAAGTACAGCAGAAAACAGTGTCTGTTTTTTCCCCTGCAAATGGTATCAATGAAGGGTTTGTGGTGCTAAAATCCCCATCTTCCCAGCTTTCAGAAACAGGCAGACTTTTGTCAGAAAACCTCAAATTTTGCTGGAAAAAATCAAAATTTTCACATCTTTCTGTTTAGGATCACCATGGCGGCACAAATTTCCTACCACCCAGCGTTCCCCTTGGCCTCCCGATAAAAATGATACCTCACTTGTGTCAGTGTCAAAGGCAGAATCAGCCTAAAAACGTATATTAAAAAAAATATAGTGCTAAGCGGTTGCTATGCTATCCCCTCAATCTCTACATTTTTGGCCTTTTCCAGTCGCAGGCCCTTGGCCCACCCACACAAGTGAGGTATCATTTTACTTGGGAGACCGAGGGGCACGCTGGGTGGTAGGAAATTTGTGCCGGCATGGTGATCCTACACAGAACTGTGAGAAAAATTAGATTTTGTAGCTAAATTTGAGGTTTGCCGGGGATTCTGGGTAAGAAAACTTTGGGGGTCGCATGCAAGCCACACATCCTTGGACTCCCCCGGGTGTCTAGTTTTCAGAAATGTCTGGGTTTGGTAGGTTTCCCTAGATGGCCGCAGAGCGCAAAGCAGAGTCAGCCTAAAAACGTATTTAAAAAACTGCCCTTTTGGACCCACTTTGGTTCCCCCTCAGTTTTTTATTTTATCTGTTTTTAGGTTCTCTGCTTTGGGCACCCACACAAGTGAGGTATCATTTTTATCAGAAGACCGAGCGGAACGCTGGGTGGTGGGAAATTTATGCTGGGGCATTGATTCCACAACTTTACCACACAGAAATGTGAGGAAAGTGTGACTTTTTAGCTAAATGTGAGGTTTGCAGGGGATTCTGGGTAATAAAACACTGGCAGATCCACGCAAGCCACACCGCCAACCAAGCGCCATCTACGCACACCGCCAGGCAATCGCCATCCATGCACACCATCAGCACTCCACCAGCCAAGCGACAGTCCACGCATACCGCCAGCCAAGGGCCCTCCATGCAGACCGCTATCCAAGCGACAGTCCACGCACACTGCCAGCCAAGCACCATCCATGCACACCACCAGCAAATTGCCATACACGCACACCGCCAGCCAAGCGCCATCCACGCACACTGTCAGCCAAGTGACAGTCCACGCACACCGCCAGCCAAGCGACAGTCCACACACACTGCCAGCCAAGTGCCATCCATGCAGACCGCTATCCAAGCGACAGTCCACGCACACTGCCAGCCAAGCGCTAGTCTACACACACTGCCAGCTAAGCGCTAGTCCACACACACTGCCAGCTAAGCGCAAGTCAACACATACCACCATCAAAATGCAGATTCACACACAGTCAGCCAAACGCCAGTACACACAGACTGTCAGCCAAACTCCTGTTCACACACATACAGAAGTTTTTGCTAGTGGTTTTCTGCACCCCTAGGAGGCAGGTGAGCCTAAAAATATCACTGATCTGCCCCAAAGAGGGGCAGAAATGGCCAAAATGTGTGCACAAAAAAGGGGGAGCAACCCTTGCCTAAGGAGCCGCTCTCTGACATGCCCATAAACATATCTCTAGTACCTAGTAGGCATTCTGCCCCCGGGGGGGGGCAGATCGAGGGCTTTTGCCCCATCTGCCTTTTTATGGGGGGAGAAAGACTATGGCTATTTTTTGGGGGGGATTAGCATGCCTATTCTGGTTAACCCTCACCCCTAACATACAAACAAAAAAGTCCCTGGTGCCTAGTGGGCTTTCTGCCCACATATACCCCCCAGAGAGGGCAGGAAGACTGGGCCCATTTTGTTTCTGAGTGGTGTGGGAGTATTTGCATGCCCATTCTGGGCAGCCCCCACCCCTACTCTTGCTAAAAAGAATACTCCCTGGTGCTTAGTGGACTTTCTTCCCCCTCTGGGGGTCAGACTGGGGGGCGATTGCCCTGGGGCAGAAAGACTGTGGCTATTTTCTTTTTGGGGGGGTGGGGCATTGGCATGCCCATTCTGGGCATCCCCCACCCTTACTCTGGGTAAAACAATACTCCCTGGTAGTTAGTAGGGGGGGGCAGAAAGACTGGCTATTTCTTTTGGAGGGGGTGGGGGCATTGGCTTGCCCATTCTGGGCAGCCCCCATCCCTGGTATACTAAAACGAATCGTCCCTGGCGTCTTAGTGGACTTTCTGTCCCCCCAGCGGGGGCAAATCGGGAGTTATTGCCCCATCTGCCTCCCGGGGGGGGGGGGGCAGAAAAACTAGCTATTTCTTTTGGAGGTGTGCCGAGGATGTAACAGTTACGCCCTCAGCACACCAGTACCACAGCCGTGGACGTAACCGTTACGTTCTCGGCACGGAACCGGTTAATTGATGATATGTCGAAGGAGATGACCTTCATATTTCACTGGATCTCCACGTTCCAACACTCCCAAAGTAAGCAGAAGATGCCTGATTTATTTTGTTAGCCTCATTGATAGTTTATTTTTTCCAGATGCATTTTACACCAATGTAAGTTATCAGGAAAGTAAAGTTGTCCTGTTTCTCAAACACACGAAGTGTTATTAAGTATGGACATGTGTACTTGAACCATAGGTACTTCCAGTACACATTCCTTCCAGTACACACACATTTCCAGACAGGCCTGCTCACTCCATGAGCACACGGAAGTAAAACACCATATACGGCATAATTCCAACATTTGGAAGCAAATAAGAGGGACGTTAAAAAAAATAATAAATAAGAGTAATTTATTTGGCTTGCATTGATTTGGAGGCAATTTTAGGTAGGAGACAGCTAAAATAAAGCTGTATTTGGTTTAAAAAATCGTAAGCCACTCTTCTGAGACAGGTGTGTTGGCTCGTATGACATGGGTAGAAATGGAAGTGCATGCAAATATTCTTCAAGCGCAGAAACGCTTTGGCAATGGGGCCTACATACATAGGGGTGCTATCTAGTACTGTAAGTGGGATTAAAAAAAAGTTTGAGAGGGGTCTCTAAAATGGCATGGGCAAAGAACTGGAACTAGGAATATTTTATTAAAGGTGCCTCCTTAGTAATACGAAACACCCTGCGTATGTGATTATAATACCTTCATCAGCTTTATCCCAATTATTTTCAGGGAGAAGAATGGAAGTACTCCAGAGGCCGTGCTTACATCCCCCTCACTCTCCAAAAAAAGTAACATATTGGGGAGCCGTGGCCAATGGTCAATAGGTCAAGGGAGCCATGGGTAGAAAAAGTTTAGAAACCACTATTCTAGGGTATCTTTTCTTATGGGTGACATTGCCAGGTATTGGGTTTGCTTATGTGTGACATTTTAAGGCCATATGTGTGACGCTTTATCGTGAATAAAATAAAGCAGTTATAACCATTAAATAAGATACATTTTGGGAAACTCTAGCTTTGCTTATTAGAGTGGTTTAGAAGTTTCTTTAAAACAGACCAGAAAGCAAATTATATTCTGTGAAAAGCAAGAACAGACTGAAGATATTCGTCATCCAATGACAGGATTGCCACTTTCCCATCAAGCCTCCTATGCATGAAAACACAAACACACATGCACACCGAAATACACACAGAGTTTTAAATATTCCAAACTGTTCTGTTTAGTTTTGAAAAATGCAAGTCCTGTAAACATTTTTATTTGGAACACCACTATAATCTAGTCCGTTTAGACTTTCAGCATTGTCATGTCCAAAAGCGAAACACCACCTAAATGCGGCAAATAACAATGGGCACATTTTCAGACTGCTGAAGAAGGTACAGTGTCACTTAATTATTTTTTATCTTTTTATGAAAAACGTAGGTTCACAAGACTAGAATCTTTGAATTATATATACTGAGCAGATTACTTTGGGGCCTCACCGGACGGAGGTTGTTGAACACTATCAGACTGCTGCAGTTCGCACACAGGAGTCTCAGGACTAGTTTCAATTTAGCTGCTATCAGGGAATTGGCAATTAACAGCACTCCTTTTCTATGCTGTAAAACAAGCAGCTGGGTTGGGATAGGTCTGAGAAAAGACGCTGTACAAGCCTGAGGCTTTGACCAGACCGGAGCCTGTTCATGTTTTTAGGTATCGTCTAGGCAGCACTTGGGCTGCCTCTTCGTGATGTGCTGTATTCAGAATATGGGCTTGAAGCCCCTCCCATTTTTTCCATGGGCTCCTCTTACCGTCCTTGGTAAATACCAGCTTTTCATTGGTGAAATAGCTTACTGGTACCTCCTTTTCAAATTTCGTAACCTCCTATACGGACTGCCCTTGTTACATGGTCTCTTACGCTGCATGATATTCTTACACTTGTAAGCACTATTTTCTTAGCTGTCCTCGAGCAGCGCTACCGCCGCTCAGCTGTCCTCGAGCAGCGCTTGTGCTCAGCTGATGGGTGCCTTTCCTTTCTGTATACATTGCCTGGGCTCCTGTGCTTGGAATGTTGTTTATTCAGACCCCTCCCATGCTCCAACACCACTTGGCAGCGCACCTTTATTTATTTACTAAGTAACAGTGCCGCAATTCCTTTAGGCTCGTATGCTTGGAATTATTTTGTTGGCTTTCCTACAAAGCAGACCCCTTCCTCCTCCCCACACAGCATGGCAGCGCGCCTTTATTTACTTAATAACAGCTCCGCAATCACTTTTTTTATTGTGTGCCTCAGCTCCTGTATCCCAAACAAATGTATAAAGAATAGTGTAACACAGAACTATAATGCAAACTGTGTAGGTTTTTCAAATGAGCAAAATATATTTATTTAAACAAATATTCTGATAAAGAAATAAAGTATAAATAAGGTGCAGTGGGTAAAAGCGGGGTTGGAAATCACCACATTTCCAGACCTCAGGCAATTACTCGGATAGGGATTTCACATATATATATTTTTACACCAGTCATGATTGTAAGAAACATCTTATGCTCTGCACAAATCATAATAAACAAGTACGAGTCAAGATGTGGTTGTCGACGACGTTTCGAACCCGGCTAGAATAACGGGATCATCATCAGGACAGCCAAAAATATATGCCTGAGAGTTAGCCTGAATAAGGCTAGACACTGATAAGGAAGTAAGGGAAGGGGCAAAAAAGGGGGGAGGAGAAACAAAGAAAAGAAAGGGTTAGAGAAGGTACAGCGATGAATGAACTACACGTGTCAATGCTGCAAAAAAATTCTATCACTCCGCCTTCTTAACTGGGACTCGCATTCCTGCCTCTGTATGTGGATCTTTACTCTCATATAAATGGAGGACCATACATACATATTGATGTATACCTTCTGGAGAACTTACTTTTATGCAATTTCACTACTTCTTGTTGAAAATGTACCAAGTACACGTGTAAAAATGTTTATGGTGACTTAAATTGTTTTACTCCCCTTGGTAGCAACATACTGATAATTTAAAGGCTTCTGACACCCTCACTCACAATTTCCTTTTCTATTTTGCCGATCCTATCATTTCAATTGCACTTTCCAATATTGCGCTAACAAGTCGCTCACATTCGTGCTCATGTCACCATTCGCACACATGCGCATCACACGCGGCCGATAAACAATTATATCGCGCTCAAAAACACAGCACATCCGCACATTGTGAACGGGTGACACAGCCTGACAACACTGCAGTTTCTCTCGCCGCAGGAAATAGGTAAGCACTTCTAGAACTGGCGTTAGCAACGTACCTATCGATACAACAGTAGGTTTCTCATAGCTTGTGTATTCTTCCAGGTTCTAATTCACTTCCCTTGTGATCGACTAGGGAGAGACGGTGACTATTATCTTCACTCGGTTATTAGATTATTGATCGCTGCCCCCGGCAAGGGGCACTGGCCCCGATGTAAGTTTGATTTTCACACTCGAACTTTCAATACTCGGCACAATATTGAGGCTGGCACTAATAACGCACGATTGTCCCTCTAGGTAGATGCTTATTCCGGATGTGTTGAAAGAGGATTGATGCCAACCGTTATGGATTGCTGCACCTGGCTACGGTTATTGACCCCCCTGTAAGCTGGTTTATTACACTGTCACTTTCACTCCACGTTCATGTCTATTTTAAATCGTACTTCATCTTACAATGTTGCCTCTCTAGGCTCCGAATCATGCCAGACGCCAATTAACTCTGTGGAACCATCATCACCGAACTTAGCCCTCCTTCGGACTACCACTGTTGAGGCTAGAGCTTCAGCCCCACCCCGTGAGTTCATTGTGATTGACACCTCGTTTATATTCCACCACTACCTGATGCACAAGTTACTAACTTGTGTAACGATATATCTGTAAGAGACAGTAGTTAGTGACAGATTCCTTACCTTAGAATATCCTCAGGCGTCAGGCTGGATCCGGAAAGTTTTTGCGTAGCAGTACCCTTGCGCGTCGGTAGGCGGCGTCGTGCGGCTCTGCGTCCGTCGTCGGCATCGGGATCGCCGGGATGACGTCGCGGGCAGTACTTAGACGCCGCCCCTGCGCGCTGACGCTGCAGTTCTGTACACGACTTTCCGCGCCAGGAACGCGAGAGCCATGCAAGAAGCTGACATAGGTGTCTGAAAAATACTAGGGCCCTGAAAGGGATGTCCTTAACCCTAGAAATCAGTTCGCAGAACGGGGAGGATGGGTGGGCGGTAGGAATCTGTCACTAACTACTGTCTCTTACAGATATATCACATTAGTTAGTAACTTGTGCTTCTGAAAGAGACACGTTAGTGACAGATTCCTTACCTTAGAATAGATACCCCAGCAATACCAACCCCGGTGGTGGGTCTGGGAACAAAGATCAGACAAGGAAGTCCCGGAGGACAGAACGGCCAAAGAAGCCGTCCCTCCGGACCTGACTGTCAAGGCAGTAATGCTTGGTAAACGTGTGCAGCGAGGCCCACGTAGCTAACTGACATATATCCTGCAGCGGAACACCGCGGCCTAAAGCCGTGGTAGCAGCCGTTGCCCTGGTGGAATGGGCACGCAGCCCAACAGGAGGCTCCTTCTTAGCCAAAGAATAGCAGGCTTTGATACACAAGGTTACCCAGCGGGAGATGGTTCTTCTTGTGCACCGCCCAACCTTTTTGGCGCCCACGTAGCCAACAAAGAGCTGGTCATCCACCCGGAAGTGTTGTGTGCGGTTGATATAAAAGGAAAGCGCACGTTTTGGGTCCAGACGGTGGAGCCTCTCTTCCTCTCTGGAAGGATGCGGAGGCGGAAAGAAGGTGGGCAAAGTGATGGTCTGCCCAATGTGGAAGGCAGTAACCACCTTTGGCAAGAAGGACGGACGCGTCCTAAGAACAACCTTGTCTGGATGGACAGACAGAAAGGGAGGTTTGCATGATAGAGCCTGGAGCTCACTCACCGGCCGAGCGGAGGTGATGGCCACCAGAAAGGCTGTCTTCAGAGTAAGGAGACGAAGAGGACAGTTATGTAGAGGCTCAAAGGGAGCGCACATTAAAAAGGTAAGAACCAAGTTTAAGTCCCACTGAGGCATGACAAACGGAACAGGAGGGAAGAGGTGTGTAATGCCTTTTAGAAACCTGTTAACAACAGGGGACTTAAAAAGAGAGGGCTGATCAGGAAGCCTGAGAAAGGCCGAGATTGCACTAAGATAGCCCTTGATGGTACCCAGGGCAGAACCCTGTTGGGCCAGAGAAAGAAGGAACAGAAGAACCTCAGAAAGAGGGGCAGAGAGGGGATTCACAGCCTTTGCTGTGCACCATGCCACAAACTTGTTCCACCTGCAGGCGTATACCACTTTAGTGGAGGGACGCCTGGCTGCCAGAATCACATCACAAACTTCGGGAGGCAAGTCGAAAGGAATCAACTGCCGCCGCTCAATCTCCACGCAAGCAGGTGTAGACTGGACATGTTCGGGTGGAGGACCGTCCCCTGCTGCTGCGACAGAAGATCCTCCCGAAGAGGCAGACGGATCGGGGATCGACGCTCATACTGAGTAGCTCGGGATACCAAACTCTTCGAGCCCAGTCCGGAGCCACAAGGATGACTTGGGCCCGGTCGCGCCGAATCTTCTTCAACACTCTGGGTAGAAGTGGTATAGGCGGAAAGGCGTACAACAGACCGCAACTCACTCGCGACGAAAAGCGTCGCCGAGCGAGTGCCGCCTTGGAAATTCCAACGCGCAGAACTGCTGACATTGCGCGTTCTCTTCGGTGGCGAATAGATCTAACCAAGGCTCTCCCCACTGTAGAAAGAGTCCTTGCGCCACTTCCGAGTGAAGACGCCATTCGTGATCCATCATGCACCTGCGGCTGAGTTCGTCCGCCCTGGCGTTCAGGGAACCTGCCAGGTGTTGAACCATCAGGAATATGCCCTGATGTTCCAGCCATGTCCAGAGGCCTAGAGCCTCCTGACATAGGGTCCACGACCCCACCCCGCCTTGTTTGTTGCAGTACCACATGGCGGTGGTGTTGTCTGTGAACACCTGCACTACCTTCCCTTTGACAGAGGGAAGGAATGCCTTGAGTGCAAGTCGGATCGCCCGGAGCTCCAAAAGGTTGATATGGAGCCGGGACTCCGCCGGAGACCAGAGGCCTCTGATCTCCGCCTCTCCCATGTGACCGCCCCATCCCAGCAGGGACGCGTCCGTCACAACTGTGTGCTCCGGCTGGGGAAGGGAGAGGGATCTGCCCATGACCCATTGCCGGTTCGAGAGCCACCACTGCAACTGTTTTGCAGTCCCCTCCGAGATCTGGACGTGATCGGACAGGTTGCCCTGGTGCTGCGCCCACTGGAACTTCAGGTCGCACTGCAGAGCCCGCATATGCCATCTGGCATGATCGACCAGCAGGATGCAGGAGGCCATGAGGCCCAGCAGCCCTAGGGTCATCCGTACCGAAACCCAGGATAAAGGCTGAAAGATCGGAATCATAGCCTGAATATCCCGGACTCGCCGTTCGGGAGGATAAGCCCGAAACTGCGTCGTGTCCAGAACTGCTCCGATGAAAAGGAGCTGTGGAGAAGGAATCAGGTGCGACTTCGGCACATTGATGGAGAACCCCAGCGAGTGCAGGAGTCCGGCCGTAGTCTGGAGGTGGGAGACGACTGCCTGGGACGAGCCCGCCTTCAGCAGCCAGTCGTCGAGGTAGGGGAAGACTGGAACCCCTGCCCGGCGCAGATGAGCTGCGACCACCGCCATCACTTTCGTGAACACCCGAGGGGCACTTGTGAGGCCAAAGGGGAGCACGGTGAATTGAAAATGCTCGAGGCCCACCATGAACCGCAGGTAACGCCGGTGGGCCGGCAGGACGGGGATGTGGAAATAAGCGTCCTGCAAGTCCAACGCTACCATCCAGTCTCCAGGGTCGAGGGCAGTCAAGACCTGAGCTAAGGTGAGCATCTTGAACTTCTCCTTCCGGAGGAAGCGATTGACGTTCCGGAGGTCCAAGATAGGATGCATGTCCTCCTTGTCCTTTTTGGGCACCAGAAAGTAGTGGGAGTAGCAACCACGACCTACTTCTGGGGTTGGAACGCTGCCGATGGCCCTCTTGGCCAAGAGGGCCGCAACTTCCTTCTGAAGAAGCACCAAGTGATCCCCTGACATGCGGTGGAATTGAGGTGGCATGGCTGGGGGGTGGTCTCGAAGGGGAGGGAGTAGCCCCTTCGGACAATGTCCAAGACCCACCTGTCCGAGGTGATGGCACGCCAGTGGTGAAGGTGATGGCGGACCCTGCCCCTTACTGGCGTGCTGTGCACCTGAAAGGAAGGACTAGGAGGGCTTGGAGGCCGCGGACGGGGCGGGGTTGGTGGCCTGACCCGCACGCTGGTTGCCTGACCCGCCACGGCGGGAGCCACGCCCTCAGCCACGCGAAGACGCTTGCTGCGCGGGCCGGTGGCTGGGCAGCGGACGTGACTGGGCGCCCCTTCCGTGGCCACGAAAGGGGCGAAAAGCAGATGGCTGCGGAGGGCGTACAGCAGAAAGTCCCAGGGGCTTGGCCGTAGCCCGCGAGTCCTTAAAACGCTCCAGCGCATGGTCTGCCTTGTTTCCAAAAAGACCGACCCCATCAAAGGGCATGTCCATAAGAGTGTTTTGGACATCACCCGAGAAACCAGTTGTTCTCAGCCAGGCATGACGGCGCAGCGCCACTGTCGTTGCAATCGATCTGCCCAGCGAGTCGGCGGTATCAAGGCCACATCTGATGGTGTATTTAGCCGCATCTCTTCCTTCCGCAATGGCGAGGGAAGGCAGTGTCTGGACCTCCTCAGGACACTGGGGAAAGCTTGCGCCACCGAGTCCCACAGAGAGTGGGAATATCGGCCCAAAAGGCAAGCGGTGTTGACAGACCGCAAGCCAGCACTGGAGGAAGAAAAGACCTTCTTCCCAAATTGATCCAGGCGTTTGGATTCCCTATCCGGAGGAGCGGTAGGGAAGGCGGTTTGGGAAGCAGAGGCTTGGACAACCAAGCTCTCAGGAGTGGGGTGTTGGGAGAGGAACAGGGGGTCGCCCGGAGCGGGGCGATGGCGTCGGGCCACGTTCCTATCCAGAGGAGCCCCTGTGGCGGGCTTGGACCAGGTGCCCAAAAGAACGTCGGAAAGCGCGTCATTGAACGGCAGCAGTGGCTCCGAGGAGGTAGCCGCCGGCTGAAGCACTTCCGTCAGGAGGTTAGTCCTGACAGCCACTGTAGGCAATTGGAGGTGTAAGGCCCCAGCTGCTCTACGCAACACCGTTGCAAAGTTTGCTCCCTCCTCCGTTGCCACGGAAGGAGGAGACAGCATGCCAGAGTCAGGGGAGGTGTCCAGACCACTGGCATCCCCAAGTTCCTCAGCCCAGTCCTGTTCGTACTCACACTGCTGTGTGAGAGGGTCATCCGACCCCTCCCAGTTCTCTTCGTCCTCCTCAGGTTCAAAATAAGGAGAAGGAGGGACACGCGGGACCCAAGGTCTCAGCGGCGTCGGAGCTGGCGTCGAGTGACGTCGGTCCGGCGCCGTGTCCGGATCCGGAGAGAACCGGGGAACGACGATGCCCGGAGCCCCGGGCGGCGTCGGGAACGGCACCGGAGACATCGGCGCCGGCGGAGGTGTAGTGAGGTCAACCGGCATCGATGGGGGTTGCGGCAGCACCGGAGCCGGGATCAAGGCCGGGGCCGAAGCCGGGGCCGGGACCGAGGCTGGTGTGACAGGCGGCGCCGGGACCGGAGTCGGCGGCGGTGCCGGGAAACCCCATCAGGGCCCACGGGGCCCGAAGGCGCACCGGGGGACCTTGAGGCCCGAAGAGGCGGGGCCATGGCCGACAGGAATTCCTGTATCTCGGCCGGAGTCGCCCCGAACCCGGGAAGGACGGATAATGCGGGGCGGCTCCACAGGCACTCCCGGAGCCGCGGGGACGGTGCCGACAGGAGCCTCAGCCGAGTCGCGAGACCGGCGAGGCGAAGCCGCCGAGCGATGACGCTTCTAGACTTTTATGCTTCGACTTACCGGAGGAGTGCGAAGACTTGGACCCCGACGACCAATGAGGACTCCGCGACCGGCCCCTCGACCTCTCACGTGACCGGGCTTGGTGTGGCGCGGAGCCGACTGCCGGACCTCGAGGAGCTTTCGAGACCGCTCCGCAAAGCCTTCGGGTGCAAGGCCCGGCAGTCGGGGCACGACTTCGTGTCGTGGTCGCGGCCGAGGCAGTAGAGACACTCTAAGTGCGGGTCTGTGATCGACATCATGCGACCACAGGCGTCGCAGGGCTTGAAGCCGGGCATCCCTACCGACACCTTCGGAGTCGAGAGACTCGTTGAGAAAACAGTGAAAAAATCACAAAAATGTAGTCAAAAAATGACTAGGGCACTGCTCTTCCCGGATCTGCGCTTACTGGCGCGGAAAAAGAAGAACTGACGTCAGCGCACAGGGGCGGCGTCTAAGTACTGCCCGCGACGTCATTCCGGCGATCCCGACGACGGACGCGGAGCCGCACGACGCCGCCTACCGACGCGCAAGGGTACTGCTACGCAAAAACTTTCCGGATCCAGCCTGACGCCTGGGGATATTCTAAGGTAAGGAATCTGTCACTAACGTGTCTCTTTCAGATAACCATCACTCGTGTATAGCCAACTATCTTTCCAAATTGGTTTTAGACCACACCACCCCAGGCACTGTCCTCTCTGATTACTATTGGGATTCATTTATCGAGGTCACCCCTAGTTCGAATAGTTTTCAGTATCGCACCTTGAAGGCCAAATATCACTCTTCCCACTCGCCTTGTCGGAATTTAATTTATTTTTGCAGCATTGACATGTGTAGTTCATTCATCGCCGTACCTTCTCTACCCTTTGTTTTCTTTGTTCCTCCTCCCCCCTTTTTTTGCCTCTTCCCTTCCTCCCTTATCAGTGTCTAGCATTATTTAGGCTAACTCTCAGGCATATATTTTTTGCTGTCCTGATGATGATCCCTTTATTCTAGCCGGGTTCGAAACATCGTCGACAACCACATCTTGACTCGTACTTGTTTATTATGATTTGTGCAGAGCATAAGATGTTTCTTACAATCATGACTGTTGTAAAAAAATATATATGTGAATTGACTATGCGAGTAATTGCCTGAGGTCTGGAAATCTGGTGATTTCCAACCCCGCTTTTACCCACTGCACATTATTTATACTTTGTTTCTTTATCGGAATATTTGTTTAAATAAATATATTTTGCTCATTTGAAAAACCTACACAGTTTGCATTATAGTTCTGTGTTACACTATTCTTTATACATTTGTTTGTGATAGGGGCCACTGTCTCTAAAAACATTCTGCAAGCCCTCGGTCCCTCCCGACTTCTAGGGTTCCCTTGTTTCCTTGTAAACTGCTCCTGTATCAGCACTGCTCCCACTTCACGGACGCCACGCTTCATGTTTTGGTCTCTCATTGCAATTAAAAACAAAGCTGCCTGAGCCCTGGCCACGTCTTGAAAACAAGTCTGTAAATCTTTCTATTGAGGAATTTCCCTGTGCCGCCCATCACTGCCTGTTATTTTCAGTGACTTAATATCCCGTCACCTCTCCCCTGTTAACTTCTCTCCCACAATTCCCACGTGCTGCCCCTACCCGTCTCCCCCTTCCCCATTTCCCCTTAAAGTGACCCAACGATAATACTCATGAAGACCCATTTTTCAATTCCACATTTTGTGCTGCCCTCCTCATTGCGGCCCTCCCCCATGTTATCCTCCTCCCTGCCCTTCACCGTATGTGGTTATTAGAGGTCCCTTTACAACTCAACAGGGACACCTAGTAACAGCTTGTGGTACTTCACCCCCTTTCTTTCTTCATGGATTTTATTATATAACTTATGCTACTGCTGGGATATTTTTTCATAAAAAAAATAATCTAACAAACATTATCATTTGCAATGCCAGTAGCTCAAACTATCACTAACGATAGACCCTTTGCAATGCAAATGCTTGTTTAAAACATGTGAAACTGGATCCACAATGCTGCGAGTGCCTCATAGATGCTACAGCTTAAATGGTTTAAATGAAAGCACAAGTAAACAAACTTATAAGGTTCCCCAGGTCGTCACCTAGCAACGAGTCACCACACCTCGACCTGGGCCACAGCTCATAATTGCCATGGTTAGCAGCTCACGGCAAGAGCCCTGACTGCTGCTTTGCAAATTATACTGCTACACACAGGGATGTTTTATCAGGCGACACGTCTCTTCGCCCAAAATCATCCTTCACACCGCAAATTGCAACACTACCATTGGAAGTAGCTACCTTTGAACAGGAGGTCATCCACGACTTTGAGAACCTACAGAGGCCGGGAGCACAAACTTTCATGAACCTGAACAACACGGAAAAGGAAGCATTGCTACAACTAAAAGAGAATGACTCCATCATTATCAAACCAGCGGACAAAGGGGGAGCCATCGTATTCTTGGACAATTAACAAACACTGATGAATGCCTACGTCTTCTGTCTGACGAAAGAAACTACAGGACCCTGAGCAAGGACCCCACCATAGAAATCGCCAAAGACAGCTCGACCCTAGTGGAAGAGGGTGTAGCCAACAACTGGATCTCGAAACAGGAAGCTGACTATCTGATCAGAGATCCACCGATCACTCCATACTTCTACATACTTCCTAAAATACATAAACCCACATGCCCTCCCCCCCCAACCCCCTCCCCCGGTAGGCCGATAGTGTCAGATATCGGATCCATCCTGGAACCCTTATCACAATTTTGTGACTTTTATCTTAAACCTCTCGTACAAAAGATGCCAGCCTATGTACAGGATACACGGGACGTCCTGAACCTCATAAAAAACATTGATTTCGACCCTAACAGTGAGTTCCTGTTGGGTCTGGACATCGAGGCCCTGTATACCAACATACCCCAAAGGGAAACATTGCGGGTGTTGGAAGACATCTTACTTGAAGCAGTATGGTTATACCAGACCCCAAGAGCCTTCATCCTCAACCTGGCTGATATTGCACTAACCAGAAACTTCTTCGAATTTGAAGGCACACTATACCTACAGACCCACGGCATCTCCATGGGGAGTACTTTCGCCCCTAGCCTTGCGGGGTTGTATGTAGAAGCATTTGAGAACACGAACATCTATAACGAGGGTCAGAAGCTGGGTTTCTGTTGCAGTAACACCCCCACTTTTTGCCACACTACTGATGCACTTTTGACTTGATGTGCCCTGGGTCCCTGCCAATCAAGTTCCCAGGGCCTGTGTTCTTTCCCCAAAACTGTACCCAAACCCAATTGGTATCTCTGGCCACAGGTCAGCCCCTTGTAAATGGTACCACGGGTACCCAGGGCACTGTGACCAGGGAAGACCTTTAAGGGCTGCAGCACTTATTGTGCCACCCTTAGAGGCCCTGTACCATTACACTCACACACTGCCTTTGCAGGCTGCGTGTTTTGGTGCAGAACATAGTGAAAGGTCGACATGGCACACATCCCTGTGTGCCATGCCTACAACCCACTGCCCTGGCATAGATCAGTCACCCCTTGAGCTGGGTGCACTATACCAGTGGTGAGGGTACAGGTGCATGAGCCCTGTACCCCTACAGTGTCTAAGTCCATTCTTAGACATTGTAAGTGCAGTGCTACCATTAAGAGTATATGGTGCTGGGAGTTTGTCATTACGAACTCCACAGCACCATGATGGCTACACTGAAAACTGAGAAGTTTGGTATCAAACTTCTCAGCACATTAAACTCACACTGATGCCAGTGTGCGATTTAATGAAAAATGCACACAGAGGGCATCTTAGAGATGCCCCCTGAAAAACGACCTACCACTAGTGTCCAGGCTGAGTGGCTGCTTTCAGCTGCCACCACCAGACATGTTTCTGGACCCCTGGGCTGCCTGCTGCTCTCGGGGGCCTGAAACAATGCACATCCTGGGACGAGGTGCCAAGCCTCCTCCCCCAGGATGGGCAGGTTCACGAAGGGGAAGCTTCAAAGGCTTGTCACCTTTGTGAGCTTCCCCAGGCCACTTGCTGCTTTCAGCAACTGGTTCCCACTGGTTCTGACCCCCAATTTGGGCGGGAGAACCGGCGGGAAAAACAAGTGAGGAAGAGAGGTGAGCCCACCTCTGCCAACTCCACCCCTCAGGTGGGGGAGGCGAGGTTAAGCACAACTCTCAGTCCTCGCCATCTTGCAGATGGGGGGACCCAGCGAACCAGGGAAAGGCTTATGCCACCTCCCACTGGAGGGTGGCATAATAGGGGGTGTACCCACCCCAGGGAAGGGACCCATTGGTCCCAACCTTTTTACCTACCTGTAACGCCCCTAAATCTAGTATTTAGGGGCACCCCTGAACCTTGCTTCCTCAGACAAGAACCTGCAAGAAGAAAAGAAGAAGACGGACCGAACAGCTGTGCCAAAGCTAACAAGAGGAGGACGCCCACTGACTTGGCCCCAGCCCTACCGGCCTGTCCCCACCTCGAACATGCTCCAGCGAAATCCCGGTGTGTCCTGCAGCCAGCAACCTCAAGAAACCTGGAGGACCTGCCTGCCTTCAATCCCAAAGACTCTGTCTCCGTGAACATCGGATTTGTTCAAACAACAGACTCCAGTTCCGCAAGGATCCACAGGTCTGCACCACTCTGCACCCAACGCCCACGGCCCGAGTTCGAGTGGCCCAACACCAAGAGGAGGTCACCCCGGCGATCCTGACCCGAGATCCGGCAACCCCTGACCTGCCTCAAGCCTCCAGCCGATGCCTACAGCCTCAAACCGGAAGGTCCCCCCAACCGCGACCAGGAGCTTGTAAGAAGATCCGACCCTAAAAGGCACCCCCTCACCCGACACCCCACGGCCTTGGGTGGCCCAACTGACGGTGCCTAACCAACCCCCAAGATCCCAACTAACCTCTCCAAGTGGTGGTCTCACCCAGAAGACCTTTGTCCCCGAGCCTGCAGTGCTTTTGCAAACCGGAGACTCCCCATTGAAAGCCACAGGGCTTCCGACGCCAAAACAGCACTCTGCACCCGGCCGCCCCAGTGCCGCTGAGGGTGCATCTTTTGTGCTGGCCTAAATCCCCATTTGCCCTGAGCTTAAGTCCAGGAGCTTTGCTCCCACAACCCAGTGGCCTGCTCGTCAGCAGCCACCAACCGGAGGCCCCTTATCCCCCATTGGGTAACATTGGGCCTCAGCACTCTGCACCCGGCCACCCTAATGCCGCTGAGGGTGTAACAAGAGTGCATCCTTGACCCTGAGGGACCCCTGAGTCTAACCCCAGAATACCAACTCCCACAACAAAGTACTTACCTTTAAACCGATAACACTATTTCCCTCCATAGGATAACATTGACTGTTTCTCTATGAAAAGTTTCTAAGTGTGGAGTTGGAAAACCTAAAGAAATCTTTTAAAATTGTACTAAATGGGGGTGCGTGGCTTGGCGCTGAACGAACATAGCCGCCTAGTAAAAGAGCTCCGACGCGAGTCCGGCCCACAAGCCAAAATCTGATGCTTAATCTGACCCCCACATGGAAACAGAAGAAGTGTTGTGGGCAACCGAGCCTGAGGGGATCATCCGGAACTGATTTGGACGCTTTTGAGACCCAAGAACCAACCTGGCGAACGGACCAGTGTAGGTGCGTCATAGCCCAGCGGCGGCATGGCCGACGGAGCTAGAGCGTCCGATCGGCTGAGCCGAGAGAAGCCGGCGGAAAGAACAAGGTGACCGGCGGCGTGAGCTCTGACATCGGAAAGTACTACACGGCGGATCGAAGAAGGAAGCGGAGCCGTGGGGGTGCAACCGAAGCTGCAGCCATCTTGAAACTGCCCCCCTGAAGCGTGTCGAGGCCGTGGAGCTGGCGGCGTTGGGACCGAGAGCTAAGAGGGGTGCTGGGAGGCCGGAGCATTGCCTTACAGCCGCGTGGCAGAGAGTGGCAGATCGCTGTGAATGCAGGAACAGAAAACGCCCCGGCAAAATCTGACCGGTACAGTGGCGCACAGGACTGGTGACGGCGCAGGTGAGGAAGACGGGCTGATCCATGCTTTGGGAGCCCAAGGCCTTGTTTTGGGGCTGAGGTGAGCGAGACCTGGCAGCAGTAGTGCACAGGGCATAGTGGGCCCGAAAGCCATCAAGAGCACATCCTGAGTCGGTGCAGTGCGAGGAGAGGCCCTGAAAGCACAAACCCTAAGGAAGAAGGGGTGCCTGGACAACAAGAGCTCTGATTACAGGCTCAAAGGACCGTGGTTCACGCTATTTGAGGATTGCTGGGGATTACTGGAGCCGGTAACTGTGAGTAGTGGGGACATTCTCCCCCTCTCCCCCCGCCCTCTGCTTGGTTGTTGCAGCGGGTGAAATAGTGGAGGAGAAGAGGGGTCCCTTGCCGAGGAATATACAAGAGGCAATATCCCGGAGTGAGGGCTGAGATATACTGGGGCCGGCAGTAGATTACAGACTGGGCAAGCCCAAGCATCCTGCCCTTCTCCACGGGAAATCACGGACTAAAGAGTTAGACAGTGGGGTGAAGATGAAGGGGAATCAGCAGCCGCAAACCAATAAGATGGACAAGTATGCGGCCCCCAGATCACACATTGAAGGTGGCGCAGGAGCCTCAGAGCAAGCAGAGAACCCTCATTAGGGGCCATAATGGCGGCGATTCAGACCCTCCAGTCCTCCCTAGAGCCCAAAATAGACTCTGTGACCACAGAGGTGAGTCTTCTACAGGCAGACTTTCAGAAAATGTCAGAGAAGGTACGTGTGGCGGAGGGAGACATTAAAGAACTTCAGACCTCGTTTAAAGTAGTGGAAGACCGGCTGCGGCAGTTGACTAAGCGGCATGAGTTACTGGAAGCAAGAGTCGAGGACCAGGAAGGGAGGTCTAGAAGAAATAATTTACGAATAGTGGGGGTTTCAGAGGGGGCGAAGCTCAAAGTGTAACTCTTTTTGTAGAGAATTTGATTGTCAACCACCTAAAACCGAAAGGCCTGCCAAAAGTTCCCCATCAAGGTCTTAGCTCAATGGAATATTAAAGACAGTGGGTCGAGGCTCGGGGCCTACGCACTTTACTAAGACTTGAAAGTTAAAATTATATGGACATGGCTGAAGGAGAAAAACGAGACAAGAGAGTAAAGTATGAAAGAAAGGTTGTGGTGAGATTTGAATAAGTAACAGATGCTATTTGTGGGCGGCACGGGTGCGAGGAGTGTGGAAGTTGGGGCAGCCAGACCCCCCCTACTTTCAATGTTTGATGCACTATTTGGGGATACAGGTACTCTGCAAATTGGGGGAGTGGGAAGTTTTAATCCCACAGTGCAGGGTATTGTATTGTTTTGTATTGTATATGACATTTATAAAGCGCAACAAACACCCTACGGGTACCCTGGCGCTAAAAGTACATGTATACAGACCAACGTCAAGCAAGAAAGGACAGAACCTAAAGAAAACATTGCTCAAAAGAAAGACAGGAACACTATCTGGGGAACAGCCACGTTTTGATCCTTTTCCTAAACAAAGACAGGGTACTGCATTGTCTGATTTCAATTGGGAGTGTGTTCCAGAGGGTGGCAGGGAGGGGGGAGTTAGGGGATTCACAGTAGTGTTAGTAATAGTTGTAGCGGTTGGGCAAGATGCAGGAGCAGGGAACAGGATGCCTGGCAGGCACTGAAAGTTTTAATGACACTGTGAGAAGGTGGGCCCCGGGATATCAACGCCGGCGGCGGTTGGAGAACGACAACAACCAGACTCCTTTGCGGGTGATGATCGGCCTGCTAGGGGCGTACACAAGGAAGGCGCTGTCAGGGGGAGAGACACACCCACCTTTCGTGTTTTTCCACAGCGAGGCCAGAAGGTGGAAACGGGAGGAGCTGACCCCGGATGTACGGCGGCTGGACCATTAAGGGAGAGGAAGAACCCGGAAGAGTCGTCGTTGACCGGAGAGTGCGAGGAGAGGCGTAAGGAGCAGAGTGCGGGACGAGAGGAGGACAAGGAGCAGAGTGCGGGACGAGAGGAGGACGAGGAGCAGAGTGCGGGACGAGAGGACGGCGACCGGAGCGGCGTCGAGGAGGAGGAGGAAGCAGACGACCAGTGGACCGAAGATTGGTGGCGCCCACCGGAGGAGGCTGAAGAGCGGCCGCAGCTCAGGAGAGTTGCGGCGGAGCCGGTGAGTGGCGCTGGTTTTGGGGAAGGCGGGTTGGAATAGACGTGGGAGGCGGGAGGAGGGTGGTAACGGGCACAGGGGGTGAGAGCAACTATCTCAGCGCCAGCAGGAGAGAATACACTCTACTGGCATTTCGGGCACGACCCTTTTTGGTGGCTTTTCTTATCCTAGACAAAAAGGCACATCATCCCCTTGTTCACTTTCCCTTTTCTCACCGTGACCATTTATACCACCGGGTGAAGGTGACGGGTTTGGTTTCTCTACGCACCCCCCTTCCAGAATTTCACTGACGGCCTCCGTTTTCTCTTCTCCTCGGTACGAGCCTCCGGGTGAAAGCCAGCACGACAGAAAAGCCAGAACCCAGCCCCCTTCGCCCCAGCTCGGAAGAGGAAGAGGAGGAACGAACTAGCCCCGAATCCCGACCCTGGAGAGAGAGGACGGAACCCGGAGAAGAGCACCCCATCCCTGTAGTGAAACCTAAGACTGTGGCTCCTGACAACAATAAAACACGAGTCCTTGGACCATATATTCGGCCTCCGCGTCTGTTTATCCGACCCGCCCTCCCACAGACACATATAATAACCCAGTCGAGGCAGGAGAGAGAAAGAGTATGTAGCACAGTTCGAAATGCAGGACCAAAGTCGGCTTAAAGTTATGTCATGGAATGTAAACGGCTTAGATTCTAAAATAAAGCGTACATTGATACTTCAGTTCCTTAAGAGGCATGAGCCAGATGTGGTCCTATTGCAAGAAACGCACCTGCAGGGATTTATTTAGAAGGTTTTATATAGCGCGGACAAGACCCTTGCGGGTATCAGAGCGCTTTACAACAAATAAAAGAAAAGAGGGAATAGACAGAGGGAAATAGGCATATACATATAAAAAATAATATTGCTTATAATAAGTCAAACAAACGGTAATAGATCCAGCATAGCACAAATCTACAGTCCTGCATCAAATAGATCAAGTGAATTTTGTCAGGAGAATCGATTTAACTTCCTTTTTAAAGGATGCCGCGTGAGGGTTCTGTCTTATATTTGGGGGTAAGGCATTCCAAATCCTAGGGGCCATTCCTGAGAATGAGCGGTTATAAGGTTTCTTTTTTTTGAAACGTTGTGGTTTCAAAACAAGGTTATATGAGCTCCTGTTAGTTCTGTTGCCGCCCGATGGAACTAGTTTCTCAGCAAGGTAACGTGGTGTTTTGTGATGCAATGCCTTGTGTGTCATACAGGCGATTTTCAAATGGATTCTGGCCTCAAAGGGTAGCCAGTTAAGGGCACGCAAGTCCGGGGAGATGTGACAGTTTCTTTTGGAACCTGTGATTAGCCTGGCGGCTGCGTTGATTGATGCTCTTAGTGGGGCTGTCGTTGCTCTGGGGAGGCCGCAGAGAGCGACACTCCCATATTCCACTCTGGGGATTGCTAGAGTTTGGACTGCCTGTTTAAAGTCATTTGCGGGTATGAAGGGTTTCAGTCTTCTTAGGGTGTTCATTTGAAATGTTGCTCCTTTTGCTGCTGCACTGATGTGCTTCTGCATATTTAGCTTATTGTCCAGAGTTATACCTAGCGATTTGGCAGAATCGATCATGAGCGGTTGGCCGTCTAGTGCTGTTAGGTGCTTCATCCATTCCATGATGGTGGTTGTTTGGTTGGGGGGCGCTATTAGGAGGAATTCTGTTTTTAGGGTGTTTAATTTTAAATGGTTATTTGCCAGCCAGGTCTGCGTTTTTTGTAGCGTCGAATTAAGGGACTTGATGTCCTCAAGTGAGTGTACCTTAATGTAGAGTTGTGTGTCGTCTGCGTACATGTGATATTGGACCTTTGCAGAGTTGAGAAGTTCTGTGAGTGGTTCCATGAACAAGTTGAAGAGTGTCGGGGAGAGGGAGGAACCTTGGGGTACTCCTAAAGTGACAGGAGTAGGTTTGGATAAAGATTGATTGGTCTTGAAACTTTGTGTTCTGTTTTGAAGGAAGGAAGTGAACCAGTTGAGAACCGTTCCCGATAGTCCCATTCTATGTTTCAGGAGGTCTAATAGACTGTCATGTTTGACGGTGTCGAAGGCGGAGGATAGGTCCAGTAGGATTAGTAAACATGCTTTGTTTTGGTCCAGTATTTTTAAGGCATCATCTATTATGTGGGTCATGGCGGATTCGGTACTGTGCCCTGATCGAAAGCCAGATTGGAATTTGTCGAGCAGATTGAAGTGATAAATGTGGTGGGTAAGTTGCGTGTGAACACATTTTTCTAGTAGTTTGGCCAGGGTAGGGATGTTGGATATGGGGCGATAGTTATTTAGGTCAGCTGGGTCAGCTGATGGTTTCTTTAAAATGGGGGAGACCTGACCAGCTTTGAGGATATCTGGGATGGATCCTTGAAGCAGAGAGGTGTGTATAATCCTGGTCCATAGAGGCACTAATGTCAGTATGAAGTCTTTTAGGAGGGAAGCTGGGAGTGGGTCAGCGAAGTGATTGGAGGGATTTAAGGCCGTAAGCGTTTTTAGAATAGTTTCTTCGCTGTAGAGGTTGAATGAGGACCAGTCTGCATTGTTTTTGGGGTCGAGCTTTGCGGAACAGCTAAGCGGGTTCCTGCAGGGGGTCCTGAGGCGATCATGTGAGGGTTGGAGAGGGCTGATAGGTCCTTCAATAGGTCTGTCTTTATGTTTTCCGTTTTTGTTGTGAAATATGACGCGAATGCCTCGCAGTTGGGGAGTGTTTCTGCATTAACTTGAGGTGAGTGGGAGACACCCTTAGATTGCGCTTTGATTATTTCAAACAGTCTTTTGGGGCGATTCTTGGATTGGTTCAATTGATTGCTGAAGAAGTCGATTTTTGAGCGTCTAATTTTCCTGTAATAAGCGTTTCTCGTGCTTCTGAGTAATTTGAGGTGAAGGGAGGAAGGTGCTGCTCTCCATTGACGTTCAATTGTTCTTAGTGCTCTTCTGTCCTCATTTAACCTACCGTCATACCATGGGTTTGAGACTTTGTTTGAGATACTTTTCAATTGTAGTGGGGCTAAATTGTCTAATAATATGTACATAGATTGGAAGTAGTGATTGGTTAGCTCATGTACTTCATGTGAGCTGTCAGATGGGGGCGTTAATATAGGGCAAGCGGTTGCAAGTGAGGAGGGATTGATGTTTTTTAGGTTTCTCTTCCAGATTTTCGTTCTCTTGGGTTGGACATAAAGTGGTTTAACTACTTTGTTGATATAGAAAGTGATGATGTGATGGTCGGACCAGTCACAAGGGAGGATAGAATCCAGCTGGGTGTAGTCCGCTTTGGTGATTACCAGATCTAGGGTTGATCCTTTTTCATGTGTTGGGCTGTCACAAATTTGGGATAAGTTAAGGTCAGTCAAGAAAGTTTTGAGGCTATTGACCTCCGGGTCGTCCGGGTCATTCCAGTGGAGGTTGAAGTCTCCAAGGAAAATCTGCTTGTTCTGGAGACCGGCATTTGTGGCTAGGATATCCATTACGTGTTCAATAAAGGTAAGGTTGTTTCCTGGTGGATGGTACAGTGAGTGAATTGAGCATATTGGGGTGTTATTATTAGAGATTTCAAGATGTAAGTATTCACAGGAGGAGAAACCCGGGGAGATGAGACATTTCACGGAGAGGTAGTTCCGGTGTATGCAGGCAATACCTCTTCCAAGCCTGTCAATTCTATCTAGTCTTGTGATGTGATAGTTAGGTGGGACTAGTATGTCTAGGATGGGCGAGGATGAGTCGTTTAGCCATGTTTCCGTTAAGATTATGAGGTCAGGTTCGTTGTTTAGTATGAGGTCAGCTATATCAGCGGCATGACGCGCTGCCGACCTACAGTTTAGTAGGATACATTTTAGCCTGGCCTTGGTAGGTATAATGTTGTGGTCTTGTAAGATGGGAACTTTCTTGAGGTTTTTTTCAACAATACCTCTGGTAATGTGTCTACTGGCTCTATCGGGGTTGGAAGGGATGGCTTGGATAGAGGACAATATCAGTGTGTTGTCTGTGTGCACAGAGAGGGGGACGGAGTTGGGGGTTCGTAGGACTGAAGTAGAGAGGTAAGATCTTGCGGTGAGAGTGAGTTTTTTATTCTGAATGGGCGGGTTAAGGCATTGGGGTCAGGTATTGATTTCCATCTAGGGGGGTTCTGTGACGTGGAACTAGCGTGTGATTGTTGGCGGAATTTCGCTTTTGGGTTTGGTTGTGTCAGGATAAGGTCATGAAGAGTTTGGATGTCATCTTTAATTTGACTTAGGGCTAGTAATATCTCCTCGAGTCTAGGGTCAGGAGCCAGAGTTGACTTATTTCTCACCTGGTCTGTGGGTAGGTGTGGTGGGGTTATAAGACTGTGTTCGTGAGGCGAGAAGTGAGGTGGCTGTTTTTTAGTGTGGTGATCCGATGTAAGAGGGGAAGTAGAGAAGGGGTGCGACGGGGTAATGTTTTGTGCTGTAGAGGCGGTAAAGTTCGACGGGATGTTACTACAAAGCGTTAAACAGGTGGGGATATAAATTAACAGCTCACGCAGGGTATACATCAGGATCCTTCTCAGAGCCGCAGTAACATATGTCCCAGAGAAGACATGGAGGGACCCGTTAGGTAGAATGGTGTTCCAGTCAGGAAGCTGGGATGGTAAAACACTGAATCTGGGCTCACTCTACGTCCCACCAACGATGCAAAGTGAAACGAGGACAGCTCTAGGGGCACAATTACTGGAGCTACTGTTGGGCACATTAATTCTTGGGGGAGACATGAATGATGTGATGTCCCTGACGGACGATCGCTGGCCGGGCAAGGTGGCCTCTACCACCGAAACCCCCTTGAGGGGTCTAGTGGAGGCACTGGGATGGGCTGACCTCTGGAGAGTACATAATGGGATGACACACCAATACACGCACCAGTCGGCAGGGCATGGAAGTCTGTCATGGATAGACTATTTGTTTACTCTACAAAAGGAAGTGGGGAGCTTCAGAGACACACATCAACTAGCAAGAGGTATCTAAGACCATTCGCCAGTAGGTATCTGGTTTAGAGGGCACGCGACAAGGGGTCTCTTGCCACCTAGGTTGGAAGCCTGGCACTTAAAAGATAAAGAGTTTGTAGGGAAAATACGAGGGAGCACAGAAAACTATTTCCAGCAAAATGAAGGATCAGTGGACTCGAGCTGTGTCCTCTGAGAGGCCTATAAGACAGTGGTAAGAGGGCAATATCAAGCTCTGGTGGGGGTTCAAAAGAAAGTAGATAGTCAAAAATACAGGGAGATAGAGCAAAAAATAGTAGACATAGAAGCGAACCTGACTAGGAGGGATGAACACGATGGAACTCTGACACACCGACTAAAGTTGGCGCAGCAGGAGTTGCGGGAAGTAGCGGAAGGTGCAGCCAGGGCCCGCGCGTTAGCAGTACAACGCAGGGTCTATGAGGTGGGAGACAAGGCTATGAAGCTCATTGCCTGGCTGGAGAAGAGAGATAGTGAAAGGAACTGGGTAACAGAAATCCTTGACCGGGACGGAGTTGGGCATACAGGGGACGAAGCTATAGCTGCAGTTTTTGCAGATTTTTATGAGGGGGTATACACAGCGCGATCCACTAGGTCTGCTGAGGAATGTGTAGAGCTGCTCGCAACCATGAACCTAACCACACTAACTAAAGTGCGATAAGTGATCTCCAATCGGGGAAGGCCTTGGGCCCAATGGGTTACCTGTAGAACTATTTAAGAAAACAGCTCCGACTCTGACACCCCACTTGTTGAATATGTTTTCAGAGGCTAGAGCAGGGGGTATTCTACCAGAAGATCAGAGAACGGCCACCATAGTGGTGATCCCTAAAAAAGGAAAACAGCAGAAGGAGTGCACATCATATAGGCCCATCTCATTGCTAAACGTGGAACCCAAAATCTTAGCCAAGGTCTTTGCAAATAGGTTGGCGGGAGTCCTACCCTCGGTGATTTAACCAGACCAGTCAGGTTTTGTCCCAAAGCGTAGTACACCCTTAAATCTAAGAAGGTTATATGGGGTGTTGCATTTGACTAAGGAATTACAGTGCAACGGATGTGGCGGTTCTATCCCTTGACGCCAGAATGGCCTTTGATAGTGTGGAATGGAACTACCTCTTTGCCCTTCTGTCGCGATTGGGCTTTGAACCAGAGTTTTGTGCATGGGTGCGTTTGCTATATCAGGGTCCAAGAGCCAGGGTAAGGGTAAATGGTTGTGTTTCGCGAACAATAGAATTAATGAGAGGTATGAGACAGGGCTGCCCCCTGTCCCCTATGATTCTTGCCCTGGCCTTGGAGCCGCTGGCGACTTGGGTTCGAGGGGACCCACTAATCCGGGGAATAGCAGTAGATGATAACTGGAAGGAAAAAATATCACTGTATGCAGACGACATTCTGTTATATGTTAGCAAGCCCCGTATATCCTTCCCAAGAATTCTGCATATCTTTGACTTATTTGGCAGCTATGCGGGGTACCAAATCAACTGGGACAAGTCCCTGATTTTTCCTTTGTCCCAAGATCCTCTGTCCTTGCCAAGGAGTTTCCCTGCTCCAGTGGCTATGGACGGATTTAAATATTTAGGAATCGAGATAACAAGGTTGGAGGCACAGTTTCTGGAGCGCAACATTGTCCCCCAGATAGAACGCTTCCAGATGGATGTGAGTCCCTGGCATGCACTCCCACTCTCACTGATGGGGAGAGCCGCTCTCTTCAAAATAATGACCCTCCCGAGACTCCTGTATGTTTTCCAAAACACACCATTTAAGGTTCCTGAGTCATATATGGGAAGGCTGGAAGTTATCCTGAGAACTTTGTTGTGGGATGGGGGAGCAGCGTGAATTTCGTTAGCAAAACTCCAGCGAGGGGTGTACGATGGTGGCTTAGCAGTACCGAACCTCAAAGCCTACTACTGGGCAGCCCAGTTGGTGGTGGTACACGATTGGGTGTTTGGGGAGAGGCAAGAACCAGCATTTAGAGTTGACCGACTGGCCATGGGAAATAGAGACTACCCGGCACTCCTGTATAAGGGGAAGGGCCGGGGTTGGCTCCCGCCACACACGTCAGCAGTTTTGCAGGCCTGGAAGGCAGCTAACAGATGCTTAGGATGGGACGGGAAGCTCACGGCTGAAACCCCATTATGGGATAGTGATCTGCTGAGCGAAGTCGGGAAAATAAGAGTGTACACGAAATGGCACATAATCGGCATTGAGAAACTAGGAGATATATGGAGGTTGGGGGCATTAGTCACTTTTGAGACATTGACAAAGGAGTTTGATCTGGCACCGTCGGAAATATTTCGGTATAGACAGATACAGCATGCCCTGAAAGACCACTTACCCGACGGGGAGCTGATCCCTGACTACTCTCCTCTAGAGGATAGACTTTTATTAGATCCGATGCCCTGTAAGGCAGTATCCCTGACATATAAGAAAATTATAAACAATATGCCTGATGGTCTTGGCAGATTGCGGGAGGCATGGCCTGCATATTTGGGTGAAATAGACGATGAAGAATGAAGAAAAGCGCTTCAGAGCCTACAAGAAATAGCGATAAGGGCTAGATTTCAACTAGTGCAGCTACAAATACTTCATAGATCGTATCTGTCTAGGACAAGGGTACTCAAAATGGGGCAGATGGAGTCGGCCTGCTGCCCTAGAGGGTGTGGAGAATTAGGCACATTTTTTCACATGCTATGGTCTTCCCCAGATATACAGATCTATTGGTCCAAACTAATAGCAGTGTTGACAGAAGTGACGGGTGTACCAGTACCACTGGATGCTAAGTGGCTACTGCTGGGAATGTCTGTTGAAGAAAAATGGCCAAGGAAAGTAGGCACCGGGCTGGGGGTGGCAGCAGTGGTGGCAAAGCGTAACATAGCAAGACTGTGGGGGGCAAGTAGGCCCCCACGGATAAAGGATTGGAAGAAAGATCTGGACTGGTGCCAGCAGGCGGAGCAGACAATTTACAAGGCCAGAGGTGCAATGCGGAAATTTGAGAAAATATGGGGCCATGGATGCAATACAGGGGAACAATGAATCCACTAGAATTGGGGACGGGGAGGGAGACTGAAACATTGGGAGGGAGGTAAAAGGGGAGATGCAGCGGACTTTATCCTTGCTCTTCGTAAGGGCTGAATATGCCAAAGCTGATGATGTACTGTAGAGTGGGCCTCCAACGAGGGGCCCAAATGTGGACATGTGATGTATGCATTTGCTGTGTATCTTGACCAACTGTAAAATAAAATAAATGTTTTTAAAAAAAAATTGTACTAAATAACACAAACGCTTTTACTAATCTGTGTACAGGAAATATCCCAGTGTAGTATCCAGGTATACTACACTGTGTAAGAAAAGTAATCTGAAAGTAATGTACTGGTCATTTTACTAAAAAGCCCATTCAAAGTATATGTACTGTATTTACAAAGCACTGCATTTCTCAGTAACAATTCTAAGTCAAACAAAGTGCATATACAATTACAATCCAAACTGTATTACAACGGTATATTTACTGCAAAGTATTTATCACTTACCTGTGCCAGGCTTGCTTGGTTCTAGGAAATAAAATAACTAAAAGAATATTTTTATACAAAAACAATTGGTCTGAAGTTCAGTCTTTGAGTGTGTGAATTCATTTGCTGACTGAGTGTGTTCAACAAATGCTTAACACTGTCCGTTGATAAAGCCTTACTTCTCGACCGCACTACCACAAATAGAGATTGAGGTGCTATCTACTTTACCTCTGCCTAGGTTTGGGTTCCACTGGACTCTGTGCACACTATACCTCACTTTGGTATAGTATATACAGAGCCAGCTTCCTACATTGGTGGATCAGCGGTAGGATATACAACTTTGCATTTGTTGGACTAACTTGGTTACCACCTGATCACACAACAGAACTCTTAAATTGTCATTACAATTCTGATTTTTTTCAAATTGGCATCTTTGCAAAATTACTAAAAGTCTTGCTAGGGCCTTGGTTAAGTCCCTGTAGAATTTTAGAAAAAGAAAAAGTCACTTTAGCTAGGGTTAGAGGGGTTAGGAGTTTTTTTTAACAATGTCTCAAAACAAGAACCCAGCTGTTAGTGAAAATAACCATAATGTCATAGAGGACCAGGTTGAGGAGCTTAACCTCACCCCTTACCTTTACTTGTCTTTCAAGGAGGTAAGGTCCCTATGTAAAATTAAAAACATAGCCATGGGGTCCCATCCCACCAAACAAAAGCTCAGGAGCTGTTGGCTGGGTATGCTAAGGACCACCCATCTGAAAATGGTGAAGACCAATCAGATGAGGAAGAAGAAGGAGGGGATGTGGAGGTAGACCCCCCTCCCCCACTTCATAGGGAGAAAAGGGCCCCAGTGGCTCTGACTCCAAGAATCAACCTCTTAGTACCTAGAAGCCACACAGGTGGATCAGACACTACTGAGGACATTGAGGACAACCTCAATGAGGAGGACAGCCTTTTAGCAAGGTTGACCAAAAGACTGGATCTAGAGACCAGGTTGCTGGCTCTAGAGAGAGAGAGGAGAGATGGGTCTAGCACCCATCAATAGTGGCAGCAATTTACTTAATATGGATAAAGAGCAATCTTATGATCCTAAAATCCCCAAAGGGATTGTCCCTAAATATGAAGAGAGTGATGATATCACAAAATGGTTCACAGCCTTTGAGAGGGCCTGTGAAATGAGAAAAGTGAAGAAGTCACACTGGGGGGCACTCCTTTGGAAACTGTTCTCTGGTAACTGCAGAGACAGACTCCTGACTCTTTCTGGGGCAGATGCTAGGTCTTATGACCTCATGAAGTGAACTCTGATTGAGGGATTTGGACTCACAACTGAGGAATTTAGAATTAGATTCAGGGGGGCTCACAAAATCCAAAACCAATCCTGGATTGACTTCGTAGACTACTCAGTTAAAACACTAGATGGTTGGTTAACTGGACACAATGTGCATGATTTTAATGGACTTTACAATCTGTTTATGAAAGAACATATATTAAATAATTGCATTGATGAAAAGTTGCATCAGTATCTGGTAGACCTAGGTCCCATTTCTCCCCAAGAATTGGGAAAGAAGGCGGACCATTGGGTCAAGACAAGGGTAACTAGGAGGTCCACTGGGGGTGACCAAAAGAAAGGGGTTACAAAACCTCCCCAGAGGAAAGACAGTGAGCCTCCTACAGTAAGGAGTCCCAGGTAGCCCCCCAAAAACCTGTCCAGGAGGGTGGGCCCAAAGACACCTCACAAACCAAAACTGGGTACCAAGGTAAGAGTTGGGATCCCAACAAGGTATGGTGTCACAACTGTCAAAAGACAGGACACCACATCAAGGACACTAGCTGTCCTAAAAAGAATTACAGCCCCTAGTGTAGCTCCAGGGGTTGCCAGTGTAGCTTGGGAGGGCGATTCCTCAGATGAGGAAGTCCTCCTAGCCTTCAACTGGAAACTGGGCCCAAAAGGTGAGTTGCAGATTCCAGAGGGGAGTAGACACTTCCACCACCTACTGGTGAATGGAATCCCATCCAATGCCCTGAGAGATACCTGTGCCAGTCAGACTGTGGTGCATGACAGGTTGGTTCTCGCAAACCAGTATGTCCCAGGGGAAACCAAAAGAGTAAGGGCTGTCCCAGGGGGTGTCACTGTTAGGCCTGTGGCTGTAGTGCTCCTAGAAATAGTTGGGTCCCTTAGATGGAGAAAGGTGGTAGTCAGTAAAGACCTCCCCTTGATTGTCTCCTTGGGAATGACCACCCAGAGGTTGGTCTGAGCCAAAGAGAGGACCTGATCCAATGACAGACCTCACCCAAGAAACCTGGGGGGCCTCAACCTGCAGTTGGTGCAGCTAAGCCCCAAAAGAAAAAGAAGAGAAGTGTAGGAAAGGTGGACAACTGTTAGCCACAGTCCCAGTGGGCCAGGGAGATTCTATCCCAGTAAGGGAGAACTCCAAAATTGGCACTGGTGAAGTCCCCCCTAGTCAACAAAAAGACCTGACTAGTCAGGCAACTGTCCAGCCTGAGTTGGTAGCTCCTCAGCTGGCAGAATAGAGGGTGGAAGAAGGGTGTTCACTACCAAGTGGAGTGACCCCCTACCCTAAAACAGCACACAGGCCACCAGAACCCAAAGAAGCCTGTAAGTTAGCCACTTCACCTACCAGTGAAGAGCTAAAGGTGTGGTTCTGGGCACTGACAGCTGTCAGTAGCCTCTGCTGGGTGTTAGCGTTCATGGCAAGACTGTCCTTGGCATGGTGGCCTAGCCCCCTGCCAAATAGCAAGTTAGGCCCCCTGACCCTATTGGTCATGGTGGGGTTGCTCAAGCTGTGGGTGACCTCTGTGGGTAAGCTGGTGTTATATGGCCAATAGGGTCATTGTCGACATTGCTAAGTTAGCATGAGCTCTGCTGCCATGATGCTGCTTTTGCGCACGTTACTACATTACTTTATTTTGCAAGACTCTGTTTGTGCCTTTCACATGAGAACTGTCTGCTTTCTGTGTTCTCTTCCTTTTCCTGGAGTTTAGTCTGAACACGATGTGCAAGGTCGATAAACAATGCCCCTTGTTTTTCTCTTCTGGTCAGTCCCTATCACCTAGACGAAACATGCTAACACAGCTGCGTTGCTGGAAACTCGTGCTTTGATATTAGGGGAATGCATGTTGTTCAAAAACACACTTGGAGAAGGACCGTTCCAGGGAGAAGAGCTATGCAGTTCCTATGATGTAAAACTTCCATCTAGGCACTAAGCTATGGGGTCTGCTGACAAAGCCCAGAGATCTTCTTTTATATAATAAAACTTCTCTTACCAAGGGGAGGGTGGTTAGGCCTTATAGTCCTGTTTCCACTGTCAATATACGATGACATCCCCCTTCATACTTTATGGAATTGTAACAATGCTGACTGTATTAGGTTTATGCATTTCACTGCTGGTTGTGGCTCGTATACTGCACTATTGAGCATGATAGTTAAAATAAACATTTTGAACTATAACAGTGCCTCTGTCAATTCTTATTGTGGACAAGTACGAGTGAGTGAGTGTAGGAAGCTGGCTCTGTATATACTATACCAAAGTGAGGTATAGTGTGCACAGAGTCCAGTGGATCCCCAAAGGTAGGCAGAGGTAAAGTTAGATAGCACCTCACTCTCTATTTGTGGTAGTGTGGTCGAGCAGTAAGGCAGTATCAGAGGATAGTGTTAAGCATTTGTTGTACCCACTCCATCAGCAAATGATTTCACACACTCAAAGACTGAACTTCAGACCAATTGGTTTTGTATAAAAATATTCTTTTAGTTATTTTATTTCCTAGAACCAAGCAAGCCTGGCACAGGTAAGTTGATAAATACTTTGCACTAAATATACAGTTTGAAATGCAGTTGTAGATGTACATTGAAATGGTTACAGTTTGAATTACTGGTAATGCAATACTGTGGAATGCTGTACATATACTTTGTATCGATTTTGCAATAAGAATTACAGTTAAGTTACTTTTATGTTACTTTTGAGATTACTTTTTCTACTCAGTGTGATATGCCTAGATATTACACTGGGACATTTCCTAGAGAAAAGGTAAGTAAAATCAGTTTTACACAATTGTTATTTTTCAGGTTTCCGTACAAATCAACTCCACACTTAGAACATTTTTCAGAGAAAAACAGTCAATAGGTTCCTATGGAGAGAAATGAAGTTAACGGTTACCAGGTAAGTAATCGGTCTTGGGAGTGGAGCTTCTGGGGTTAGAACAAGGGTTCCGTCAGGGTCAAGGATGCACTCTCGTTAGCAGCACTAGGGCGGCCGGGTGCAGAGTGCTGAGGCTCAATGTTATCCAATGGGGGATAGGGGGCCTCCGGTTGGTGGCTGCTGGCAAGCAGGCCACTTGGGTGTGGAAGCAAAGCTCCTAGACTTCAGCTCAGGGAAAATGGGGAAACAAAGTAGCACCAAAGGTGCACCCTCAACAGCACTAGGGCGGCCGGGTGCAGGGTGCTGATTCGACGTTGGGCGCCCTGTTGGTTTCAATGGGGAACCTCCGGTTTGCAAAGGCACTGCAAGCTCGGGGACGAAGGTCTTCGGGGTGCGACCACCACTTCGAGAGGTAAGTTGGGAAGTTAGGGGTTGGTTAGGCATCGTCAGTTTGGGCACACAAGGCCGTGGGGCGTCGGGTGCAGGGGTGCCTTTTGGGGTCGGATCTTCTTACCAGCTCCTGGTCGAGGTTGGGGGGACCTTCTGGATTTAGGCTGCAGGCATCGGCTGGAGGCTTGAGGCAGGTCAGGGGTCGCCGGAGCTCGGGTCAGGATCACCGGGGTGACTTCCTCGGGGTGCTTGCCCACTCTCGCTCGGGCCATGGACGGTGGGTGCAAAGTGGGGCGGATCCGCGGTGTCCGGCCGGAGCCAGAGGTTGCAGGTGAACAAATCCGGTGTTCACGGGAGACAAAGTCTTTGTGCTTGAAGGCAGGCAGGTCCTCCGGGGTTTTCGAGGTTTCTGGCTGCAGGACACACCGGGATTTCGCAGGAGCAGGTTCGAGGGAGAGACAGGCCGGTAGGGCTGGGGCCAAGTCAGTGGGCATCTTCCTCTTGTCAGCTGCTGCACAGCTGTTCGGTCCTTCTTCTTCTTCTTGTTGGAGTTTCTTCTTGTCTGAGGAAGCAAGGTTCAGGGGTGCCCCTAAATACTAGATTTAGGGGCGTTACAGGTAGGTAAAAGGCAGGGACCAATGGGTCCCTTCCCTGGGGTGGGTACACCCCCTATTATGCCACCCTCCAGTGGAAGGGGGGCATGAGCCTGTCCCTGGTTGGCTGAGTCCCCCCATCTTCAAGATGGCGTGGACTGAGACTAGTGCTTCACCTCGCCTCCCCCACCTGAGGGGTGGAGTTGGCAGAGGTGGGCACACCTCTCTTCCTCACTTGTTTTTCCCGCCGGTTCTCCCACCCAAAGTGGGGGTCAGAACCAGTGGGGACCAGTTGCTGAGAGCAGCAAGTGGCCTGGGGAAGCTCACAAAGGCGGCAAGCCTTTGAAGCTTCCCCTTCGTGAACCCTGCCCATCCTGGGGGAGGAGGCTTGGCACCTCGTCCCAGGATGTGCATTGTTTCAGGCCCCAGAGAGCAGCAGGCTCTCGACCCAGGGGTCCAGAAACATGTCTGGTGGTGGCAGCTGAAAGCAGCCACTCAGCCTGGACACTAGAGGTGGGTTAGTTTTAAGGGGGCATCTCTAAGATGCCCTTTGTGTGCATTTTTCATTAAATCCCAGACTGGCATCAGTGTGGGTTTAATGTGCTGAGAAGTTTGATACCAAACTTCTCAGTTTTCAGTGTAGCCATTATGGTGCTGTGGAGTTCGTAATGACAACCTCCCAGCAACATATACTCTTAATGGCAGCACTGCACTTACAATGTCTAAGAATGGACTTAGACACTGTAGGGGTACAGGGCTCATGCATCTTTACCCTCACCACTGGTATAGTGCACCCAGCTAGAGGGGTGACTGATCTATGCCAGGGCAGTGGGTTGTAGGCATGGCACACAGAGATCTCCTGTTTTTTTACACAGAGATGTGTGCCATGTCGACTCTTCACTTTGTTCTGCACCAAAACACGCAACCTGCAAAGGCAGTGTGAGTGTGTAAGGGTACAGGACCTCTAAGGGTGGTACAATAAGTGCTGCAGCCCTTAGAGGCCTTCTCTGGTCACAGTGCCCTGGGTACCTGTGGTACCATTTACCAGGGGCTGACCTGTGGCCAGAGATGCCAATTGGGTTTAGGCTTCAATGCAGTTTTAGGGAAAGAACATAGGCCCTGGGTACCTGATTAGCAGGAGCCCAGGGCACACTCAGTCAAAGCACATCAGCAATTCAGCAAAAAGTGGGGGCAACCATGCAGAAAGAGGGCACTTTCTCACACAACCCCCCCCCCAAAACGAAAGAGGATGAGACTAACCTTTCCCTAGAGAGTCTTCATTTTCTAAGTGGAAGAACCTGGAAAGTCCATCTGCATTGGCATGGGCAGTCCCAGGTCTGTGTTCCACTACAAAGTCCATTCCCTGTAGGGAGATGGACCACCTCAACAGTTTAGGATTTTCACCTTTCATTTTCATTGGCCATCTGAGAGGTCTGTGATCAGTTTGAACTAGGAAGTGAGAACCAAACAAGTATGGTCTCAGATTCTTCAGGGACCAAACCACAGCAAAGGCCTCCCTCGTAATGGCACTACAACGCTGCTCCCTGGGGAGAAGCCTTCTGCTTATAAAAGCAACAGGTTGGTCTTGACCTTCATGATTGGTCTGGGATAGGACCGCTCCTATCACTAGCTCAGAGGCATCAGTCTGCACAATGAACTGCTTGGCATAGTCTGGAGCTTTGAGAATTGGTGCTGAGCATATAGCCTATTTCAGGGTGTCAAAAGCCTTTTGATAACTAACTGTCCAGTTTACTTTCTTGGGAATCTTCTTGGAGGTGAGTTCTGTGAGAGGAGCCACAATGGACCCATATCCCTTCACAAACCTCCTGTAGTACCCAGTCAAGCCAATGAATGCCCTAACTTGGGTTTGGGTTGTTGGAGCTGCCCAGTCCAGGATGGCCTGGATCTTGGGCTGTAAGGGTTGTACCTGGCCTCCACCAACAAGGTGGCCCAAGTACACCACAGTTCCCTGCCCTATCTGGCATTTGGATGCCTTGATAGTTAGGCCTGCAGTTTGCAGGGCATTTAAAACCTTCCCAAGGTGGATCAGGTGATCCTGCCAGGTGGAGCTAAAGACAGCAATATCATCTAGATAAGCTGCACTAAAGGACTCCAATCCAGCAAGGACTTGATTCACTAACCCCTGGAAGGTGGCAGGGGCATTCTTTAAACCAAAGGGCATAACAGTAAACTGATAATGCCCATCAGGTGTGGAGAATGCTGTCTTTTCTTTTGCTCCTGGGGCCATGCCAATTTGCCACTACCCTGCAGTTAAGTCAAAGGTACTTAGAAATTTGGCTGCACCCAATTTGTCTATCAACTCATCTGCTCTTAGGATAGGGTGAGCATCTGTCTTGGTGACAGAGTTGAGCCCTCTATAGTCCACACAGAACCTCATTTATCTCTTTCCACCCTGTGGATGAGGTTTGGGGACTAGAACCACTGGGCCTGCCCAGGGGCTCTCAGAGGGTTCAATAACCCCTAACTCCAGCATCTTGCTGACTTCAGCTCTGATGCTTTCCTTGACTTGATCAGACTGTCGATAGATTTTGTTTTGACAGGTGAACTGTCACCAGTGTCCACATCATGGGTACACCAGTTTGTCTGACCAGGGGTCAAGGAAAAGAGCTTTGCATACTGCTGCAAGACTTGCTTGCAATCAGTCTGCTGTTGGGCAGAGAGGGTGTCTGAAAAGACAACTCCATCCACTGACCCATCTTTTGGGCTGTATGAGAGGAGGTCAGGGAGAGGTTCACTCTCTGTCTCCTGATCCTCATCAGTCACCATCAGCATGGTGATGTCAGCCCTGTCATGAAAGAGCTTTAGGCGGTTCACATGGATAACCTTTTGGGTGTCCTGCTTGTGCCCAGGTCAACCAAATAGGTGACATCACTCTTTTTTTCTAGGATAGGGTAAAGGCCACTGCATCTGTCCTGGAGTGCCCTTGGTGCCACAGGCTCCAAAACACACACCTTTTGCCCAGGTTGAAATTCAACCAGTGCAGCTTTTTGGTCATACCAGTGCTTCTGAAGCTCCTGGCTGGCCTCAAGATATTTGGATGCCTTTTCCGTGTACCCAGCCATTCTGGACCTTAGGCCAAGCACATAGTCCACAATATCTTGTTTGGGTTCTTGGAGAGCCTTCTCCCAACCCTCTTTTACAAGACAGAGTGGTCCCCTCACAGGATGACCAAACAGAAGTTCAAAGGGGGAAAACCCTACTCCCTTCTGTGGCATCTCTCTGTAAGCGAAAAGCAGGCAGGGTAAGAGGACATCCCATCTCCTTGTGAGTTTTTCAGGGAGCCCCATAATCATGCCTTTCAATGTCTTGTTGAATCTCTCAACAAGGCCATTGGTTTGTGGGTGATAGGGTGTAGTAAACTTGTACTGCACTCTACACTCTTTCCACGTGTGTGTTAGGTAAGCAGACATGAAGTTGGAACCTCTGTCTGAAACCACCTCCTTAGGAAACCCTACTCTGGTGAAGACACCAATGAGGGCCTTGGCTACTGCAGGAGCTGTAGTAGTCCTAAGGGGAATTGCCTTAGGGTACCTAGTGGCATGATCTACTACCACTAGAAAACATTTGTTCCCTGATGCTGTGGGAGGTTCAAGTGGACCCACTATGTCCACACCTACCCTTTCAAAGGGAACCCCCACCACAGGTAGTGGTATCAGGGGGGCCTTTGAGGGGCCACCTGTCTTGTCACTGGCCTGACAGGTGACACAGGAGCTGACAAACTCCTTTACTTTTTGGTGCATCTGGGGCCAGTAAAAGTGGCTAACTAGCCTTTCCTAAGTCTTGGTTTGGCCCAGATGTCCAGCTAGGGGAATGTCATGAGCTAAAGTTAGGAGAAACTCACTGTACTTCTGAGGCTCTACCACTCTCCTAGTGGCTCCAGGTTTGGGGTCTCTGGCCTCAGTGAACAGTAGTCTCTCCTCCCAATAAACTCTGTGGGTACCACTGACATCTCCTTTTTCCTGGGTAGCAGCTTGCTGCCTCAGGCTTTCAAGAGTTGGACAGTCCTGCTGTCCAAGGCACAGCTGTTCCCTAGAGGGTCCCCCTGGGCCTAAGAGTTCAACCTGGTAAGGGTCAAGCTCCATGGGCTCAGTTCCCTTTGGGGTGTCCAAGTCCTCTCCCTGAGGAGAGGGGTCCTAATCCGTTTGCTGTACAGAAGCTGGTTCCCCAGTCTTCTTACCTTTTCTCTTGGAAGGTTGGGCCATACTTTCAGGCTCCTACACTTCTTTTTCACCCTGTCTCTTGCTCTGTGCTCTTGTTTTTACACACACCAAATCAGGGATATCCAGCATTGCTGCACGGGTTTTCAGTTCAACCTCAGCCCATGCTGAGGTTTCCAGGTCATTGCCAAGCAGACATGCAGCTGGTAGCTTTGGAGAAACCACTACCTGTTTCAGGCCAGTAACCCCCCCCCCAGTCTAATGTCATCTTAGCCATTGCATGGTTAGTGGTAACACTGTCAGCATTGGTGACTGGGTAAGTTCTCCCAATCAAATACTGCTGAGGGGAAACCAGTGTGTCTCTCACCATAGTGACACTGGCACCTGTATCCCTCAGAGCTTCTATCCTAGTTCCATTAATCCAAGGGTATTGTAAGTATTTTCTTAAGTTGGGTGGCCACACAGCTACAGTGGCAAACTCAACTTCCCCTTCTGAAACTAGAACTGCTTCAGTGTGCAACCCGATTTGCTCTCTGCACACTGTTGATCCCATCTGGAGACTTGCTACACCAGGAGTAGCTGTATTAGGACTAGGGGCCTTCTTGGTTGGGCAAGCAGCATCTCCAGTTAAGTGTCCCAACTTCTTACAGTTGATACACCAGGCCTTTAAAGGATCAAAGTTCTTTCCGCTGTACCTATTATTGGACTGGGAAGAGTTTTGGGACCCACCCCCCCCCCCTTCCCCTGTGCAGGTTTTTGGGGCCCTTTAGAAGACTCAGGCTTTTTATCTTGGAGATTCTCACCACCTTTCCCCTGGGGAGGTTTTGTAACCCCTTTCTTTTGGTCACCCCCAGTGGTTGTTTTTGTCACCCTTGTCTTGACCCAGTGGTCTGCCTTCTTTCCCAATTCTTGGGGAGAAATTAGACCTAGGTCTACCAAATGCTGATGTAACTTTTCATTAGTGCAATTACTTAAAATATGTTATTTCATAAATAGATTGTAAAGTCCATTGAAATCATGCACATTGTGTCTAGTTAACCAACCATCTAGTGTTTTAACTGAGTAGTCTACAAAGTCAATCCAGGATTGGTTTTGGGTCTTGTGAGCCCCCCTGAATCTAATTCTATATTCCTCAGTTGTGAGTCCAAATCCCTCAATCAGAGTTCTCTTCATGAGGTCATAAGACCCAGCATCTGCCCCTGTAAGGGTCAGTAGTCTGTCTCTGCAGCTACCAGAGAACAGTTCCCAAAGGTGTGCCCCCCAGTGGGACTTCTTCACTTTTCTCATTTCACAAGCCCTCTCAAAGGCTGTGAACCATTTTGTGATATCATCACTCTCTTCATATTTAGGGACAATCCCTTTGGGGATTTTAGGATCATAAGATTGCTCTTTATCCTTATTAAGTAAATTGCTGCCACCATTGATGGGTGCTAGGCCCACCTCTGCTCTCTCTCTTTCTAGAGCCAGCAACCTGGTCTCTAGATCCAGTCTTTTGGTCAGCCTTACTAAAAGGCTGTCCTCCTCATTGAGGCTGTCCTCAATGTCCTCAGTAGTGCCCGACCCACCTGTGTGGGACCTAGTTACTGAGAGGTTGATTCTTGGAGACAAGGGTACTTAGACCCTTTTCTCCCTAGGAAGTGGAGGGGGTTGATCTACCAGGTCATCCCCTTCCCCTCCTTCTCCATCTAACTGGTCTTCACCATTTTCAGATGGGTGGTCCTTAGCATACCCAGCCAACAGCTCCTGGAGCTTTTGTTTGGTGGGATGGGGACCCATGGCTATGTTTTTAAGTTTACATAGGGACCTTACCTCCTTGAAAGACAAGTGAAGGTAAGGGGTGAGGTCGAGCTCCTCAACCAAGTCCTCTATGTCATTGTGGTTATTTTCACTAACAGCTAGGTTCTTGTTTTGAGACATTGTTAAAAAAAAAACTTCTAACCCTAGCTACAAGTGACTTTTTATTTTTCTAAAATTCTACAGGGACTTAACCAAGGCCCTAGCAAGACTTTTAGTAGTTTTGCAAAAAATGGCAATTTGAAAAAATCAGAATTCTAAAGACAATTTAAGAGTTCTGTCGTGTGATCAGGTGGTAACCAAGTAGTCCAACAAATGCAAAGTTGTATATGCCACCGCTGATCCACCAATTTAGGATGCTGGCTCTGTATATACTATAACAAAGTGAGGTATAGTGTGTACAGAGTCCAGTGGATCCCCAAAGGTAGGCAGAGGTAAAGTTAGATAGCACCTCACTCTCTATTTGTGGTAGTGTGGTCGAGCAGTAAGGCAGTATCAGAGGACAGTGTTAAGCATTTGTTGTACCCACTCAATCAGCAAATGATTTCACACACTCAAAGACTGAACTTCAGACCAATTGGTTTTGTATAAAAATATTCTTTTAGTTATTTTATTTCCTAGAACCAAGCAAGCCTGGCACAGGTAAGTTGATAAATACTTTGCAGTAAATATACAGTTTGAAATGCAGTTGTAAATGTACTTTGAAATGGTTACAGTTTGAATTACTGGTAATGCAATACTGTGAAATGCTGTACATATACTTTGTATCGATTTTGCAATAAGAATTACAGGTAAGTTACTTTTACGTTACTTTTGAGATTACTTTTTAGATTACTTTTTCTACTCAGTGTGATATGCCTAGATATCACACTGGGACATTTCCTAGAGCAAAGGTAAGTAAAATCAGTTTTGCACAATTGTTATTTTTCAGGTTTCCGTACAAATCAACTCCACACTTAGAACATTTTTCAGAGAAAAACAGTCAATAAGTTCCTATGGAGAGAAATGAAGTTAACGGTTACCAGGTAAGTAATCGGTCTTTGGAGTTGAGCTTCTGGGGTTAGAAGAAGGGTTCCCACAGGGTCAAGGATGCACTCTCGTTACACCCTCAGCAGCACTAGGGCGGCCGGGTGCAGAGTGCTGAGGCCCAATGTTATCCAATGGGGGATAGGTGGCCTCCGGTTGGTGGCTGCTGGCAAGGAGGCCACTTGGGTGTAGGAGCAAAGCTCCTAGACTTTAGCTCAGGGCAAATGGGGAAACAAAGTAGCACCAAAGGTGCACCCTCAGCGGCACTAGGGCGGCCGGGTGGAGGGTGCTGTTTCGACGTCGGCCGCCCTGTTGGTTTCAATGGGGAACCTCTGGTTTGCAAAGCCACTGCAAGCTCGGGGACGAAGGTCTTTGGGATGCGACCACCACTTCGAGAGGTAAGTTGGGAAGTTAGGGGTTGGGTAGGCACCGTCAGTTTGGGCACACAAGGCCGTGGGGCGTCGGGTGCAGGGGTGCCTTTTGGGGTCGGATCTTCTTACCAGCTCCTGGTCGTGGTTGGGGGGACCTTCTGGATTTAGGCTGCAGGCGTCGGCTGGAGGCTTGAGGCAGGTCAGGGGTCGCCGGAGCTCGGGTCAGGATCGCCGGGGTGACCTCCTCGTGGTGTTTGCCCACTCGAGCTCGGGCCGTGGATGGCGGGTGCAGAGTGGGGCTGATCCGCGGTGTCCGGACGGAGCCAGAGGTTGCAGGTGAACAAATCCAGTGTTCATGGGAGACAAAGTCTTTGTGCTTGAAGGCAGGCAGGTCCTCCGGGGTTTTCGAGGTTGCTGGCTGCAGGACACACCGGGATTTCGCAGGAGCAGGTTCGAGGGGGAGACAGGCCGGTAGGGCTAGGGCCAAGTCAGTGGGCGTCTTCCTCTTGTTAGCTGCTGCACGGCTGTTCGGTCCTTTTTCTTCTTCTCGTTGCAGTTTCTTCTTGTCTGAGGAAGCAAGGTTCAGGGGTGCCCCTAAATACTAGATTTAGGGGCGTTACAGGTAGGTAAAAGGCAGGGACCAATGGGTCCCTTGCCTGGGGTGGGTACACCCCCTATTATGCCACCTTCCAGTGGGAGGGGGGCATGAGCCTATCCCTGGTTGGCTGAGTCCCCCCATCTTCAAGATGGCATGGACTGAGAGTTGTGCTTCACCTCGCCTCCCCCACCTGAGGGGTGGAGTTGGCAGAGGTGGGCACACCTCTCTTCCTCACTTGTTTTTCCCGCCAGTTCTCCTGCCCAAAGTGGGGGTCAGAACCAGTGGGGACCAGTTGCTGAGAGCAGCAAGTGGCCTGGGGAAGCTCACAAAGGCGGCAAGCCTTTGAAGCTTCCCCTTCGTGAACCCTGCCCATCTTGGGGGAGGAGGCTTGGCACCTCGTCCCAGGATGTGCATTGTTTCAGGCCCCAGAGAGCAGCAGGCTCTCGGCCCACGGGTAAAGAAACATGTCTGGTGGTGGCAGCTGAAAGCAGCCAATCAGCCTGGACACTAGAGGTGGGTTAGTTTTCAGGGGGCATCTCTAAAATGCCGTGTGCATTTTTCATTAAATCCCACACTGGCATCAGTGTGGGTTTAATGTGCTGAGAAGTTTGATACCAAACTTCTCAGTTTTCAGTGTAGCCATTATGGTGCTGTGGAGTTCGTAATGACAACCTCCCTGCACCATATACTCTTAATGGCAACACTGCACTTACAATGTCTAAGAATGGACTTAATTTCTGAAGTAACAAGAGCAACCCATATGTCCTGTGAACTGGGTATTACTATTAAGTAAAAAACAATGTTCACAAGGAACTCTTTTGGCAAAAACAATATACACTCTGTAAGAAGAGATGACTTGCTAGAATTAATCAAAAAAACACAACATAAGGGATAAACGGAAAGACCTTAGGGTGAATCAGTCAGACAATATTAAATAGGTTTAGAAGCCCACAAGACAATAGATCTTAGTCGTGCTCACTTCAGCCGAAGTGAGGGTAATTTTATTTTGCAATCAAAGCAGTAATAAGTACCACAGAAAGTAAGAAAATATTTAAAGTATATACATTATGTACAATCTAAACGTGATTTTATGAGCCCCAGTGGAGTGACCATAACCTAACAGTGGTGTAAGAAAAGTTGTAAGGTGACATAAGCGAAAAAAATGGTTATTGGAAGCATAAGGGAAGAGGAACCTTTAGAATTTATGATACATTGAATTGTATTAGTGTTTTTCAGGCTCTCTCTTTATGCAGTCGATGACGTTTCGACCCTCTCGCGATACGGGGTCTCTTCAGGACCGGAGTGCTGGGGACTAATAGAAGAAGGTAGGATAAGGATCGAGTGGTATATTACGGGAAATTAATCATGGTCTTATGGGCATGGTGAGCAGCAGCTTACCATATATGGAACGGAGTACACACGGATGAAGGTAATCCAAGGGCAGTTGTCAATTCAATTGTGGTCCACGAGAGAAGGGTACCTATTGATGGAAAATTAGTGAGGATGGCCAATCTCGACAAGGTGACTATACTTAGGGATTGGTAAGCATTAATAAGGCTTACCCGGTTAGAATAATTTTATGGCATACCAACACGGCGCCAGTTCCTTTGTCTGATGGCAGGGTATTACAGGTTGCTTAATTCGTGCGCATTAAGATGGTACCAGCCGGTCTGCTACGTCATTTAAGGAACCACCAGACTGTTTGTCAGTAAATTCACTTGGATAGGGACTAGCCTATAGGGTAAAAGGTGAAGGTCAATAACATAGCCCCGCCATGGATAGGAGTAAGGAGGATAAACAATCAGGTCATTAACTCACCCGATCTGGGCTGTGGTGCTCAGTAACTTTATTACTGTCGATATGGCCGTCACGTGCTGGGTAGTGTAAGGGGTAGATTCAGCGTAAGGATCACATCGTAAATTGTAACACCGAGTAAGGGAACTACACCTCTGGTCACTTACTTGAGGTATGTGTACTGACGTGAAGTCGAGCCGGGTCCTGTAGCGAGGACGTCTGGCGAGTACAGCGTTATATTAACGTGAACTGCCGTTCAATTGCCTGTTTGTACATGCGCAGAAGTGACTCTGCGTTATCCTATGTGTAAATACGGCGGCCATTATTAAAAGGGAATTTTAAAATGTGTCTATAACGGTGGACCAAGGGGATGGTATTTAAACAGTGTGAGTCGGTATTAATAGTTACACACAAGACAGTTGGATAATAGCGATTACGAGCAAGAACTGTGTAACAAATCGCGCATGCGCCGTATTCTCATAACATGAACCACGGCGGCCATTTCTAAGCGGGGTACCAGATGGAAGTGTCTATCATGGGATAGAGATATGCGGTGCAGTGGAGGTAACCTGCATTGATAAAATGTAACCCGGTGACTTAAAACGATAGTCTATCTAGGCAAGTTTTAATAAAAACATAATGAATCCTCGCAATCATTATTCAAGAGGATATGGTGCCTAAGTGGTATACATGCAGTGACATGGGATACGATCTCTTGGCATAATGGCAGTAATTCCATAGCAGTCGCGGTCAGGTTAGACACGGTGTGACCCGGTTTATAATCGATTAACATTAATGTAACTCAATGATTTAAAAACAGTGGTTGATCTAGGCATGTGTTTTTACTAAAACATAATGAATCTTCGCAATCCTCAATTATGAAGCTATGGTCCCCAAATGGTATACATGTTGTGACATTGATTACGATCGCTTGGCATATTGGCAGTAATTACATAGCGATCTCAGTCATTGATAGACAAGGTGTGACAGGTTATAATAGATTAGCAAGTTGGACATAGGCCTATTGTAAGCGCGATCATTGATATTAGGAGTACAGAATCGATCCGATATATACGGTGAGAGAACAAATTAAAACAAAAGATTTAATACAAAAGTATAAAAATAGATACCATCTGGGAGTATAAAGGCATAAGAGTGAATCAGGTTTAACACATTCGCGGTATACTATTTTCCAATCATATCTAATTTAGGAATCGCAGAGACGATTGGAAACCTTCAGTTATATACAAACATTAAGAACATTTGTGGGGACATAGTTTGGCAATCTGAGGCTTACATCTATTGTACCATCTGGTACACAGGTTCTATACGTGCTGGCAGTGTTATTTTAGGCTAATAAATCTGCGCCATTCCTCAAGGCTGTTTAAACCATTTCTGATGGAATCGCACTTCTCTATCCATTTACATTCTAGGGACTGTAGAATGAAGGACATGTTGCCTCCCCTGGGGGGTATTTTAGCTTTCTCAATAACTTGCCATTTAAGATCGTCAGCAGTGTGCGCTTTGTCCTTATAGTGCTGTACTAGGGGGGCATTCTATACTTGGCACCGTATTCTACTCCGATGCTGGCCTATTCTGGTCTTCACTGGTTGTGTGGTCTGTCCAATGTATATCAGACTACAGGGGCACCAAATGCAATAGATCACGTTGGGCTTTGCACAGTTAGTGAAATCACGTAATGTAATTTTTGTGTTTTCATGTGTGAAATCTTTAGTGTCAAAGGTCTGGTTGCATGCAACACAACTTCCGCATCTGTAGTGTCCAGTAACAGGCGGCAGGGACCACAGGCTTTGGATAGTGCTTTTAGGTTTCATTATACTAGTGTCGGAGTGTACCAGATGGTCCTTTATGTTCTTTCCCTTTTTGAACGAGAACATGGGTAGCTCTTGGCAGGCACTCAACGAGTTGAGTGTAGGCTAATGTTTTTTGATGGTTTTAGTAACCTGTGTGCTTAAAGGACAGAAGGTAGTAACACACACGCTTCTCTTAGGCTGGTCTTTAAATTTACTTGTTAGTAGTGCTTCTCGGGGACTGTACCAGGCCCTCTTCATTGAGGTTTTCACCAACCTTTTGGGATATCCTCTTTCGCGTAGTCTACTGCTTAAGATATTTGCCTCTATGAAAAAGTCCTCTTTCTCTGTGCAGTTGCGCCTGAGCCTCAGGAACTGCCCATACGGTAGTCCATCCTTCAGGGCCCTGGGATGGAAGCTGTTGTATTGTAGAAGTGTGTTTCTATCTGTGGGCTTGCGATAGAGGGTCACATTGAGCTGGTTGTTGCGGCATCTGATTAATAGATCAAGGAAGGGGACACTCTCTCTGTTCGAGTTGTAGGTAAATTTTAGCGCTGACTGACACTGATGTAGGTAATTCATGAATAAATCCAGGCTTCTTTCAGTGCTTACCCATATCAGGAAAATGTCGTCTATATAGCGCTTCCAGCACTTGATATTGTTGGAAAAAGGGTTGGTCTCGGTGCTGATAAAATTGTTCTCCAGGTCACCTACATAGAGGTTGGCCAGGTTGGGACAACGACTCTATATCCAATGTGACCAGTACAAGAGATACTGGTCACATTGGATATAGAATCGTTGTATACGAACATCCCACAGACTGACAGCATCAATGTTATTACAACTGTCCTAAATTCTCGTCCAGCATCTATGACAGTCCCCACGGAGTTCATCACTGGAAATTGCACTAACAATGAATTACTTCAGATTCAATATGAAATATTATCAACAATGCTCCGGAACTTCAATGGGAGCTATTTTTGCTCCCAACCTGGCCAACCTCTATGTAGGTGACCTCGAGAACAATTTTATCAACACCGAGACCAACCCTTTTCCCAACAATATCAAGTGCTGGAAGCGCTATATAGACGACATTTTCCTGATATGGGTAGGCACTGAAAGAAGCCTGGATTTATTCATGAGTTACCTACATCAGTGTCAGTCAGCGCTAAAATTTACCTACAACTCGAACAGAGAGAGTGTCCCCTTCCTTGATCTACTAATCAGATGCCGCAACAACCAGTTCAATGTGACCCTCTATCGCAAGCCCACAGATAGAAACACATTTCTACAATACAACAGCTTCCATCCCAGGGCCCTGAAGGATGGGCTACCGTATGGGCAGTTCCTGAGGCTCAGGCGCAACTGCACAGAGAAAGAGGACTTTTTCATAGAGGGAAATATCTTAAGCAGTAGACTAGGCGAAAGAGGATATCCCAAAAGGTTGGTGAAAACCTCAATGAAGACGGCCTGGTACAGTCCCCGAGAAGCACTACTAACAAGTAAATTTAAAGACCAGCCTAAGAGAAGCGTGTGTGTTACTACCTTCTGTCCTTTAAGCACACAGGTCACTAAAACCATCAAAAAACATTGGCCTACACTCAACACGTTGAGTGCCTGCCAAGCGCTACCCATGTTCTCGTTCAAAAAGGGAAAGAACATAAAGGACCATCTGGTACACTTCGACACCAGTATAATGAAACCTAAAAGCACTATCCAAAGCCTGTGGTCCCTGCCGCCTGTCCACTGGACACTACAGATGCGGAAGTTGTGTTGCATGCAACCAGACCTTTGACACTAAAGATTTCACACATGAAAACACAAAAATTACATTACGTGATTTCACTAACTGTGCAACGCCCAACGTGATCTATTGCATTTGGTGCCCCTGTACTCTGATATACATTGGACAGACCACACAACCAGTGAAGACCAGAATAGGCCAGCATCGGAGTAGAATACGGTGCCAAGTAGAGAATGCCCCCCTAGTACAGCACTATAAGGACAAAGCGCACAATGTTGACGATCTTAAATGGCAAGTTATTGAGAAAGCTAAAATACCCCCCAGGGGAGGCAACATGTCCTTCATTCTACAGTCCCTAGAATGTAAATGGATAGAGAAGTGCGATTCCATCAGAAATGGTTTAAACAGCCTTGAGGAATGGCGCAGATTTATTAGCCTATACTAACACTGCCAGCACGTATAAAACCTGTGTACCAGATGGTACAATAGATGTAAGCCTCAGATTGCCAAACTATGTCCCCACAAATGTTCTTAATGTTTGTATATAACTGAAGGTTTTCAATCGTCTCTGCGATTCCTAAATTAGATATGATTGGAAAATAGTATACCGCGAATGTGTTAAACCTGATTCACTCTTATGCCTTTATACTCCCAGACAGTCGCGGTCGGTGGAGGAGTGCCGGCCGGGCGGTGACGTGGGGCGGGGGAGGGGCAGGGTGGGGGGTAGCAAAGTATGGATTACGGACCTATACAGGTAAGTAAACATTTAAATCAATAAAACGAATTTCGTTGCGCGCACTGCATCGCATTTGGCGATGCAGTGCGCGCAACGAAATCGTTTCATTGATTTAAATGTTTACTTACCTGTATAGGTCCGTAATCCATACTTTGCTACCCCCCACCCTGCCCCTCCCCGCCCCACGTCACCGCCCGGCCGGCACTCCTCCACCGACCGCGACTGCTCCCAGATGGTATCTATTTTTATACTTTTGTATTAAATCTTTTGTTTTAATTTGTTCTCTCACCGTATATATCGGATCGATTCTGTACTCCCAATATCAATGATCGCGCTTACAATAGGGCTATGTCCAACTTGTTAATCTATTATAACCTGTCACACCTTGTCTATCAATGACTGAGATCGCTATGTAATTACTGCCATTATGCCAAGCGATCGTAATCAATGTCACAACATGTATACCATTTGGGGACCATAGCTTCATGATTGAGGATTGCGAAGATTCATTATGTTTTAGTAAAAAACATGCCTAGATCAACCACTGTTTTTAAATCATTCAGTTACATTAATGTTAATCGATTATAAACCGCGTCACACCGTGTCTAACTTGACCGCGACTGCTATGGAATTACTGCCATTATGCCAAGAGATCGTATCCCATGTCACTGCATGTATACCACTTAGTCACCATATCCTCTTGAATAATGATTGCGAGGATTCATTATGTTTTTATTAAAACTTGCCTAGATAGACTATTGTTTTAAGTCACCGGGTTACATTTTATCAATGCAGGTTACCTCCACTGCACCGCATATCTCTATCCCATGATAGACACTTCCGTCTGGGACCCCGCTTAGTAATGGCCGCCATGGTTCATGTTATGAGAATACGGCACATGCGCGATTTGTTACACAGTTCTTGCTCGTAATCGCTGTTATCCAACTGTCTTGTGTGTAACTATTAATACCGACTCACACTGTTTAAATACCATCCCCTTGGTCCACCGTTATAGACACATTTTAAAATTCCCCTTTAATAATGGCCGCCGTATTTACACATAGGATAACACAGAGTCACTTCTGCGCATGTACAAACAGGCAATTGAACGGCAGTTCACGTTAATATAACGCAGTCCTCGCCAGACGTCCTCGCTATAGGACCCGGCTCGACTTCGCGTCAGTACACATACCTCAAGTAAGTGACCAGAGGTGTAGCTCCCTTACTCGGTGTTACAATTTACGATGTGATCCTTACGCTGAATCTACCCCTTACACTCCCCAGCTCGTGACGGCCATATCGACAGTAAATAAGTTACTGAGCACCACAGCCCAGATCGGATGAGTTAATGACCTGATTGTTATCCTCCTTACTCCTATCCGTGGCGGGGCTATGTTATTGACCTTCACCTTTTACCCTATAGGCTAGTCCCTATCCAAGTAAATTTACTGCCAAACAGTCCGGTGGTTCCTTAATTGACGTAGCGGACCGGCTGGTACCATCTTAATGCGCCCGAATTAAGCAACCTGTAATACCCTGCCATCAGACAAAGGAACTGGCGCCGTGTTGTTATGCCATAAAATGATTCTAACCGGATAAGCCTTATTAATGCTTACCAATTCCTAAGTATAGTCACCTTGTCGAGATTGGCCGTCCTCACTAATTTTCCATCAATAGGTACCCTTCTCTCGTGGACCACAATTGAATTGACAACTGCCCTTGGATTACCTTCATCCGTGTGTACTCCGTTCCATATATGGTAAGCTGCTGCTCACAATGCCCATAAGACCATGATTAATTTCCCGTAATATACCACTCGATCCTTATCCTACCTTCTTCTATTAGTCCCCAGCACTCCCGTCCTGAAGAGACCCCGTATCGCGAGAGGGTCGAAACGTCGTCGACTGCATAAAGAGAGAGCCTGGAAAACACTAATACAGTTCAATGTATCATAAATTCTAAAGGCTCCTCTTCCCTTATGCTTCCAATAACCATTTTTTTCGCTTATGTCACCAACAACTTTTCTTACACCACTGTTAGGTTATGGTCACTCCACTGGGGCTCACAAAATCACGTTTAGATTGTACATAATGTATATACTTTAAATATTTTCTTACTTTCTGTGGTACTTATTACTGCTTTGATTGCAAAATAAAATTACGCTCACTTCGGCTGAAGTGAGCACGACTAAGATCTATTGTCTTGTGGGCTTCTAAACCTATTTAATATTGTCTGACTGATTCACCCTAAGGTCTTTCCGTTTATCCCTTATGTTGTGTTTTTTTGATTAATTCTAGCAAGTCATATCTTCTTGCAGAGTGTATATTGTTTTTGCCAAAAGAGTTCCTTGTGAACATTGTTTTTTACTTAATAAGAATGGACTTAGACACTGTAGGGGTACAGGGCTCATGCACCTGTACCCTCACCACTGGTATAGTGCACCTAGCTAGAGGGGTGACTGATCTCTGCCAGGGCAGTGGGTTGTAGGCATGGCACACAGAGATGTGTGCCATGTCGACTCTTCACTTTGTTCTGCACCAAAACACGCAGCCTGCAAAGGCAGTGTGTGTGTGTGTAAGGGTACAGGACCTCTAAGGGTGGCACAATAAGTGCTGCAACCCTTAGAGGCCTTCTCTGGTCACAATGCCCTGGGTACCTGTGGTACCATTTACCAGGGGCTGACCTGTGGCCAGAGATGCCAATTGGGTTTAGGCTTCAATGCAGTTTTAGGGATAGAACATATGCCCTAGGTACCTGATTAGCAGGAGCCCAGGGCACACTCAGTCAAAGCACATCAGCAATTCAGCAAAAAGTGGGGGCAACCATGCAGAAAGAGGGCACTTTCTCACAGTGAGTCGGGAGTGTTGTGTTCTGGGTTGTCTAATCATCTGTAGCTTCGTGATTATGTAGGAGAACGAATGAGACACTATGTCTAGTCGGTTTTGGAATTTTGGGTACTGAGGTGGTAGGAAGGCTCAGCTCCTATACATCGAGGTCCTGTTTTCCTGCGCATAGTTCTGTGTATGTGCAGAATCCCCGCAACATGGCGCTGCCAACGTTTGGTCTGGTACTTATCTGCGAGACTCCTGAGTAGTGCTTGTGCTTGTCCACAATCCCCTCACATCTGTTTCCGGAGACAGTTGTGACGGTGCAGCCTCCTATATTGTAAAGCTATAGGATTTTCAAGCTTGAATTCTAAAAGGTCTTTCTCTAACCCGGTGTTGCGCTGTCAAGAGTAGGTTGTTTCACGTTTTTTCTTTCATTATGGCAGTCGCCATAGCACCTCCGAACCGCGCTCCAGTCACCGCTTATTTGACTCAATATGGAGTCCCTAATGGTGGTGCTGATCTTATTTTTGTTGTTGAGGCGGATGCGGCACACCGCTTCGAGGTGTTTTATACTTGGGTAACCTTCCCGGCAGCGGATGGCTCAGATAACTTCTTTCATAAGTATACTGCCACTGCGTTACTGCGGGATTATCGTCCTTATCGATCTCTTGAGGTTCCGTTAACAGCTTGGCAACACACTATATGGTTTAATGGCGCCCTTCCTCACCCTATTACAGCGGTCCGTTTAGGTCCCTTATCGATTGATGGGGCCACGTGGCCCGTTTTGGTTGGGTATGCCCCACACCCAAATTGTCTTAATGCTACAGTCGCAGAGCTACGCGTATTGAATACTTCGTTAATACGTGTACATAGAGCTGTTATACAGTTCATGTCGCACAACATGCAGGTGGGACCACCTGGAGTTGCTGCGCAACCACCGGGGCCCGGTGGTGTAGTTATCAGTCCTATCATGGTTAATTCGGTGATGGACAAGCATCAGCAAAATAAGGACGAACTTATTGGCTTGCTGAAAAATTTGGGCAACTTGAATCTGTTTTTCCAAATACTACACCTGTGGAGAAGCACAGGATTCTGACCATGAGCTTACCTAAAGGCCTTGTTCCTGAATTGACTGATTGTAACACTTGGGGTAGAGTGTTTGCAGCGGTATATTCAATGTGTTTTGGCACTCCCTCAATGACCGTTCTCCCTTCCGTGATAAAGCGGGTTCAGGATGAACATAGGGCTGAAGCGGCCCTGGAGTTGGGGATGAGACTGGTGGGGGTGTTCGATATTGTTTGCGATATGATCCTTGCTAATGTGAAGGGTGAAGCTGTAAGCTTACAAGTGGCACAACGCTTGGAGGCTGTTGCTGACGCAGACAAACAGCGTGAATTGCCAAAGATTATTCCTAAAGCTTATAAAACCTTAGGGCGCAATAGTCTGGGAATTAAGCCTTTTACTCAAACTCAAACTCAGACTCAACAAAAAGCCCAGACTGATAAGGATGGGTGCCCGTTATTTCCTAAAAAGAACTGGAGAAATAAAAAACAGGGGCAGCAACAACAGAAGCAAGGTTCGCGTGGTAGTTCACCCACACCCGAATCTTCTGAGCGTACTTATGATTTGCGCGACCGCGCGAAAATTAAGACTCCTGATCGATTTCAAATCCCCGACCAGCGCTCTCCTCGTTCTTTACAGGACACATCGGACTCTCGAGTCGGTGGTGGGGAGCGCCAGGCTCGCGGCAAAGGTCCTGCCGTTCCGCAGGGACGGGATCAACCTCGCCAGTTTGACGTGAAAGCCAAACAAGAGGGACTGCCTCGTTTTGGACCCCCGTATCAAAAGAAGAAAGTTTCTGCTTTGACAGCGAAATATGCCTCAGACGGTGAGGACGCTACTCCTAGACTGGACATGACTAGTTGGCAGTCACGCCGTGGGCACACACGCTGAGCTGCCGGGCGTTGGACTGTCTCCAGTTAAAGGCTAACTGTTGTATGGTCACTGGTTTTTACTTGCAGCCTGTTTTTATTTGTCTTAATCTGGCACCTTGCACTTAGTAGTTATTTGCACAGACTGTTTGGCTCTAAGCAGTCTGTTTTAACTTTCACCAACGCAGCTACGCGCACATTTTATTTCATTTTTAAACTGTGGCGTTTCACTTAGTTTTGGTCTTCTACCTGCCATATCAGTCCCTGCCCTGGTCCGCCGCGGCTGTGGTGCTGTTTGAGCGGAGGGCGGGACTTGAATTGAGCACCCACTTCCGCCTTCACGTCCGTTCTCGGAAGTCGGCGGTCTAGTTCTTTGCACAATTGCCTCTATTTTAGCCGCATGCTGCAGCGGACGCGCGCAGTGGGCGCGCCGCCGGCGCGCCAAGGGCAAGCCCGTCTGCGCCCGTCCGCGCACGATCCGCACACAGTGCCAGCCATCTTGCAGGTATTTACCCAGATGACGCGAGTTGCCCACCAACACAGTATTCCAGGGAGACTCAACTGCATCTTAGACCTACAGGTAAACCCTGCTTGAGCACCCCCTATGACCCACACCTGATTCTAGGGAAAAAAGCATGTCCCCATTGCACAATTGAGCTTCACAGTCTTCCCCTACCTCAAGCAAGATGCTGGCGCACCAAGCAAACAAACCTTGACACTAGTCATAATATAACTCACTGTCTACTCCTCAACACAAGATCTCTCATCAAAAATGCCCTAGCATTTCATGATCTCATGGAGGAGTACGCTATCGATATAGCCTTCATTACAGAAACCTGGGCTGACCCCTCGTCTGAACCAGATCTTCTGGGGGCCCTTCCCGAGGGCTTTAAAATCTATAGGAAATACAGAGTTGGGAAAAGAGGGGCGGGTATAGCGCTTATAGCTAGAAATGGTCTCAATATTCAGTTCAATTCAATCCCTGATTTCACTGAAGGCAAAGTAGCCACCTTTAAAATCAGGCTCGATAGCCAGAACACCTTTAATGGCACTCTTATCTATCGTCCACCACTAGCTAAACCCAATTTTTTAAACTCCATAGGCCAGCTCCTTGAGCCCAAAGCAAAATTACCCAACTTTACTATGCTTGGCGATTTTAATTTTCACCTCGAAAACTCTACAGACACAGATACCGAGGCCCTCTTAGATCATATGGCCAGTGTAGGACTCAATCAACTGGTTAAGGAAGCAACTTACTCGGCGGGGCACTGCCTTGATGGAATCTTTTCAGATCACCCTAACCTTTTATGGAATAAAGCCCTACCACTCATCTGGTCAGACCATAGAGAAGTATTGTTTAAAATTTGCTTACTACCTAAAAAGTCCACCTATGTACCCAAGAAAGCTCTTAGCTCCCGGCCTTGGCATAAGATTGAGGGAGATGAATTAAGCAAGACACTACTAGGCTCTCGCAAATATACCCCTGCGAACCTGGATGAGGCAGTGATGAGCTATCACTCCTGGATTCAACATGCGGGGCAACAGTTAGCCCCCCCAACTACACGGCACCCCACCAGACGCTCTGAACCTTGGTTCAATAAGTCTCTGAAAGCGCAAAAACAGACCTGTAGGAAACTTGAAAGGAAATGGAGGATAGCCAACAATGCCCAAACCAAATCAGAATCCAGACTGGCTATGCAAATTTATAAGCAGCTCATTCTGAAAGCCAAATCTGATTTTATTAAAGAAAATATTGAAGCATCTAATGGCTGTGCTAAAAAATTGTTTGCTACGGTGAAAAAACTCTCCAAGCTTCCTGAAATCCAAAGTCAGGGCAATAGCCAGCAATTCTGCAACAAGCTAGCAAATGCCTTTCAACTAAAAGTCAATCAAGTCTTCAACACCTTCATTCCCCAAGCCAATCTGTCTGCACCCACAGAAAAAACCCCAAGTGCTAATCCAGCCCCTCAAGCTAACACAGCTAGCCCTCCCACCACCATATTATCTATGTTTCCGCCAATCTCACTTGACCGTACTATCGAATTATTCTCCTTAGTTAAGTCAGGATCCCCCTCTGATCCCTGCCCTCCCAAAATCTTGCATCTGGTCCCGGAAATCGTGGCATCTGCTCTCTGGCCTATTTTTAACCTTATGATCACTTCGGGGGCCTTTCCCACCGACTGGAAAGGAGCCTCTATATTGCCACTCCTGAAAAAGCCAAATTTGGACCCGGATGACCCCTCCAGTTACAGACCGATCTCCAGGATACCGTTTCCTGCTAAAATTATAGAAAGATATCTAAACGAGGAATTGTCCGCCTTCCTCGCGGAAGGTGATATCCTAGACCACTCACAATTTGGCTTCCGGGCCCACCACAGCACTGAGCTGGCCCTAATTGCAGCTACGGAGGAACTTAGGCTAACCTTTGATAAAGGTGGGAGCGCTGCTCTTATCCTTTTAGATCTCTCAGCAGCATTCGACACTGTCAACCACGACGTGTTGGTTGAACGTCTTGCCTCGCTGGGAATCAGGGACAAAGCACTCCTCCTACTCAGATCCAGGACACAATCAGTGGCACTTGACCCATTTGTCTCCCCGGACTTCTCACTCCCTTGTGGAGTGCCTCAGGGCTCATCGTTGAGCCCCACTCTTTTTAATCTATACGTCACCCCGCTGGCCAAACTGATAAGAACCTTTGGATTCACGCTGGTGTCTTATGCGGACGACACACAAATCATAGTGTCCATCAACAGCTCGTCCGCAGACACTGCGTCCCGGTTCAAAAGCTGTATGAGCCACATAGGGAAGTGGATGCAGACAAACTGTCTTAAACTTAACACTTCAAAAATGGAAGTTATGCTTTTTGGCAACACACCTATTGTCTGGTCAGACAGCTGGTGGCTAAGTCACATGGGCCTTCCCCCAACACCAGCTGACAGGGTTAAGAACCTTGGAGTTCTGTTTGACTCCAGGCTCTCCTTCGAGTCCCAGATCAATCACACCAAAGCAACTTGTTTTTTCATCCTTAAAACCCTGAAAAAAATACTTCCATTCATCCCATTAGAGCTCAGGAAAACAGTGGTCACAGCCTTGATTGGTTCAAGACTGGACTACTGCAACGCCCTTCTTACCAGTGCAAGCAAGCGTAGTCTACAAAAACTGCAAACTACGCAAAATGCCGCTGCCAGAGTTCTGCTTGGGCTTACTCGCTTCGACTCCAAGGCTCTCGCAGAGCTACATTGGCTGCCCATTATTAAGCGCATCCAGTTTAAGGCCTTGTGTATTGCATTTAAGGCCACACATGGCAAGGGCCCACGACAACTGTCGCAACTCTTCAGACCTTACATCCCAGGCAGATCACTAAGATCGTCTAACAGTGGCAACTTATCTATCCCCAAGATTTCAAAAGTAAAATGGGGAGGCAAAAGTTTTTCCTACACCACTGCTAAACTTTGGAACTCCTTGCCCACTTGCCTGAAAAACGAACATAACCTGCTTCAATTTTGGAAGCGCTTAAAGACCTGGCTGTACTAATGGCACCGTTCTAAAAATGACTGTCTTCTGGTGTATCCAGTGCCTAGATACCTCCGGGTTATATCTCGCTTTATAAATCCCTCATTTCATTTCATTTCATTTCATGGGCAGTGACTCTGCTCGACAGCGCAGCGGAGGTTACCATAGTGCGGGAGGCACTGCGTCCCTGTCTGGAGGCGACAGCAACTGATACTTTCATTACAGTAGAAACGGCTGATACTCGAGTTGCCCCCCCGGATAGACTCTATGAAATTGTCTTACAAATTGAAGGTGATATACAGCGTACAATTACGGCGGTGTTCTGGGAAAATCTGACCTCCTCATATGACATTTTGTTGGCGGAGGCTGATTGGCCTCCCCCTTTTGTGTTAGCTGCTTCTAGAGGGGAGGACGTGATACTTCCGAGTTTTTCGCGTTACGTCCCTGAGGAATATGCAAAGGCTTATGCATCTGAGTGGGCATTGGCCCTTGCCCCGGCTGTGTACCGTAATCAGATGGGCTGGGATAGAGATTCACCGGAGCATGAAATACCGTTACGGTCTATGCCACAACTGCAATATCCAATTAAGCGCGAGGCAAAGGCTCACGTTTGTGGCATTCTGACACAATTGGAATATCAAGGAGTAATTGAATCTTGTGTATCACCGATGAATAATCCTCTTTTTCCGGTATCGAAACCGGACGGTTCTTATCGCATCGTATTGGATTATTGAAATTTAAATAGTCATTGTCTTACGTTTGCCGTACTGAACACACACAGCTCTGCGCTGGTGAACAACCTTGTTCGTAAAAAATACAAAACAGCTTTGGATATTTCCAATGGTTTCTACAATCGCAACTTGGCTCATGAGAGCCGTGACCTGACAGCATTTAGCGCCGTCGGAAATCAAAAAAGGTTTCGGAGCTTGCCTATGGGGTATGAGAACAGCCCCGGGGCTTTTGCTGCACGTGTTGTGTCTTTGTTGCACAGCATAGATCCGGATGCGTTCTCGTACATAGATGATATTTATCTTACGGACGATGAGCTGATGCCGCATCTTGTCCGAGTCGACCGAATTATTCTGTCGTTTGCCGACTATGGATACAAATTCAATTTTGCAAAATCACACATCGCTTGTTTTGCGGTTCTCTTTTTGGGCTACGAGCTTGATAATGAAGGTAGGGGTCTAGCCCCCCACTTTCTGGAGAAATGTGCACAATTGCAACCTCCGTCTACCCTGAAGAAGCTTCATTCTTTGCTGGGATTTTTGAATTTTGGGAGGACATACATTCCTCATTATGCCCAGCGTATCAAACCGCTCTATGCGTTGATACAACCTACTTATTCATGTGCCTGCTGGCTTCCGGAACATTCCTCTATTCTACAATCTTTACAGTCAGATTTGCTGGCGACTAACTACTTGTTGACGCGTGATAATTCCACGAACCTGGTAATTCGTATTGTACCGGGGACGGTGGGTTTCACTTACTTGACGTTCAAGGAGGGAGACACAGTACCAATTGCATACAAATCACATTTGTACACATCGGCTGAAATGCGTTTTTCGAATGTTGAAAATGTTTTGACTGCGGTCCAAATGGCGATTCTGAAAGAACGCTCGCTGGCGAAGGGAAAACGCATTCTTATGCTCACACCCCTCCCTGCTTTAGAAGCAGTGACTTAGGCGAGTGTTCCGAACTCTAAGGCTTTATATCCTCGTTGGATACAATGGGCTACTTCTTTGACATCGTCGGATGTCACGTTCATCTTTGATCCTGCTCTTCAGACACAGGAGTTTTTACAGTATGAACACGTTCATCCTCCTCTGTTGTTGTTGCTTCCTTTGGATCAGTACAAATGTATCATTTATACCGATGGCTCGATTCAACCGGCCGTCGGGTCCAAGCACGCTTATTCAGCGGCTTGCGCTATTGTGGCTGGTTCAATTGTTGATGGAGAATTTAAGTCTTCCATAGTGCATACCCAGGCACTTGGAGACCGTACAGCACAATTGGCGGAGCTGCATGCTCTTATTCTAGCTCTTGAGTTTGCTGATCCTAATGTGCATACTCTTATTGTGTGCGATTCTTACTACTGTGTTCAGTCTTTTAATGACAACTTATTCTTTTGGTCTCAGAATGACTATCGAGACACTAAAGGCAGTGCAATAAAGCACAAAACACTTTGGGTTCGAGTGGCGGAGCTTAAAGAACGTCTGCCACTCACACACGTTATACATACTCTTGGCCATAAGCGTGTGGGCGCACATGCTGTTGGTAATTCTTTGGCTGACGAGGCAGCCAAGTCTGCAGTAGCCACGTGTTCCGTTGTAGCAGTTACAAGGTCCATGACTAAGATAGATAATGACATTTTGGCAGCTATAGCTGCTACTAGGGATGGAACTGCATATCTGTAGGGCTTCCCTTCAAAGTATTCTTATCATATATCTCCCGAACAAGTTCCTTATGCTACAATTCCGTCCGTTGGGGATCGGCTGATTCCCAACATGGACCACAGACTGGCTTTGATCATAGCCGCACACGAAGGCATGGCTTCTGCACATGCCGGGGTGTCAGCAACAGTTTCTATTTTACAGCAACGTTACTGGTGGCGTGGTTTATATAAACAAACCCGTAATTATGTGCTTTCTTGTGTCATATGTCAGCAAATCAAACCCTCTACGGTTTCACGGCCACCACAAACACAGCTATGTATTTCCAGTCACCCATTTGGCTGTGTATTTGATTTGATTTTAAATTTGTAAAGCGCAGCAATTACCAAAAGGTGTCAAGGCGCTGTAGATCACTGTCCAGAAACACCAGCTCATAGGCAAAATAAGATATCTATAGGGAGAATAACCATGTCTTAAGAGCCTTCCTGAAAGGCAGGAGATGGGGAATGGCTCTTATGTTTAGTGGAAGGGTGTTCCAGAGTTTGCTAGTGGACGTAGAAAATGCTCTGTCGCCCCATTTTTTTCTTTTAGTTCTTGGCACCGTGAGTTGTAGTTGAAGTGAAGAATGAAGGGGTCTAGCTGGGAGATACCCGCCAAACATAGTTTTCAATCTTGCAGGGTATGGGAGGTGAAGGGCCTTATGGACCATGCAGAGAGATTTAAATCTAATGCGTTTATTAATTGTGAGCCAATGTAGGGACTCCAGTCCCTTTGCAGTGGACTGCCCCTTGGGTATGCCAAGGACCAGTCTCGCCAATGCATTCTGCAAAACCTGGAGTCTGTACTGCGTGTTCTTATTTGAGTCCAGATACAGTGAGTTACAATAGTCGAGTCTGGACATTACCAGGGCAAAGGCAATTCGCTTGCGAGCAGACTGTTGAATGAATGGGAAGATTTTCTTGACCATCCTAATAATCCATGTGCAGGTTGTTGTGGTACGATTTATTTGGGCATTGAAATTAAGTTCTGTGTCCATCAATATTCCAAGATTCTTGGCCATTTTTCCCGGGATAGGGCATGTTCCCAGGGAGTGTGGCCAGCAATGCAGTTCCAGCTTAATGTCCCTGGGCCGAAGATCATTACTTCCGTCTTGTCCCCATTAAGTTTTAAAAAATGACATGACATCCATTCTGCCACTTTGGTCATGCAGCTAGACACATTCTCTGCTATTGAGAGTGATTTTTTGGGGATTGACACCATGATCTGAGTGTCATCTGCATATGACACTACCTCCATTCCAAAAGAATGGATTGTTGCCTCTAAGGGTGCTACATAAAGATTAAAGGATGAGTAGAAATGCTGAAGCTTCACCCTTTGGGATCTATCCTTGAGGAAAGAGGACAAGAGAGCTAACGCTTGATAAGAAATGCTAAGGCCTTGGAGCCTATTCAGCAGCAGGGTGGGAGAGATGGTATCAAATGCGGCTGATAGGTCCAGGAGTATCAGCGCTACCCCTTGTCCCTCGTCAACTCGATGCCTAATACAGTCCGTGGCTGAAATGAGAGTAGTCTCCGTTCCATGGTGGTTCCTGAAACCAAACTGGGAGTCATCAAACCAGTGTTGCTTTTCCGCAGTATGCATCAAGTGGGTATTAAGGTGCATTTCCAAGATCTTTGCTGGGATAGGAAGCAGAGAGATCGGGCGGTAGTTCTTACAATCCGTACTATCCAGATTCGTTTTTTTAAAAAGAGGCCTGATGATAGCTTGTTTCCAGCTATGAGGATAGGACCCAGAAATGATCGTATTGTTCATTACTTTACAGAGAGGGTTGGCTATAGTATTTGCTACCCTGTGAAGGACTGCTGGAGGGCAGGCATCTAGGGGTGATCCTGAGAATGTTTTCAGAAGGTATTGTTCAGCCAGCTCAGGAGAGAGTAAGGGGAACACCGAGAGACCTTTACTCTCTTGGTTTAAATCCGACTGGTAGCGATTGGCTGCGTAGGCGTAGTAGTGGTTAAACCAAAATCTGTGTAAATATCCATAATCTTGGAGTGGAAGAAAGTTGCTAGTTGGTTACAAAATACTTGGGAGCTCTCTGGCACCGTATTGTGATGCGAGGCCGAGAGCAATTGCACTAGCCTGAAGAGTTCTTTGGAGGAGGGGGCATTTTGATTTAATGGGTGCAATACTTGTATTTTTCTTCCATTAGTGCGAGTTTATATTCCTTAATATCCCTTTTATATGCCATTCTTTCCTGTTCATCTAGGGATTTTCTCCATGCTCGTTCTTGATGACGACATGCTTGTTTAAGCACCCTGAGTCTATCGTTATACCAAGGTGATGAAGGGAAGCGCCTTTTATGAACGATTGTCTTCAGAGGAGCAAGTTTATTGGCTGCAGTTTCTAGCCATGCAGCGAAGGCCTCCGCCCTGCTATCAGAATCATCTTGGATTACACAGGGTATGCTGTTTAACGTTCTGGCTAGAGTCTCGGCCGAGACTCCTTTCCAGTTTCTGAATTTGGCCATAGGACGAGGAATTCTGTTATTTCTGGTTGCCGGGAGGGGGCCAAACTCAAAGGCGACTGCGCTGTGATCTAACCAACAAATGGGGATAATTTTTTGATAAACTACTCTGGTATCATTAGTAAAAATCCCATCCAAAGTGTGACCTGCCTTATGTTTGGGGGCTAATACTAATTGTGACATTCCAAAATTAGCAAGGGTTTCTAGAAGGGTGCTTGTGTCTTGGTTGGTTGCCTCTTCTAAGGGAAAATTAAAATCAGCCAGGATGGTCAACCATCTCTCTGCTAAAAAAGGTTCTAGCAGGCGTTTAAGTTCCATGAGGAACGGAGGTCTGGGACCTGAGGGCCTATAGATCAGCAGCCCACCAAACAAACAAGTGGCTGAGGTAATGAGTTTGAAATGTAGGACTTCACAGGTTTGTAGGTTGAAGTCTGATTCTATCAGACATTTAAAATGAGATTTAAAAATAACGGCCAGGCCTCCGCCCGAACGTCCCACCCTGTCTACCCTCTGGATAGAATAATTAGCCGGGATTGCATCTGCTAAGTCCGGCCCAGATGCATTGTTGGCCCAGGTTTCAGTAATGAGGACTCAATCCGGTTCCAAGTTTGCTAAAAGAATAGAAACTTCAGCTTGTGTTTAAAGAGGGAATGGGCGTTTAAAAGAAAGCCATTATATCTCACTCCTTCAGGGCAGGAGTTACCAAGGTTTTTGGAGGGTTTAATTACCCTGCACGGCATGGTGTTTGGACATAAAGGCACACTGTAGCCACAGGAGATGCATACCTGTTGATGCTGGTAACATAGGTTATCAATGGGGATGGTAGCACAGGGGCAGTGATTCCCACTTCCTCTGACCTTAAGCGGGGTTTCTCTAGAGTAGCTAACGCGGACTACCTGTTCCCTAGCACAAAATCCAGGGTTCCGGGCGCTGGGCACTGTCGGGACGCAGACGGGAGCAGATGGGCTTGCCTTTGGCGCGCCAGCGGCGCAGCCGCTGCGTGCGTCTGCTGCACGTCTGCGTACCCATGGGGATTAAGTAGAAGAGTCTTAAGGGACACTAGAGCGCTAACTGCAGGTGTTTACCTCCCCTCTCCGAGACTGGAAGTGTCTCGAGTATCCTGTTTCCCTCCGCATCAATCGAGCCGATCACTGCGGTCCATTGACTTCTGATACTGCATATAAATATATTTTTGTTTCAGTTGATTCGTGCATTAGATTCCTATGGGTTTGGCCACAACGCAGCGCTGATGCTCGAAATGTCATTAGAGATTTGCGTGTCTTTGTCGGGACGTTTGCCTGTGGCACCTTCCATTCTGACCAAGGTACAGCCTTCGCCTCTAAGGCTTACAAGGACGCGATGAAGTCTTTGGGGGTGCTAGTGCAGTTTTCGTCTCCATACAGGCCTGAGGGCAATTCTATAGTGGAGCGAATGAACCGTGAGTTAAAGCAATCTTTGACAGCTAGTGTCTTAGGTACTGGCAGGAACTGGCTGGCCCATTTGTATGGAGTTCAACGTGCACTCAATCTCCCTAGAAGATCTCTGGGTGGGTGGACCCCATACGAAATACTCTTTGGCATTAAAATGTTTGTGCCAAACCTTGATAGTCTAGACGTTGTGGCGGCTGCCACAACCTTTAACGTAGATAACCATTCTACTATGTTACAGGACCTACGAAAGACCCGTGACAGCTACGCAACTGAACATTTGCCCTCTTCCAATGACAACGCAATGCTGATTCCGGTCGCCAGCTGGCTTCCTAAGATTGGAGATCTGGTACGAGAAAAGCTGGAGAACAAAAAATAATTTGGTCCCTCTTATCGTGCACCGGTCCCAGTACTTGGATTGAAGGGTACTCGTACAGTGATACTACCTTTCGCCTGGTCGTGACCTGGTCGCAAAGAAAACAGATACATTTCAGTCGACAATGTCCAACTACACCGTCTGGCCGATTCTGAATAGTGTAACTCCTGAAGTTTCATGCAACGCTATATCTTTGAATCCGGTGCATTCATCCTCTTCGAATAATCCACGTGTAGTTGAGGGTGAGATGGAAACCACTATTGACCTTTTGCCTGTTCAGCCTCCATCCTCTTCCAACGCAGAAGTCGAGTATGCTTATCCTGCGGATGAGTCCCACATTGAAGTCCCGAACAGTCCTCTACAACATCAAGCTGATGCTGCGCTACCACCTTTAATGAACATGGGAGCAAGCGGTTATTTTGGGGACCGTAGGAGCTTGTCTTATGACTCTTCCTCCTCGTCTTCCTCTTTGGCACTTCCACCGACAAAAACAAGTATTTTCATCTCTTGGTTCAAAAAGACTTACCTGGTTCCGCCCTGGACCTACATCTGGTTGGTACTTATCCTGATTTTCCTCTTCATGTCGATTGCATTTGTGACAGTATTTTTCTTGCTCCTCAATGGTCATTATTTGCCGGAACGCTCTGCTGTGAAGTTGGTCGATGGAATTCTGGCTCCCCATACATTGTCCCATATCATGAAACGTGATCAAACCCTTGTGAACATTTCGGCTTTTCCGGTTGCAGATGGCATCGTTTGGGATAAAGTAGCATTCGAAATTCACGGTCCGACCGAAGTCCTCAAGATACCATACGTGTTTCGCGTTTCATTAGGGGATGTGGTAACACCGGACATACATTCCGATGATTTGGATGTACAAGCAGTACATTCCTTGTTTTCAGATTTAAAGTATTATGCTGCTTTTGATGCTGAAGATTTATATTTAAATTCCTCCAACTATGCCGATTTATTCTGTTATCAACACTATGGACATCATTTCTTACACAAAACAAACACGTTAAGACCTGTTTTTAATTACCTCAGAAAATTGCCTCAAACTGAACTCAAATAAAACAGAAGTTCTACTCTTCGGCAGAGACACATCGTTCTGGTCCTCAGAATGGTGGCCCGTGGAGCTGGGGATCCCTCCCTCCCCAGTCACTAAGGCAAAAAATCTAGGAGTCATCATTGATACCCCCTTATCTTTTTCACATCATGCAAAGATGCTCACTTCGGCAATCTCTTTCACCTTGAAAATCCTAAGGAAAATTCTTCCATTTATCCCATCAGAATTACAGAAAACAGTGGTAGCAGCTTTGGTTTTATCTAAACTCAATTACTGTAACGGGATATTGGTTGGAGTAAACAAATCAGTAGTGGCAAAATTGCAGGTACTCCAAAATTCTGCAGCTCGGCTGCTCTTCGGCCTAGCCAAATACTCATCGGCCAGACAGGCTCTTAACATCTTGCACTGGCTGCCTGTGGAGAAGCAAATTAAGTTTAAGGCACTTTGCATCGCCTTTAAGACCTTGCCTAACCTTGGTTCTGTTTATTTAACAGATCACTTCCAATGGCATATTCCAGCACGTACACTCGGTCTGCCTCTCTGAAGCTCGTGAAAGAACCTAAGTTCCGCCTTCTCAGATGGGGTGGTAAAAGCTTCACACGTGTCACATCCAGATGGTGGAATGAGAGGCCAATAAAGTTAAAAAACTCCACTGACTTACTCTCCTTTAGGAAGGGACTTAAAACATGGCTTTATACCCTATAACCTCTCTTAAACAACCGGGTCGTACATCTCTCAGTTGTCTATGTGTTGAGCTGCAAGCGCCTAGACGCCCTCTGGTAGTAGCGCGCTATATAAATATATAAATAAATAAATAAATAAAATAAAAATAAATAAATTACACGCAATGGGAACATTGTCCAACTCTCTTACAGGGGAGTTCTAAAACCCTTAGGGATAAGTTCACCTATTTCACTGATTATAATACGTCTAATCCAGTATCCTATTTCTTTAAATTGCAATTGTCACCTCAATCCAAATTTATTCTGACACACACAAAATTAATCTATTCCAATTCCTTTAGAACTGAATTGGCTATACAGGGTTATGATCATTGGAGGGATACCATTGATTTGAAATCAGTTTGGGGCACTAAAGACTTGGCAGGTTCGGGGAACTGAAGCTTTGCATCGTGCCTGCCTAATTCCGACTCAAATATTGTTTTTAAATGACACAGTGCACCAAACTACTTGATTTGGCCTGGCAACTGCCAAAAATGTAAATATCCCGTCCATTCGGTTATTGGCGGAGTATGATAATTGGCGTACAACAACAAATTATTCAATCGATTTATTACAAGCGCTGTTTCGAAATGACAATTTCAATGTCTCTGAAACTGACCCGTCCGGATGGTTGTTATGGCAAACCAATTCAAATGCATGTCAGCTGCGTTTTTATAATGCAACGCCTGGTTTCACACAAACTAGACCAGATCCTTGTTATCCACATTCGCATTCCGTCACCACATATTCTGTGGGAAAATTGTGCCAACAATGGTTGGAACATTCCACTTTGTCGTCAGTAAAACAACACCTGTCACTCTTGTCGAGCGAAATCAATTTGGCTGATTTTATCGTAGGTCCTAGGATCCCTAGAACAAAAAGATTCATCTATGCAGCTTACAATGAGGTATGGAAACTTTCGCAGATGGAAGCAGCGTTCAGTCTGCGCCAAATTGACAAAGCAAATTTAGAAAAAGTCCTTGCAGTAGTCGACAATAGCATAAATACACTGTCTTCTCGCATTTGTGCTTTAGATAATATTGTTTCATCTGTTATTGATATTGTTCAAAGTGATGTATCTGTATTATATCATGGTCAAAATCAATTACGATCTGGGATTCAGTTTGCATGGACGTTACAGACTCTTAAAATGGGAAAAGTACCTTGGGATTATTTGAATGCTTCTGCTTTGTTCTTACCATTTAATCTGACTGATAAACAGAGATTTTTGTCCATGAAAGTTGCTACATATACACTCTTACACATTGAACAATTAGAACACCTGCCATTCTCTGTGGCGGAGACAGATTCAGCTGTATGGTTAATTCATGGTGTTATCTCTCTGCCTTTTTCGCTGTTTCAGTTTAAATCTTGTATGAAACATTTTCCAATTGGCCGCTTTGAACCCCTGGGTAGTACGTTTCTCCATGAATTATGGTCACTACCTTTCACCTATAGATGTCAACGAGAGGATAAGGAAGTTTTCCTAACAGGGGAGGACTGCGATTCCACAGTAGGACATTCCCTGGTTTGTAAATACGTTAAGCTGCACAGCGCTTGTAATGTGTCCGTGCCTAATATCGCTTGTTTTTTTAAAGGAATCCCGTCCCAGCAATAATTCCCGCACTCACGTTGCTTACAAACGGCAGTTATCTTATTCTAAATAACCACGACTGCTGTGGTTTACGGGCAGGAATCCCGTATATAGTAACTGTTTCACAACGTGTTACTTTTGTAGCAATGTGCTTTTTCCGCCCCCGCATGGGAAAGTAGATAGTTCTATTTGGCCTTCCATTCCGACTTTGAAAACAGATTTCAGTCAGTCAGTCAGAATAACTTTATTTCGCCAACACAATGTAGGCATAAAAAGTATACTACAGTAAAAAAACATTTCACAGCATTACAGTAAGGTTAAAATGTATAAAAAGTATAAAAATTATTGCATTAAAATACAAGTTCATAATTATTTACACAATACAGTAAAATCGATCATTGTTCGGGATATAATTTTAGCAGATTGTACACCTCTTTTTTAAAGCAGATAACAAAAAGGACGCCAAAGAAAAACAGATAAAGGGGTCAGGTAATAATTGCAGGTAATAAAGGGCTACACGACACTGTTTGAAGTTCATTTTAAGTAAAATGGGGATAATAAATCGTTTCCTTTCATCACAATAAAATTTACAGAAGAACAAAAAATGTAGATCATTCTGTACAGATCGCTGATCACGTTGCTTACAAACGGCAGTTATCTTATTCTAAATAACCACGACTGCTGTGGTTTACGGGCAGGAATCCCGTATATAGTAACTGTTTCACAACGTGTTACTTGTTGTAGCAATGTGCTTTTTCCGCCCCCGCATGGGAAAGTAGATAGTTCTATTTGGCCTTCCATTCCGACTTTGAAAACAGATTTCAACAAATTAAGCAGACTCAAAGCGCTATTGTTTCAACAAGAAGTGGCTCTCACTTCAGCGCGAGAGACCTCCGAATTGCAGGTGGCTAGAACATCTAGCGAGATTCAGTCCCTGCTGAACACAAATCTCCTTCATTTTGGGGAGCTGATACATCAAATATTTAATGCGTCTGACACCAAAGGCCTTGCTCATTTTTTTAAGCTTGTGGGATCAGGCATTGTGACCTCTTTTCAGACGATATTTGGAGTAATGCCGGCTTTTATCCATTCTATTTTTTCCAGCGTCTTTGGAGGGTTTCCATTATTACTGGCGCTAGCTGGTGGAATCCTGATTCTTCTGCTCCTTCTACGCAATGGCTGCCCATCTTGTGGTAATGCACAGACCAGGCCAATTGCAACTGTACCGTGACCGAATGCAACAACTTTTTGGATGCTTGCCATTAGCAACGCTTAGCGTGAGTTATGGACTAACTTTTCGCTTTGCCTACTTCACTTGCATGCAACCTGTGTTCTACTGTCAGCGATACCCTTTCTATTGGGCTTTGGATTTATGCCTCTCCAATGCGTCATGTTCAGACCCGGATTATGACCAGTTGATGGGTCCCTTAGTAGCCCATGAGCAGACCTGTTCTGGAGATGGCCGTATGGCCCGTGCACTTGGAATTAAGGCTGAGTGGAATATCAGTGCGGCTGCGCAGAACCTCTTGCGACGGAGTTTCATCGAATATTACGCAAGTTGCCCTGATATGCTCTTGGAAGCATCAGATTATGAAGAGCACGTCTGTTCCTTCGGCCTACTTGATTGGATGGCATCCCTTTTTTCTACTAACGATAGGGATGGCCTTTTGAAACGAATTGCATTCTTAAGCTCACGTACTTTGATGGATTTCCCACCTCCGAATTAATCACGTTTTTTGTATAACAACAATGTTTTGAACGACTTATTAATTTTTGGGGAAATTTTCCAATTTGGTTTTTTCAAGCGCTCTTGAACTCTGCTTACCTTTGAACTCTGTTTGGGTGCTTTGTCTATATACTATGACCTTACAAAGGGGAGGGTGTTATATTGCCGATAGGGTCATTGTCGACATTGCTAAATTAGCATGAGCTCTGCTGCCATGATGCTGCTTTTGCGCATGTTACTACATGACTTTATTTTGCAAGACTCTGTTTGTGCCTTTCACATGAGAACTGTCTGCTTTCTGTGTTCTCTGCCTGTTCCTGGAGTTTAGTCTGAACACGATGTGAAAGGTCGATAAACAATGCCCCTTGTTATTCTGTTCTGGTCAGTCCCTAGCACCTAGACAAAACATGCTAACACAGCTGCGTTGCTGGAAACTCATGCTTTGATATTAGGGGGATGCATGTTGTTCAAAAACACACTTGGAGAAGGACCTTTCCAGGGAGAAGAGCTATGCAGTTCCTATGATGTAAAACTTCCATCTAGGCTCTAAGGTATGGGGTCTGCTGACAAAGCCCAGAGATCTTCTTTTATTTAATAAAACTTCTCTTACCAAGGGGAGGGTGGTTAGGCCTTATAGTCCTGTTTCCACTGTCAATATATGATGACATCCCCCTTCATACTTTATGGAATTGTAACAATGCTGACTGTATTAGGTAGTGGCTCGTATACTGCACTATAGAGCACAATAGTTAAAATAAACATTTTGAACTATAACAGTGCCTCTGTCAATTCTTATTGTGGACAAGTACGAGTGAGTGAGCGAAAGGGTGTGTCTTGCTACCACGATTCCTGAGAGAGTCGGGAGTGTTGTGTTCTGGGCTGTCTAATCATTTGTAGTTTCGTGCTTATGTAGGAGAACGAATGAGACACTATAGCTAGCCGGTTTTGGGATTTTGGGTACTGAGGTGGTAGGAAGGCTCAGCCCTATACTCCGAGGTCCTGTTTTCCTGCGCATAGTTCTTTGTATGTGCAGAATCCCCACAACACTGTGCTTTGCCCTAGCTAAGGTAGAATTTGCAGAGGTAGGCACCACTGAACACAAACTAAAAAGGTGGGGTGAAGACACTAAAGAGCTAGGAAAGGAGCATTGGGAATTAGGTCCTGAAACTGTTGAGGTAGGCCAGCTCCCCAAAGGAACTGACCTGGACAGAAGGATGTAAGGCAGAGTAGGCCCTGCAACTGTCAACCCACTTCCTCTACTCTTCCTCGCCTGAAAGACTAGAAAGACTCTCCCAGGTTTGGCTGAGTCTCCTGGCCTTTGGGCTGGGGGGGCTTGGGTGAGAAGCTGGGTTTCTGTTGCAGTAACCCCCCACTTTTTGCCAGACTACTGATTCACTTCAATTTGACTTGATGTGGCCTGGGTCCCTGCCAATCAGGTTCTCAGGGCCTGTGTTCTTTCCCCAAAACTGTCCCCAAACCCAATTGGCATCTCTGGCCACAGGTCAGCCTCTGGTAAATGGTACCACGGGGACCCAGGGCACTGTGACCAGGGAAGACCTCTAAGGGCTGCAGCACTTATTGTGCCACCCTTAGGGGCCCTGTGTCATTACACTCACACACCGCCTTTGCAGGCTGCGTGTTTTGGTGCAGAACAAATTGAAGAGTCGACATGGCACACATCCCTGTGTTACAAGCGAATTAGAGAGGTTTGCGCACACCTTCATATGACAATGAAATCCAAAATTAAACTTGTATGCGTGCCAACCAGACGGGGTGGCCAACCCCTAAAAATATAGAACAAAATATACGAGTTTTCTGGATGCACAGCGTGTGATACAATTCCTCACATAATCACAATGGTAAATACTCATTAACAACAAAGAATTTCGTAAATTGAACCAAGTGTCTAATAATAACACACTGAAGTTGTAGCCTTTATTTGGCTCATTATGCTCATGCATATAATGATTTTAAACCCAATTGTTGTTTATGACATAAACTGTAACATAATAAACTGATGACAAAACATCAATTATACATAAATCCACATTAGTGTCAAGTCTCCATTTGATGGTGTGCCCAATGCATTTCGGGCCTCGAGTGGTCCAACACCAAGAGGAGGTCCCCCCGGTGATCCTGACCCGAGATCCAGCGACACCTGACCTGCCTCAAGCCTTCAGCCGACGCCTGCAGCCTCAAACCGGAAGGTTCCCCCAACCGCTACCAGGAGCTGGTAAGAAGATCCAACCCTAAAAGGCACCCCTGCACCTGACGTCCCACGGACTTGGGTGGCCCAACCGACGGTGCCTAACCAACCCCCAAGATCCCAACTTATCTCTTCAAGTGGTGGTTGCACCCAGAAGACCTTCGTCCCCGAGCCTGCAGTGCTTTTGCAAACCGGAGACTCCCCCTTGAAAGCTACAGGACTTCCGACGCCAAAACAGCACTCTGCACCCGGCCGCCCCTGTGCTGCTGAGGGTGCATCTTTTGTGCAGGCCTAAACCCCCATTTGTCCTGAGCTTAAGTCCAGGAGCTTTGCTCCCACAACCCAGTGGCCTGCTCGTCAGCAGCCACCAACCGGAGGCCCCCTATCCCCCACTGGATAACATTGGGCCTCAGCACTCTGCACCCGGCCGCCCTAGTGCCGCTGATGGTGTAACAAGAGTGCATCCTTGACCCTGGGGCACCCCTGAGTCTAACCCCAGAATACCAACTCCCACAACAAAGTACTTACCTTTAAACCGATAACACTATTTCCCTCCATAGGATAACATTAACTGTTTTGTTTTCTATGAAAAGTTTCTAAGTGTGGAGTTGGAAAACGTAAAGAAACATTTTAAAATTGTACTAAATAACAAAAACGCTTTTACTTACCTGTTTACAGGAAATGTCCCAGTGTAGTATCCAGGTATACTACACAGTGTAAGAAAAGTAATCTGAAAGTAATGTACTGGTCATTTTACTAAAAAGCCCATTCAAAGTATATGTACTATATTTACAAAGCATTGCATTACTCAGTAACAATACTGTAAGTCAAAACAAAGTGCATATACAATTACAATCCAAACTGTATGACAACTGTATATTTACTGCAAAGTATTTATCACTTACCTGTGCCAGGCTTGCTTGGTTCTAGGAAATAAAATAACTAAAAGAATATTTTTATACAAAACCAATTGGTCATAAGTTCAGTCTTTGAGTGTGTGTATTCATTTGCTGACTGAGTGTGTACAACAAATGCTTAACACTGTCCTCTGATAAAGCCTTACTGTTCGACCACACTACCACAAATAGAGAGTGAGGTGCTATCTACTTTACCTCTGCCTACGTTTTGGGTTCCACTGGACTCTGTGCACACTATACCTCACTTTGGTATAGTATATACAGAGCCAGCTTCCTACAACGAGGGAAACCCGTGGTCAAGATTCATCGATGATGTCCTAGTGATATGCAGGGGTGATGAGCATTCTGTCCATATGTTCCTAGACTGGCTTAACAACAGGAACCCCCTACTACATTTCACTTCCACCACTGAGCTGCCGTTCCTGGACCTGGTCATAGACCCCAAAGATGGAAAACTCTCAACCAGGGTCTACCATAAACCTACGGACAACTACAACAAATCTTTATTCGGCTGCAGATTCAACCATAAAAGACTGCATAAAACAAATAAACATTTCGTGCATTTAGCAAAACCAAATTTGTGACATATATACAATAAAACCATTTGATCAATCGACAATAAAATCATTTTCCAACAAAGTTCCGGAGCCGAACAGCGGATGAAATGTACTTATAAATCATTAAGCAGATAAATTCATCTTTTAAAAGAAGGAGATGATGTAGCGCAGCTTTACACTTTCTTATATTTAGAAATCTTAATAATGGTTTTAAAAAAGAACGTCTTGGGATAGCATAAAGTTTACAAAAAAACATAAAATGTAAAGTGCTCTGTTCCGATTCTGAGTCACAAGGACACAGGTCCAATTTAGCATCACAATGTGCTTCACGTGGGTACGAAACCAGTAAATAAGCAGTGCCCATCCTAAATCTTACGGACAAAAACTCCCTACTGGCCTACAATAGTTTCCATCCAAAAGCCCGAGGGAGAATCTACCAGTGGGGCAATTTTTCAGACTCCGGTGAAACTGTACTGACAGAACCATCTTCAACAAAGAAGTGGACCCCCTGACGGAATAACTACACTGTAGAGGATACCCAGAAAGAGTAGTAAAAAAAAGCCAAAAAAAGAGCTGTCAACACGAATAGGGACAATCTATTAGAAAAGGTGGGAAAACCTACTATGAACAAACCAGTATGTGTCACTACCTTTAACACTGCCTCACACCATATTAAACAGCTAATACTAAAAAACTGGTGCATACTAAACTCAAATGGACTAAATGTGGAAAAGCCATTATTCTCCAGACCCAACGTTAGCACACCCACAAGCTCACAGCATCCGAGGGCTTTACCAACCCTCAAGGGACACACGAGATGTGGCTCGTGCGATATGTGTCACCTCACAAAAAACCCACTTGTGGCCATCACTCCTGCTGCCTGGGGACTTCAGCCCCCACAACCGACTGCGCCTGGAGGCGCCAACACCAGAGGGAAAGCGCCCGGAGGCGCTTAAAACCAGCGCGGGTCTCCCGCAGCGCGGGCCCCGCCCGGGCCAAGGGCGGGCCCGTCAGAGCCCGGATGAGACTGGGCTGGGCCTATTCTTTTGGTCCTGCGGTTCCAGTTTCGGTTCCTGTGGGAGTTCCCTGGCAATGTATGTTGCTCCAGATAAGATTTATTTGAGGATTGGCTGGGTCTCTCCTCTGTATTGCTCTCCACTACCTTGGGTGGCGAGCTCTGACCCGAAAAGCAGATCTCTGGTCACAAATGGCCAAAGGGAAGCAACAGGGGGCCAGGGAGGGAACACCCAAGACCCCCAAGATTCTCCAAAATTCCACACTTGACTGCTTCTTAACTAAGGCTGCCTCTGCAATAGACAAAGAAATTCTGGCAGTCGAACGACGGCTATCCCTAGGGGGGAGTTCTCTTGCCACCATGAACCAAGACCTAGTATGCAGCTGGGTCCCTGAGTCTAATGAGCCTGGAGTCCCGGAAAGCTTACAAACTCTAACTACATCCCAAATTGAGTCACCATTATCTCCCAAGAAATTACCTCCCCCTCAATCAGTTTCCCTGACTCCTGGTCTTCCCGCCAAAAAGAAGAAGAAGTTGAAACATTTGGAACCCCCAGTTGGAGCTAAGACCAGGTCCAAGAAAAAGCTGCAGGACCTATCGCAAGGGACTAACATCTGCACCCATCCAGTACCAGTTACTGTGCAATAACTCCAACTAGCTACAACACCCTGCCCATTGCATGATACATACACTCTCCTAAAACGGCAGGAAGAACTTTTGATTAAAAACCTTAAACCAATCTTTTCCAGACTTGACAAACTTGAGTATAATGTGGAACTCTTAACAAAATCTTCTACATGTGCTTTGGAAGGGGTAGGCAAAGATGCAGCATTATACTCGGGCAGTTCCAGCGTGGGGGGATTATATGGCCCTGTAGGTACTCACAACAGGTTGGGGGCCCATAACAACCTGCATACACCAGTAGCATTGGCTGGGGTGGTAGGGACTGCCTTGGGGGAAGTTAACACCAAAAATAGGGTCTTAGAGCATTTTAGCCATACAGATGATAGCGAAGGCGCTGGTGGCAAGCCTAGGTCTAAAATCCAGAGTCCCAAAAGTTACCAAAGGAGAAACAGCTCAATGAGGCAGCAACCTCGCCTGACAAATGCTTTGGCCCATTCTGACAATCAATCACATGAGGCCACCCTGGGTTTACCTCCCGAATGCTGTCCCTATGTTGTCATACTCACCAATGTCCCTCACTCCAGGGCAACCTTCAAGAATCCACAGGCCAGCTAAAAAATAAGGTTTGCCACTGGCTATCTCATTCCACGGAGTATGAAAACTCAAGTTATAATGACATCCTGATGGTCAGAAGAGTAGGATGGGTTGGTCCCCTATGCAAATCCTCCGACGGTGATTGTGTTGTGATAAACTGTCGAAGTCCGGATCTTGCAGAGTCTGTAATCAGGAGTGGGAGTAACATTCCCAGAATGGGCGTAGCCCAGGGGATAGGCATAATGGCGCTGGGATTTTTCTATAGACATCTAAAATCTGGCGGCCCGACTTATCCACAAAATCCCCGACAACTACGACATGAGCGGATGAGAAAGGTACAATCTCCCATTGTAACTAGTAACAGATACGAGGCACTATCAGTTAAGGATAAATTAGATTGACTAGAGCCTAGTAAAGTCGCCCCCATGACACCTCAGGATACTTCCCAGGCCGGCCCTCTAGTGGAGGTGCAGATATATTCCCATCCTAATGAATTAAATATCTACACCCCAGTTAGCACACTTGACAACGAGGCAATCCCTATAGCCACAATAAGTGCTAGCCCTGAAGTAAGACAGACACTGAAGGGAGGAACCCTATTGATCAGCAGTTATACATCCTCTCATGGAACGTTGCAGGGATACGTTCCACACTTAACGACCCTGAGTGGGGTACACTAGTGGACAACTGCCACATGTGTATTTTTCAAGAAACCTGGGCTACCGAATCGATCCATAGGGTGGGCTTCTCCACATTCAGCATAGAAGCAAAACATTCACCATCTGGCAGACCTGCGGGAGGAATGATGATTTGGGTTAAAACAACACTAGCTTGCAAAATTAAGCGCCTCGACATAGACTCCCAGGAGATTCTGGGTATCGACTTGGCTTCGCTCAAAGGGGATACCCATGTTAGGGTTTTTAACATATATAATAGGTTTAAAAGCCCCCATAAACCCTCAGACACTATGTCAATGTTAACCAATTTCCTCGAAACTGATAATAATGATTGCCCCCTCATTGTAGCCGGAGATTTCAACACAACGTATGAGCCTGTGGACTATGTGCAGGAAATAGTCAGGAGGAGGAAGAAGCCAGAGGCATCAAAAGGCTCCAGATTCCAACACTCAAAAGATGCACCTGTGTAGCACAGCAAGTCTTATCATTTACACTTGCTCACGGGGTGCGGGCATGTAACGGGAGGACACTTTCAGACCGTAGTGCAGATCACACATTCAAGAGGGGGAACATCAGAAGCAGAATAGATTATATCTTGGTCGATCTCGATCTTTGGCCACAAGTAAGCGATATGGCCATTCATAATCGAGTCGATAGCGACCACAACGCCTTGCTTCTATGTTTTCTGGGCTCCCGATTCTCAAGCCCCAACAAAACCTATCTAAGGCTCAGGTAGTAACATCTAACAACAATCGGAGAATCAAGTGGGATAATGTAGTCGCTGATGGTAAGCTTCTCCCTGAAGTTTATAAAGAGGTGGCGCAGTTCTTTGAGAAAACGTCGAATGTCATCACAAATGATGACGCTATTTTAGCCAGTTATAAAGATTTGTCGAATGGCATCTCTCCCTATTTTAGGAGACAGGAAGGGCCCTACCCGCGAAAACATAATAATGCTGCTTGGTATAACGAGGATTGCAGGAAGGCAAGAGTAGAACTTATGGTTGCAGTAAAGGAGGGGATGAGGCCCAAGATTATCAACAAATGGAAGTCCTATAAGAGCATCCAAAGGGAAGCTAAACGTAACTAGGCGATAGAGAGTTGGCGCAATCTAGCTGAGGCATCCAGGCAAAAGGATAGCCGGTTATTCTGGCATCTATTTTCTAAAGGGGTAACCCATCAGATTAGTGAAAACGACTTCCACATACAGCCCCACATTTGGGAAGAGTATTTCCAGGCACTATACACTGAGGAGGACTGTGAGGCTGGGGGTGACATAGAGGAGGAACCTAGGGACTGTAACGATGTGTCTGAGCGAGTCGAGAAAGCGAGCTTTTCCCTTATGGAAGATAAGAATGCAATTAGCTCTCTTCAAGCCGGCAAAGCCCCTGGGTTAGATAGACTCCCTGGAGACCTTTACTGTCAGGATTGCGCGGCGGCCAAGAACTACTAAAATGGCCGCCGATTCAGAACGCGCATGCGCGGGGACAGGTCAGGCAAGCTAAAGCCAGGCCTTCCCCGATCAGCTGCACTTCGCGTACCAGTTGTTGGAACTCTGACGTCTTACCTGAAGCTCTTCCGGGTCGTCGCGCTCCTCGCGTCGGACTCGCTGTTTGCTTGTCGTTTCTCGTGGTGGGTCGTCTTTCCCTGGCGTCCCTTGCATCTTGTTCCAGTCATCGGTTGCCTGCATTCATTAAGTGAAGATAAAAGAAGATAAAGACACAGAATCAGCATTGTATTATGCGGTAACAGCGCTCTGCGCTGATTTATTATTTAGTCCATTTTTCTCTTACCTGATCTCGTGCCCTCGCCTCTGTGGGAGCCTATGCCGCCCTCTGGGATTTGGAAGACGCAGTGAGACTATATGCACATAGGAAAGAGATAAGGAGACAAGGATAAAGAAGCATTATTATTTCAAGCAATTCCAGCGCGTAGCGCTAACATTTTTGTTTCCAAGTATATGTTGTCATTTACCTGATCCTGTGCTCTCGGCGCTGTGGGGATCCGCTCCGCCCTTTAGGATCTAGGAGAGAAAGTGATACCAGTTTGTTTTACCTGAGCTTAAGGAATATTTACTTTTTATGAACAATACGGGGTGAACAGGTAGGCAAATATCCAGACCCTTACACATAGTGCCTTCCCATACACATAGGTCCTTTACTTACCTCACTTTATTGTCTTTTCTAGCTCCAGACTCAAGCCCTAAACACCATTACATTACTAACCAGTTTACGGGAGAAGGGATATCCCAAGGTAGGGAAAACAAAGGATAAAAAATAAGCGAGTTGGCATGTTTCTATTCTTGCACTTATGTATTGACTCTTTCCTGCCTACAGCTTCTTGCCTTATCCTGACGAGTCCAGAGGTTATCTGAGTCACCGCGTGGAGTTCTTCCCCTTTTTCCTTGTTTTGTTTCCCTTCTTCCCCAGATTACCATTTGCCACCTTGTTTAGTCTCAGGTGCCATTGGGTGATTTGGAGAGGTTGTGGACCTTTGCTTCACATCCATGACGTTCCTGCGGAAAATATAGGTGAGATTCTTACATTTACAAATCGGAACCCAAAATATGGGGCCCTCTGCTTCACTTAGTTTTTAATGCCATAATACGGGGAGGTGACATTCCGGAAACGTGGAAGGGTGCCGAAATAATCCCAATTTTTAAAAAAGGGGATTAAGAGGACCCCGCCAACTATAGGCCCATCAGCCTTATAGATGTGTCCCAGAAGATTTTTAGTAAACTAATTTTAACACACTTCAAAATTGGGTAGAGGAAAATAACATAATTTCGCATCTGCAGGCGGGATTCAGAGTCGCTACAAGCACCCTAGACCAAGTGTTCCGTTTCCTAATGCTTATATGGAAAGAGGTCAAACTTAAGAAAGGCCACCTCTATGTAGTGTTTGTTGACCTCAAAACCGCATTTGACTCCATCGATCGCAACTGGCTCTGGTCTGCCTTGAGGGACATGGGCCTTCCCCTGCCCTACTTCACCTCCTAACCAGGTTACATTATGATAACTACGCCAGAGTCAGGTGGAATCAAGATGGGAGGTTGTCTGAAAATATTCTAATTGGGAAAGGAGTGCGCCAGGGGTGTGTGTTGGCTCCAATTCTGTTCACTTTATTTATGAATGAGCTTATTAATGAGCTGTATGACTGTGGAGGAGACCCACCGAAATTGGGAGGCAAGCAAATACCATCACTCTTGATTGCCGACGATACATTACTTATATCCAAAACCCCAATGGGCATCCAGAACGTTTTAACCAAATTTGCTAAAGCATGTAAATCCCGGGGCCTGGAGATTAACTGCTTGAGAGCCAAGTATATGGTTTTCAATCTCTATCGATTGGCCAAGGGGAAAGTGCTGCTGGAAGGCCAACTATTAGAACAAGTTAAGGCCTTTGATTATCTAGGCGTTAGATTTAGCGATAACCTGGCATGGTCCCCCCAAATCACGAAAACTGTTTTGACACTCCAGCAAGTGTATTGTGCAATTGTGAAAAGAGCTAAACGCTCAGCTTTTCGCCCTATTTCCCCCGTAATAGAAATACACAAGGCCAAAGGTCTGGGTGCTGCTCTCTACGGGGCAGAACTATGGGGTCTCGAGGATATAAAACAACTCGAAGTTGTGGAAAATACATTTTTAAGAGTTCTTCAAAATATCCCTAAGAACACACCCTTGTTGCCGTTACGCCTCGACCTTGGGTTAAAATCCATCTCCCATTGTGCTGTCTTGAAGGCACTCATGTTCTGGATGAGACTATGGACCAGTAATACCCAAGTACCTGTAAAAGATGCCGTGGAAGAATTACTATCTATCCAAAGGAAATCAGGTCTTTTGCCCTGGTTTGGAAAAATTAAAGGGTGGCTTTTCAAAATAGGGTTGGGAAGTCTGTGGGATGATCCCCACTCCATCACAAAAAAAATGATTCCTCATTTAAAAATAATGTATTGGAACTTTATTAATACTGGTTGCACTGAATCTAGATCACTTGGCACTTTAACCACACACTTTTTAAATGTTAAAAGTTGTTTTAAATTTGAAATGTATATGGATGATGTAGAACCATCACAAGCACGCGCACTTTACATACAGTTCAGATTTGGCACTTTACCTCTAAATGCTATTAGAAGCAGGTGGACAAACTCTACCACTACTTCGACGTGCCCGTCCTGTAACTCTGCTAGCGAAACTATTGAACATAATTTTTTTTTCTGCCCTGGATATGCCTCTCTGAGGAAAAAATTGATTATTCCTGCATGCCGGGTGCTGTCATTTTGCCGTCCCTCAGATGCCTTGCGTGTTTTTAGCTCCGATACAACCAAATGGCTTGTTTTTACCCTATCCAGATATCTTTTATCTGCCTGGTGGTTGAGGTCTAAAGCAGTTACTTGAACATCCACCACTGAAGCAGGGGGAAATATTGGTGAGGGCCCAGTTGTGAGCCTATTGCTGTAAGCTAAATGCCTTAGCCATCCTCAACATATAATTGATTTTATACATTTTATCTTATTGTTTATAATCTTTTTAATCCTTGTCTGGTGACATATCCTATCATATTATTGTATATATTACTGATGAACTTATGTACTGAGATTTATTAATATGATGTGTGTTTTTTATGATACGTGTATGATCATGCTATTGATTGAATAAATAAATAAATAAAATGTGTCACTACCTTTAACACTGCCTCACACCATATTAAACAGCTAATACTAAAAAACTGGTGCATACTAAACTCAAATGGAGTAAATGTGGAAAAGCCCTTATTTTCCTTTAAAAGGAGTGCAAACCTGAGAGATATCTTAGTACACACCAGACCCAACGTTAGCACATCCACAAGCTCACAGCATCCGAGGGCTTTACCTCCCCTCAAAGGACACATGAGATGTGGCTCGTGCGATATGTGTCACCTCACACAGGACACCAAAACGATTGATGTGGGTCTAACATTTCCATGGGAGCAAAGGACACATACTAATTGTAATTCAGAGTATGTCATTTACCTCATCACGTGCCCCTGTAATAAACAATATATTGGCATGACCACTAGAAAAGTAAAAACACGTATAATGGAACACAGGAGCATCATTAGGTGTCAGGAGTCTAACACAAAACTGACAGCACACTACTTGGAAAAACATCACACAGTAAACGACTTAGCATGGATGGTGGTGGAAAAACCCAGACTAAATTCGAACACAGGCGACAAAAAAAGATCACTCCTGATAAGGGAACAAAAATGGTTATACAGACTTAAAAGCCACGTGTTTGGGTTGAACGATGATATTCCTTGGAACACCCTTAACAGATGGAACCTTATTACACCTGGGTCTTTTGCTTTTATATTGCCTTTATATTGTATTTGTACTTGCATCTACTCAGTAACACAATATATGGCATCTATTTACAGACAACTGCTGACTGCACAGCACATACTGTAGCACGACAAATTTGGTACAGGGCAGGCTTTTCTAAACCACATGACAACTACTAGTGGTGTTCCCATATGATTTTTCACATAAATACGCCTTACTAGAAGACCGTTTTCTGCCCCAATACTGCAGTTCACTTAATGATAAGAAATCATCTTCATTTTAGTTTTTCTCCACTTACCCAGAGAAAACGGGAACAAATAAAGTTATTTCGCCAACAAAGTAGAAAAAAGTGCTGAGCGCCGTTGCCTGGGGCAACGCGCTGACATCAGTATTTGTCACGGTCACGTGCACTCGGCCGCGTCACGCCGAGCTCCTCACGTGACGGGAAGCATTACCGCTATGAAAGGCAGTCCGGTTCAGCTTCACGGCGGAATCTGGATACTCTCCGGGCAGAGCACCCATCTTGATAAAGTAAGGAGTAGGGGGGCAGGACCATGTAACGAACCACGCGTCTTGGTCCATTTGCTCAATTAACTCGGACGGCAACGCCACGCAATAACTGCACCATAACAGCGGGTGATTTTTTGGCTCACATATCATGGGGCACAACGCAAAAACCCACATTAGAGGTAATGTAGGGATATGGCAAACGTAACATACAATAACTACAGGGGCATTATTGTGTGACACATGACATCATGATCCCTTCCTGATCTGAGGACCTTGGATGTCTCAATATACAACCTGATCGAAATCCGCCATTGGGGTCCTATTTGACCATTTCGATATTTATGTGCTACTATCTAATCATCTGCTTCCATGTTTTTGTTTCCCCCAGAGTGTGACTACAGGAGGTCTCTCCCACTTTCTCGCCAGTTTTAGCATATTTCAGATGAAACTCGGTGAGTTGGGCTTACCGCTGCGTAGTGTGAATGAGCATAGCTAGAGTATGTTGGACTCCTGTCCAGCGATGTACGGTTACCTGAATATATTTAGAGGTGAATTACCCAAGGAATGAATGATATGTCCTATTGTGGACATGTATACATTGTGTAGGGCCGATTATGGTCATTCATGTAGCATAAGGTGATGCATGCGTGCCTCGAGAGATGTAAGCTATGAGAAGGTACTGCGTGTGTGTGTCAGAGTAAGAACCCACGGCAGTGACCCCAGCACGAATAATAATTCTCTTTTTATATTATCCCCTATAGAACATCGAATGCATGTTACGTAGGGATACCCTCCCTGTGGAAACAACAGGTCCTCAGGGGTACCTAATACGGGTATTGAGGGCATAACGCTATTTGGATCGGAAAGGTCCTGAGGAATGCCGGTGTGACCCAACACTGTGGGCACCACGAACACGGCAGAAACATGTTGACAATTTGGCAGTAAGGACGGGTGAAGGAACTCAACTCTTTCCTGTCAACACCATCCTTCACGTTCTTAGACCTGGCCGGGGGGTCCAGGAATAAATTTTTGAGCATCAACACCTCCGAGCTGGTTTTAACCTTCACTGCATTTCTCTTTCGGTGATCCCAATATACATTGGCAAGAAATATATATATTTTGTACATGTTTGTATTGTCTTCCCCTCCCTTTTGCTCCACCCCAGGCGTTGATCTGAGTGGGGGTGTATTGAAGCAAGCCCAATGATGAAGCATGTCACAATCTTGTGAGTTTAGGGCAGTATTTTTACACTTAGCACGTGCCACCGCTTTTGACCACCACTCTCTACTCCTCCGTGTGTGTAGCAGTTCTGTGATTAGGGAGGCCGGAGTAGAGCATTCTGCCTCTCTCCCCTTTTTTATGTGTGAGAGTTGCAAATTATACTCCCACAAAGTCAGCTTCATGTAGTGTCTAGCTGGGCTGCTGGGAGGTAGCTTAATACGCGTGACTAAGCATTTTAGTGCACAGATGCAGACACCAGCACTAAAATGCGTTAGTCTGACTCTTGATGCGTGGTACTTGGCAGGGTTGTCACATTTGAGAGCTCTGGAGTTCAGCATGAAGGCAGTGTGAGTTTTCACAGCATAGCTGCCAAGTTTTCCAGGTTCAGGCGGGATTAGTTAGAGCAGTACTATTTTAAACTTTGGCATTGACAGTGCACGCACTGTCTCTGCGAGACATGTTGTTTACATACAGCGGGCTTACAGCCCTTCCATAGCTCACCATTTGTTAGCTTCAGCGTCGCTCTCATTTGCTTTGCTCCCGTTTATCACGGCATGCGGGCGTCACGTCCCCTCCTTGTATTTGGCTCTCCTTTGGAGCCTGGATCAAGTACTTGTGTCCATCCACTGCTCCTGTTTTAGAGCTACTTTATTTCTTTGTGTTCAAGCACTCCATATGAGTGCTTGGGTTTTCAGGCCGTCTCCCATTTCTCCGTCCATGTTGATGCTTTTCTCTTCCAGCACTGCTGTGTGCTTCTGTGAAACGCCAACCCGCACCCAAATTGCTTTTTCTTGCCTTCTCTCTCTCCGTATTCCTCTTTTCCTACTGTCTGTCTTGTGTTTGTTTTCCCTTCTGCTGTGCTTGCTGTCTGTGTGCTTTTGCTTCTGCCACTATGTGCCTAGCCCGTTCCTTTTTCGCATAGGTGCTTGTCCCATCCCCCCAACGTTGTGCACTCTCTTTGTGGGTTCTTCCGCTATCGTTCTTCTCTCTCTCCATTTGCCACCCTCCTCCGTGTTGCTTATGCCCACCCAGGCATCCCCTGTTGCTTCCTCCCCTCAGCATTTCCCCCAACCCTTGCTTTCCTTGATTCCTCTTCCCCCTGAGTTGCTTCACCTTTCTGCTCCGGTTACTTACACCCCCACCCCTGTGTTTTCTTTCCCCCAGCCGTTTATCCTGTAAGGAAGCTGCCAAAGTTCAATCTGTTGGTCTCCATTCAGGGTCCATATAAATTAAAGCGTAACTTAATGGGGAAGCACAGTTTTATCCCACACAGAAAATCTCCACACTCCCTCTGCCGCCAGGTTCCTTTCTATTACATGTTGCCGGGTGATAACAATAATTGATATATATATATATATCAACAACTAGAGAGTGAGGGAATTTTCACTCTTCGTCCCCCTGACGAATATACTTTATAACAACAAAAGAGCGAGAAAAGAGGGAATTACTAGGGCAGCACGAGGAGAAAGCTCTTTATTTAAAAGAACTCTCACTCACCAACCTAGTTGGTGACATGCTTCATCACTGGGTTCCCACCAGAGGGACCGAATGTCCCCCTGGTGTGTTACGAAACCTGAATTACAGCGGAGCGTTTTTTTGGGGGTGGTGTAAGTGTAAGGGTAGTGCAGGTTTAAAGGATTGCTGGTTTTATCCCAAAGTAATTTTAATGGTGGAAAACCAGTGATCGTTTAAAACAAGTGCGACGGAAGTGAGCTGGGTGGTTAGGTTTACCAGGAAAGTCCGATTTAATCAATGAAGTGAAAGTTGGTCAACATGTTTCTGCTTATGGATGCACTTTTAGCTAAGCATTCTTCAGGACCAGGATCCCCACGGCGGTATACGCACGCTAAGGCGTATCCTAACCTGTGGGGGTTGTGTGAAAGGCAAAACTCACGGTTTTGCCATTGCGGCCTTGTGGGATTTCCAAAAAGCCGCTGTACTCTGAAAAAGAGAGAACAAACATGATAAACACACGACTACTGCGTGACAACTGTGATATTCCTCATCAGATGCAACAGAGGATTTAAAGTGCTAAAACACCACGTGCTTGAAGTAGTCTGGGTTCATTATGCAACCCAAAACACGTGTGGATTTAACTCAGGGAACCGTGTCACACAAACATCCACTCCGTGTAATTTCGTTGATGGAGGGGTCAAACCACGCGTGACCTTAACTCAGGCAAACGTGTCACACAGGCTGTCACTCCGTGTAATTGCGTGGACGGAGGGATCCCAAGTATGGGTCATTATTAGTACAGATTCGACACCATTCAGATGCAGTGTAGTTAAAGCCATTCCTTATTTGAAAGTAAGTTGCTCAGTGATAGTGCCCTGTCACAGCGCAGAGCGCACGCGCTGTGGAATGGTGAATTAAAAGAATCGTAAAAGCATGGAGAACTCGGCGCTTACGTGAAGGCGTTATTGGCTTCATGTCATGGGTTCCGGGAGGGGGTAAAGCTACCTGTAAATCTGTGTAAAGACAGAATAAGGGTCAAAACTAGCGTGTATCTAATGGCAGAGGCAGCCACCCACCCTAGCAACCCAATTCACTTACTTTTTGTATGGTACTCTCCCTCACAAGACCTGCCTGTTGCCTGCCACGGACCCGAATGTTACCGCTACAACGCGGCACCCATCAAGAAATACCAAAAACCTTGTCACGTGACACGGACGTGGGTTGACTCACGTAACTAGCTCCGGTCACGTGACAGGTAGCACTAGACCGCTAACCAATGTCCTTATGAAAAGTAAAGCTTTATTGATAAGTCGGTTCGACAATGTATGTTTATTTCATTCAAAATGGAACAAAATTGGGCCTTGCTTGAATACTATATCGGGGTGGTGTAATGAAACCCTCACACTCAAATGTAAATTTGTGTTTCGTAGTGTACGCTTATTCAATCAATCAATCAATCACAGAATTTGTAAAGCGCACTACTTACCCGCGAGGGTCTCAAGGCGCTAGGGAAAAAAAGGGGGGGGGTGCTGCTACTGGTCGAACAACCAGGTCTTGAGTAGCCTCCTGAAGGTCAGCAGGTCTTGGGTCTGTCGTAGGCTTAGTGGAAGGGTGTTCCAGGTCTTGGCGGCGAGGTGGGAGAAGGATCTGCCGCCGGTGGTAGTTCTTCGAATGCGAGGGACGGTGGCGAGGGAGAGGTCGGCGGAGCGGAGTTGGCGGTTGGGGATGTAGAAGAGGAGTCGTCTGTTGAGGTAGGCTGGGCCAGTCTTGTGGAGTGCCTTGTGTGTGTGGATGAGGAGTTTGAAGGAGATTCTCCTGTCGACGGGGAGCCAGTGCAGGTTCCTCAGGTGGGGGTGATGTGGCTGTGGCGTGGTACATCGAGGATCAGGCGTGCGGAGGCGTTTTGTATGCGTTGCAGTCGCTTGATGAGCTTGGCCGGGGCTCCCGCGTAGAGGGCGTTCCCATAGTCAAGTCTGCTACTGACGAGGGCCTGGGTGACTGTTCTTCTTGTGTCTGTCGGGATCCACCTGTAGATCTTGCGAAGCATGCGGAGGGTGTTGAAGCAGGAGGATGAGACTGCGTTGACTTGCTTGGCCATGGAGAGCGTTGAGTCGAGGATGACTCCCAGGTTGCGTGCGTGGTCGGTGGGTGTCGGGGCTGCTCCCAGCATCGTTGGCCACCAGGAGTCGTCCCAGGCTGAGGGTTTGGAGCCGAGGATGAGGACCTCTGTCTTCTCCGTGTTCAGTTTTAGTCGGCTGATCTTCATCCAATCGGCGACGGCCTTCATTCCTTCATGGAGGTTGGATTTGGCGGCGAGGGGGTCCTTGGTGAGGAGAGGATCAGTTGAGTGTCGTCGGCGTAGGAGATTATGTTGAGGTCGTGCTGTCTGGCGATGCGTGCGAGCGGGGCCATGTAGATGTTGAACAGTGTTGGGCTGAGGGACGATCCCTGGGGTACGCCGCAGATGATCTCGGAGGCTTCGGATCGGAATGGTGGGAGGCGTACTCTCTGGGTTCTGCCGGCGAGGAAGGAGGTGGCCCATTCCAGGGCCTTGTCTCGGATCCCTGCGTCGTGGAGGCGTGCGCGTAGAGTGCGGTGGCTTATTGAACCAAGTCAGCAAATGTTTGCTACCCTGTGGCGACAGTGTGCCCATTGAAGTAAGTCGCTACCATCTGGAATGAATCAGTGCCCTAGGGAAGTGGTGCCAGAACCCCTAACCTGTCCTTGGCCTAGATAGGGGGAGTTATGCGTTTCGGCAGCTATCAATAGTGCTAGCCAATAGGCGCTGGGAGGCAGGAGGTCTAGCCGCTATAGTGAGGAGTAAGGAATAACTGGCTGTATCCCTTAAATGTATGTAGCCAGGGACCTTCATTATATCAGGCTCAGATTGGGGCATACAATGTGTGTAGAGTACCAGCAAGAAGCAGAGTTGGGCACTAAGAGATGGGATGCATTGGGGTCTTTTAAATAAAGAGGTTTCTCCTCGTGCTGCCCTAGTAATTCCCTCTTTTCTCGCTCTTTTGTTGTTTTAAAGATAACAATAATTGGCCATCCTCACACCATTAAAGGCACACGGGTATTCAGTTTAAATCAAATTTGTACGATAATGAGAACTTACAATGTATTCAGAGCAGATAGGTTGTCCTTTCTCGTACAAGAGAAGGTCTATATGTGAGGTCAACCATGTGGAGCTGAACACCATAACAGGGTGTGATGGGAGAACACAAAAATCAAGTAGAAAAAATATGTATGTTAAAATAGGTTCCATGCTGGACTGCAGGGGGACCACACACCAAAACTGAGCTGTGATATATTTCAATCGACTCGTTGATGCCTGTTAGACCTGGCATCCTTGGCGTGGTTTCCCCTGACTTTTTGCCTCTACCTCCTGTATTTTTGACACTGTGCTGGATTTCGTTTTTGCTGGTTTAGATGCTTTGGGCACTTTGCCACTGCTAATCAGTGCCAAAGTGCAAGTGCTCCCCGTATAAATTGATATTGTGATTGGTTCTCCATGATTGGTATATTTGTTTTACCAGTAGGTCCCTAGTAAAGTGCACTGAGTGTGCCAGGGCTGGTAATTCAAATGCTACTGGTGGGCTTGCAGCACTGATTGTGCCACCCACATGAGTAGCCCTAAAATGATGTCTCAGGCCTGCCACTGCAGTGCCTGTGCGCAGTTTGTTAACTACCCTTCCCTTTTCTTACACATTGGACACCCCTATGGTAGGCCCAAGGTAGCCCCCTGGGCAGGGTGCAGTGTATGTGAAAGGTAGGACATGTACTAGTGTGGGTATCATGTCCTGATAGTGAAATACTGCCAATTTCGTTTTTCACTATTGAAAGGCTATCTTGCCCATAGGACAGAATGGGGAATGCTGTGTAACATGTTTACCTGCATACCTGTCGTGCTCAGAGGATGGTTAATACTAACCTTATAGCCGGGTACAGCAGGAACGATGGATGAAGCTAGTTAATCCTTCACCTATGTGGTAGTATCCAGGAGTAGATATATCTAAAACTCCAGAGATAAAACCACCATAAGGGGAAGGGAAAAAAGAGGGACAAAAAGAAACAAATAATGTTGCCACTGCTAGGCGCAGACTAGGGATGTCATCAGAAGATGTTGACCTCTCTCTTCTACAGTCCACCCCATCCGCCCTGTAAGTGAAAGCACAGCACACACATTAGATTACTCCCTTCTGTCTATCTATAGCACCTCTATCCCCCCCTATGTGTCATGTACTTACTTAATTTCTAGCGGTAGATCTCTTATGTTAAAAAGGCACAAAAGAGAAAAATAAAGAAAACAAAATATCGATATAGTTCTGGATCAGAGGGAGGAACTTATCTTACTGCAGATAATCCTCTCTTTGCTACTGGATATTCCGTTTTGCGCCGTTGCTCAGATCCTCTGGTAGATACAAGACATCTCTCTGCCCAGCTTGATGAGCTCTCCAGAGCGTTGTTTAGGCACGATGGCAATAAAGATCCACACGGCGTCTTTGAATACTACGAGAAGAACTTTCTCGCTTATTTCGGGGCGGTTAGTAATGCGAACACTGATCCCAAAATAGAAGCGCCTTTCATGCGCTGTGTCTCTTCCTTGGCGCACGGGAGGAAAGCCAGACGCAGCCTCAGTGTAAGGATTGCAGCACTCTGAAAGGCTCCCCCACTTCCGTCCAAAAACACGGAACACTCGGGAGTCTCGAACCTGGCCGAATCACCTCACTCCGCAAGGCGCGCCCCGAGCTCACCACCATAAACGCCGGGAGGCGTTCCAAGGATTCTCCACTCTATCGCCTCCGGGTGCCGAAACGCCGATGGAATAGCGGTTTGGCAGGAAAGAGTGTCTATGGTAATACACGACTGCTGATGTCCTACTGGCAGAAGCTTTTACTAGTAGAAACACCTGGTTCAATACAGGAAAGTCAACGCACAGGTAACCCGTAGTCTCTCCAATTCATGAATGTTGCTCGAGTGACAAGCACCGGGTTCTACCAGGGCAGGGCTTAAGTACTCATAATCAGGAGCTGTCTCAGCCGACACAGAGGATTGTGGGAGTTGTAGTTTGTGTGCCTCTCATTCATACATGTATATAGTCGTGCACAGTGTACCTATCTCTGTCTAGCCATGACAGTACCCCCTCTCATTGGCCGACGTCTCGGCGGACCACCAGGTTTGGTAGGGAAACTGGAATGATACCGCTTCAGAAGACCAGGGCAGTGTAGATTAGCCACCGGCTCCCAGGAACGCTCCTCTGGGCCATACCCCTTCCACTCGATGAGATAATGAACTCTCCCTCTGATATATTTGGAATCCAGAATACCCTGTACTTCGTATTCCTTGTCCCCATCTATGTCTATGGATAGTGGTCTCACTGGTAATCGTGTACCCTGAAGACAGGGCCTCAGGAGGGATACGTGAAACACTGGGTGGATGCGCCAAACAGAAGGTAGTTTTAACTGCATGGCAACGGGGTTTATGATCTTTTCTATGGAATAAGGCCCCACAAACTTAGGCTGCAACCTGTTGTTTCCTTTGAGTCTTAAATTTTTTGTGCTAAGCCATACTCTATCCCCTATCTTATAGGAAGGTTCTGCTGTTCTCTTTTTATCTGCATGCAGTTTGTCTCGTGTTCGTGCCTCTTCTAGGTGTGTTTTGGCGTTATTCAACACTATCTTAAGGTGTGCGTGGTGATCTTGGATAGAAGGGTGAGTAGAGGCCACAGGACTTTCAAAAGGTAGGATATTGGGATGGAAGCCATTGAGACAATAAAAAGGGGAACAACCCAAGGTTGTATGGTCAGCGTTGTTGTAGGCAAACTCAGCTGTCCACAAGAGCTTGCTCCAGTCATCTTCTTGTGATAATGTGAAACACCTCAGGTATTGCTCTAATGTTTGATTTAGTCTTTCAGTCTTGCCGTCTGTCTGTGGATGATAGCTTGTTGACAGACGAGCATCAATTTTCATGATCTCACACAGTGCTTTCCAGAATTTGGAGGTGAACTGGGTTCTTCTGTCTGTGATGATGACTGAAGGAATTCCATGTAGTCTAACTATATGTTGCAAGAAAACAGTGGCCAGTTCCGCTGAAGTGGGCAATTTGGTAAGAGCGACGAAATGACCCATTTTTGTCAGATGATCTATTACTACTAATATAGTGTCATAACCAGAACTAGGAGGCATTTCCACGATGAAGTCCATGGACACTGTGTGCCAAGGAGCCGGAGGTGTAGGTATAGGTCTGAGTAAGCCGCTGGGTCGTTGGTGTTGTGCTTTGGCTTGGGTGCAAATAGAACATTCCGATATATATCTTATTGTATCTTTTCGGAGTGACTCCCACCAGAAGTAACGTGTCAGGGTTTGCAAAGTTTTGTGTATTCCCATGTGTCCTCCCAGGGTTGTGTCGTGGATCCATTGTAGGACTTGTTGTTGGAGTGGACCTTCAGGAATATACAGTCTATCTTCATGGAACAATAACTCGTCTTTTACTGAACGATGTAACGCCTTTTCCTGGAGCCATGCATCTTTGTCAATACTAGTGGTTTGTTTCTTAACTTCATTCAAGAAGTCCTGAGTGGTGGTTAACACCACCGCCTTTGTTGGAAAGGAAGCCTTCTGTAGTATGCATGGTGGTTCTTTTACACAATCATTATCGCCGGCGGGAGTGGGCAAAGGTCTAGAGAGAGCGTCTGCTTTCCCATTTTGTGGCCCCGGTCTGTACTTAATCACAAAGTCATAGTCAGCGAAAAACAGAGACCATCTTAGTTGTCGAGGCGTTAGGGCTCGAGCACTCTTGAGAAACAGCAGATTACGATGATCAGTATATATTTCTACTGTGTATCTGGCCCCCAGCAGATGGTGTCTCCATTCTTCACAGGAGCGCTTAATGGCCAATAGCTCCTTATCGGTAATGCTGTAATTTACCTCACAACTGGACAATTTCTTTGAGAAAAACGCTATAGGATGCAGCTGGCCGGTGTCTGGGTGTCTTTGGGAAAGAATTCCTCCTACGGCGTAGTAAGAAGCATCTGTCTCGAGTATGAATGGTTGGGATGCATCAGGATGTCTTAGTATTGGAGCACTGGTGAAACAAGATTTTAGCGTCTGGAATGCTTCTTCAGCTGCCGCAGTCCACTGGTAGAGAGCTCCCTTCCGTAGAAGCATTGTCAGGGGTTGTATTATACAGGAGAAGTCCCGTATGAATCTTCTATAGAAGTTCGCAAACCCCAAGAAACTTTGCAGGGCCTTCACACAGGAAGGGGATTTCCATTCTAGGATGGCTTGTGTCTTCTTCTTGTCCATACAAAGTCCATTGGGGCCTATGACATAACCCAGGAACTCGACTTCTGAAGTATGAAAAAGCACTTTTCCAGTTTCGCATATAGCGAGTATTGCTGTAGTCGTTCCAGAACTGCCGATACATGTGGTATGTGCTCTTCCATTGATGCTGAATACACAAGGATGTCGTCTATGTAGACGATACACGACACATCTAACAATCCTCTCAATACCTCATCCATGAAGTATTGGAATGCGGCAGGGGCATTGCATAGCCCGAAAGGCATCACCTGATATTCGTATAGTCCAAATTTGGTTCTAAAGGCTGTCTTCCATTCATCCCCCTGCCGCACTCTTACCAGATGATATGCTCCACGGAGGTCTAGCTTGGTAAAAATAGTAGCACCCTTCAACTGGTCCAACAAAACAGGTATTAATGGCAGTGGATATCTGTTCTTCTTGGTTACTCGATTGATTGCCCTATAATCAATGCAAGCCCTTAGACCCCCTTCACGTTTCGGTATAAAAAAAAGAGGCGAGGAGGCCGGGGAAGATGAAGGACGAATGAAGCCGTTAGCCAGTAATTTCTCCAAATATTGCTGTAAATAAGAGGTTTCCGCTTCGGTTAGGGCATAAATGCGGCTACACGGAATGCTGGCTCCTGGTTCCAGATCTATCACGCAATCGTATGCCCTGTGTGGAGGTAGCTTGTTTGCTTCCTGCTCGTTGAATACCGTGTGATATGTCTGGTATTCGTTTGGCAGTGTGGCGACACATCCCACGCTTTGTGTAAAACAACTGCTGGCTAGTAATTCCGCAGGGCTCGTCTTTTGAGGGGCTTCCTGTAGCCTGGCTTGGGTACAATGTTCTTTGCAGTAGGTGGAATTCATTGTCACTGTTCGCGCTGCCCATTGCACTATGGGATCATGTAGGGTAAGCCAAGGCATGCCCAATATGAGAGTAAAATGGGGGCATCTATCAAGTCGAAGTGGATGTACTCATAATGATTCAAGCCCACTTGCATTTGAATTTGTTGAGTATGGTATCGTATAGGACCTGAGGTTAATTCCGTGCCGTCTACTGCCTTTACTGGTTCTGGGTACCTCTTTCTTAATACAGGGCATGCCTATGTCTTGTGCATAACTCTGGTCCATAAAGTTACCTGTAGCCCCTGAATCTAATAAAGCATGTACAAGCACCAATCCGGCTCCGGGAACGTCCAATGTGACACACACATTCATATGTGCCACGGAATTCTGAACAGTGTTTACCACTGCTGGATAGACCTCTTTCTTCTGGGGCCTCAAACAAGGGGTCTGGGACTTGCTTGAGCGTTTTAGTTTTCCGAATCCTCGTGTAGGTAATCCACCACGGGCACTTTCTGTATTCCACGGAATTCTTTATAAGGCGTTTTGGTTTTCGTCTTGCAGTCCTTAATGAAGTGCCCCGGTTTTCCACAATACATACAGAGCCGTTGTTTCCTCCTTCGCTCTCTTTCATCAGAACTTAGAGGTCCTCTTATGCCGCTAATCTGCATGGGTTCTGTTCCATCAGAACCCGTAGCGGGTCCTTCGGCGATCGCTCTGGGACGAGGGGTTACATATCTGGTTTCGATACGCTGTTTATCTCCTCTCCTTTCCTGTAGTCTATGGTCTAATTGCACAGTTAGATCGATGAGTTCAGCACAAGTGGTTGGCATGTGCACCACTTGTGCCAAAACGTCTTTCAATTCGCTTCTCAACCCTTGATAGTACAGTGATGTTCGTTTTTCCATAGGCTAGTCAGTCTCAGCTATGAGTCTATTGAAAGTTGTAATATAAGACAACAAATCCTGGTTGCCTTGCTTGAGTGTTATCAATTCCCTATCTAGTGAGAGCAAGTGTGCCTTTCTATCAAATAATTTGCGCATTTTTTCACAGAAGGTGTCAAAATTACGCAAGGCTGGGTCGTCTCTTTCTATAAGGGGAAAAGACCAACTGGCCGCATTACCCCCAAGATAGGACATTACAAAGGCCGTTTTAGCTTGATCTGTGGGAAACACTGCTGGTTTGCACATAAAGTGCAATTTACACTGCCCTAAAAATATACCAAATTTCTTTGGATCCCCAAAGAATCTTTCAGGAGGGGCCAAGGGTAGCTGTGCGGGCTGTATGACCTGTATGGTAGAAGGACCCATACCGCTTCCCACTGTATGTGTCGATTGCCCCGTATCAGTGTGTTGAGAGGCAGGAGGAGGTAGTGTCCAATTTCTAATGTACTGAGACCCTCGCGTCCCCGTAGGACTAGAGCGAGACAATCCCGCCACTTCACGTCTCATCGTGCTCATTTCGCTTCGTAATTCTAGGTTCTCACCCCTGAAAGCATCCACCTCCATCCTTAGGGCTGTTAGTGTTTCCAACACTGATGTAAGTACAGTGTTAGTATCCATCGTTCGGGCCGTAGGTTACCGTGGGCTTGTCACTCTGTCGTGCTCAGAGGATGGTTAATACTAACCTTATAGCCGGGTACAGCAGGAACGATGGATGAAGCTAGTTAATCCCTTCACCTATGTGGTAGTATCCAGGAGTAGATATATCTAATACTCCAGAGATAAAACCACCATAAGGGGAAGGGAAAAAAGAGGGACAAAAATAAACAAATAATGTTGCCACTGCTAGGCGCAGACTAGGGATGTCATCAGAAGATGTTGACCTCTCTCTTCTACAGTCCACCCCATCCGCCCTGTAAGTGAAAGCACAGCACACACATTATATTACTCCCTTCTGTCTATCTATAGCACCTCTATCCCCCCCTATGTGTCATGTACTTACTTAATTTCTAGCGGTAGATCTCTTATGTTAAAAAGGCACAAAAGAGAAAAATAAAGAAAACAAAATATCGATATAGTTCTGGATCGGAGGGAGGAACTTATCTTACTGCAGATAATCCTCTCTTTGCTACTGGATATTCCGTTTTGCGCCGTTGCTCAGATCCTCTGGTAGATACAAGACATCTCTCTGCCCAGCTTGATGAGCTCTCCAGAGCGTTGTTTAGGCACGATGGCAATAAAGATCCACACAGCGTCTTTGAATACTACAAGAAGAACTTTCTCGCTTATTTCGGGGCGGTTAGTAATGCGAACACTGATCCCAAAATAGAAGCGCCTTTCATGCGCTGTGTCTCTTCCTTGGCGCACGGGAGGAAAGCCAGACGCAGGCTCAGTGTAAGGATTGCAGCACTCTGAAAGGCTCCCCCACTTCCGTCCAAAAACACGGAACACTCGGGAGTCTCGAACCTGGCCGAATCACCTCACTCCGCAAGGCGCGCCCCGAGCTCACCACCATAAACGCCGGGAGGCGTTCCAAGGATTCTCCACTCTATCGCCTCCGGGCGCCGAAACGCCGATGGAATAGCGGTTTGGCAGGAAAGAGTGTCTATGGTAATACACGACTGCTGACGTCCTACTGGCAGAAGCTTTTACGAGTAGAAACACCTGGTTCAATACAGGAAAGTCAACGCACAGGTAACCCGTAGTCTCTCCAATTCATGAATGTTGCTCGAGTGACAAGCACCGGGTTCTACCAGGGCGGGGCTTAAGTACTCATAATCAGGTGCTGCCACAGCCGACCCAGAGGATTGTGGGAGTTGTAGTTTGTGTGCCTCTCATTCATACATGTATATAGTCGTGCACAGTGTACCTATCTCTGTCTAGCCATGACAATACCTTCCCATAGGAGCAAGATAGAAAATTGGAGTCTGGTATCCCTGAACTCAGAATTTAATAACACATCTTTTAGGAAGGATGGTTTTTAAATTCCGTGTTTGAAAATAGCACTTTTAGAAAGTGGCTATTTTCTTGTTTAACCTTTCTGTGTGCCTCTGCCTGTTTGTGGATTGACTGTCTGGTTTGAGAGTGACAGGGGCTGGGGTGGCTCCAGGAGTCTGGGTGAGTCAGCACTAGGCTGAATAGACCTATCTGCATTTGGAGTGGTGGGAGGAGTAGCACCTGGGCCTGAACAGGGCTGTGCCTGCCTTCCACAATTCTGGCTTCACCTCCTGCGGTGTGTCTGATGACCCTGGCCCACACTCACAAAGGAAGAAGATGTGCACTGGCAGAGTGCACCCAGAACTGGTTTGGACTGGGTCCAGGACCCCTCAGACATAGAGAACAAAGACTTTTGGGGTATAAAAATGAGAGCTGAAACCCCTGAAAGTCAGACTACTTCGTGATCAAGAGGAATCCCTGCCAACAAAGATCAGCTGAAGAGACTGAGGAGAAGTACTGCCCTAGTGTGTCTGGGGTTGGTCTGCAGTTTGCTGTTTCTACTGAGGAGAGGACCAAGGGACTTTGCTGTGTGCTGTGTCCCCCTGCTTGAAGAAGGACTTTGCTGTGTGCTGTGTCCATCTGAAGAAATGTCTCGAAGGGCCTGAGAAGAGCTGGCCTCCTGTTTTTTGAAGTCCCAGGCACAAAAGGACTTCACCCCCAGCTTCCTTGAACTTCCTTGCTGGGAGTTCTGACCTGCCAGGAGGTGCCTGTAACTGTGTGTGAGGCCCTGGAGGTTGCTACTGCTGTTGGGAGCTGAAAGAAACTAAGAAAAGCAAGAAAATCTGTTTCCGATGCCGTCGGCGCCGCCGCGACCTGCATCGAGGCCCGGGGAGCCGCTCGTAAAGTGACGACGCCGCGCCCGGCCTGTTCCGCAACTCCGACGCCCTACGACGCCACCGACGCCGGCCGTGATTGGCCGTGACCGACGCCAGCGCTCGCATCGACTCCGTGTCTTCGCCAAGCGCCGGCATCCTGTTATCGCGACGCCGATAACCGCTGAGGGTGACTCAAGAAACTCGCTGACGTCGCATCATCACCGGAGACGACATCGTTCTTCTTCGACGCCGTGCATCGTCACCGACTTCATTTTTCAAGGTACTGTTGTTGGGGGTCTGTGTGACTCCGGGCCCGACGCCGCGATCCTCGCGGGCGGCGCCGTACTTTGGATTTTGTGTTGTCCTGACGTCGTGATAGCCCCAGTTGGTGCTATTTGATTTCTACAAGCTTATTTTTGCAACAACCTTTTTAAAGACATTTTACTGAGTATCTGTATGTTGGATTTTTGTCGTTTTGGTCTTGTTTAGTTTAGATAAAGATATTTTATTTTTCTTAAACTGGTGTGGTGTCCATTTGTGGTGTTTTCACTGTGCTACTGTGAGTGTTGGTACAAATACTTTACACATTGCCTTTGGGATAAGCCTGTCTGCTTGTGCCAAGCTACCAAGGGGGTGAGCAGGGGTTATCTAAAGTGTGTATCCCCCTTACCCTGACTCGAAGCAAGGGTCCCTATTTGGACAAAGGTACCTACTTCTGCCAACTAGAGACCCCCAGTTCTAACAATGCCCAAATGATTAATGCTAAACTTCACCTTTCGCTTACTAGAAGTAGATGATAAATGCAACAAAAGAAAGAGGAAAATCATTACAATTAACTACCCTCCTATTATCATTTTAGCATGGTGCAACACCTCATTTTCCAATGCCCTCTCGTAAACAGGGACTGCTGCAGCATGTTCGATCCAAATATATGGTCTCCCTAAGCAAGGGGAAGAAAGAGGGCAGGGTTTCTGATAAGGTCAGCTAGATAATTATCATTGGGACCAGAAACAGGCCCTGCAAAACCCGGAATGCAGTAACTGGGCAATAAAAAGTTAACAGCCAACACACACAGAAACAAACAAGATCAACCTCAAATCCGAGCTAGGCATCTTTGTGTGCTGGGTCTTCGTGCAGTACTCCTTTATTACATCTCAGCGAAGTAAAGGGTATATTTAGCATGAATAGTAAAAAAAATACTTGTGCTTCCCTCCCAAAATAAACAAGATTAAGGCATTTCCTAACTCGCCTTCCATATTGTGCTGTTGGAAGCGCCATTGCGGCAATGTTATTTTAGCTGAGCTGATGTTATCACTTCCCAGGACCGCAGAGCAAATGGTGTACCGCTGGCTCTCTCCATAAAACATAAGGGCCATATGCAGCTGACACATTAAGTAGCCAGGCTGCATTCCAAGGGTAGGGAAGATGTTGCACTCCCTAGCAAATTAGGAGCGTTTAAGACTTTCGCTTTAGTAGGATAATATAGGTGGCCAGAGACTGATCCTGTGGTGTGCTTTGACACTGTAAATGAGTTTGGGGAAGCAAAATGGAGAGTGAGGGCTTATGAGTAAGGGACAAAGTACACAGGAGAGAGCAAAAAAACACATGCACTCGGATGGAGTTTTGGAACTAAAAAAGAAGCTAGCATTGCAAAAGCCAATAGGTCTCGCCTGTGCAAGAACTATTAGCTTTCAATGTCCTTTAGCCATATTGTACAGCAGTGGGCTGCTGTGCACCCTGGCTGAAAATCAGGAAAACAAGCATTGGCATAGCCAATAGGTCTCGCCTTTCGGACCTTATATGTTTTTACCAGAGCTATTGGTTTTGGCAATGTGTTTAGGCTATGTTATAGAGCATTGTGGCTGCTGTGCAGCATGCCGAAAAGTTGTAATAAAGTCGTACATGCATTTTTGTTATCTTATATATAACCAAGAAGACATTATGTACAACTGAACGGATCACTGACAAAATATCGAAGGTCAAAAAATTGACCTACAAAAATATCGCAACAAAAATATCGATGTCAATAATATCGAAATCCTATCTACAACATGGTAAGTACAAAAATATCGAGAAAAAAAATATCGATGTCAAAAATATCGTTATCAAAAATATCGTTTTGTTTTTTCGTTAAAAATAATATGTAAAATAAACTAAATAATACTTATAATTAAAATAAACATAGTTAAAAATATTTTATAATTTTTAAATTAATAAGTAACATATATAATTAAATAAAACATTAATTAAAGATATACATATAATATATAATATATATACTTACTTAATAATCAGTTTAAATAATTATTTTAATAAATTATAAATTATTAAAAAATATTATAAATTACAAATACATCTATACACATAAAACAATAACATAAATAAAAATTAAATAATTATGTATAACAAATTAAAAAAATTAAATTTACTTTTAATATTTTTAAAATTAATTATATACTATATTAACTAAAATGATACAAAAAATATTAAATAGCGTAGGGAATAAAACTACTATTACAACCCCCAAAAAACAACAGTAAGAAAAATGTTGGATAGCGTAGGGGTAGAAATTACTATTCCCACTCCAGAGAGTGCAACAGTAGGGAAAGTGTTGGATAGCGTAGGGGTAAAAATTACTATTCCAACTCCAGAGAGTGCAACAGTAGGGAAAGTGTTGGATAGCGTAGGGGTAGAAATTACTATTCCCACTCCAGGAAGTGCAACAGTAGGGAAAGCGTTGGATAGCGTGAGGGTAAAAATTACTATTCCCACTCCAGTGAGTGCAACAGTAGGGAAAGTGTTGGATAGCGTAGGGGTAAAAATTACTATTCCCACTCCAGAGAGTGCAACAATAGGGAAAGTGTTGGATAGCGTAGGGGTAAAAATTACTATTCCAACTCCAGAGAGTGCAACAGTAGGGAAAGTGTTGGATAGCGTAGGGGTAGAAATTACTATTCCCACTCCATGGAGTGCAACAGTAGGGAAAGCGTTGGATAGCGTGAGGGTAAAAATTACTATTCCCACTCCAGTGAGTGCAACAGTAGGGAAAGTGTTGGATAGCATAGGGGTAAAAATTACTATTCCCACTCCAGAGACTGCAACAGTAAGGAAAGTGTTGGATAGCGTAGGGGTAAAAATTACTATTCCCACTCCAGAGAGTGCAACAGTAGGGAAAGTGTTGGATAGCGTAGGGGTAAAAATTACTATTCCAACTCCAGAGAGTGCAACAGTAGGGGAAGTGTTGGATAGCGTAGAAGTTACAAATAACATACTTATAAATAAATTAATTTTTTAAATAATTAATGAATTATTAAATAACTCTAAACTATTTACCAATACCAATAAATAATTATTAAAAACATAATTACCAATAGAAAATTTATTAACAATAAATTAATAATAAATACCAATAAATAATAATTAATACATATTGATTACTAAATAATAAATATTGAACAATAAAATATTTTTAATAACAAAAAACATATAAATTATTAAAACTTAATTACCAATTAACTAATATTAAACAATTAAATACTTTTTATACCAATAATAATAATAATTAAACATTAATTATTAATTAATAAATAATTCTTAATATATTAATTAAATGTATCAATAAATAATATTTAATAATATTTAATTACCAATTAATGATAAAACAACAATAAATAAATGTTTAGAACCAAAAAATTTGTAATTTAAAAAATTACCTATTAATAATTAATATCCAATAAATTAATTATCAATACCCAAAAATAAATTTAATAATTACTTAATTAGATTTCAATTACTTCCAAAAGTATTCCCCTATAAACGCACAACACACTCCAATGATAAAATAATACACTTAACATAATGATCAATTAATCAATTAATAAAAATTAAAAACTAATTAATAATAATTAATTGCCAATTAATAATAATTGATTACCAATTATCAATTAATTAACAATAATATAATTATCAATACCAATTAATTAAAATAAAGTATAAGTTAATTACATTTAAATTACATGATGATCAATTAATCAATTAATAAAAATTAATCACCAATTAATAAAAATTAATTACCAATTATTAATTAATTAACAATTATATAATTATCAATAACAATTAATTAAAATAAATTATAACTTAATTACATTTAAATTACATGGTAATCAATTAATCAATTAATAAAAATGAATAGCCAATTAATACAAATTAATTACCAATTATTAATTAATTAACAATAATATAATTATCAATACCAATTAATTAAAATAAATTATAACTTAATTACAATTAAATTACTTCCCACCCTATTCCCCTATAAACCCACAACCCGCTACAGAACTTAAACGCAAAAAATAATTAAAATTAATTTATAATTCCTAAAAATTAATAATTAATTTAGTATAATTAAATTACTTCCCACCCTATTCCCCTATAAACCCACAACCCGCTACAGTAAAAAAAAAAAATTAACTTACATTTTTTTTATTAACATATAAAAATTGTATACATATATTTTTAAACAAGTAGAACACTTAACAAAAACACATATAACACATACATATTAAAAACATAAAATACATAACAATAATACAAATATCGATATTAGTAACATCGATATTAGTAACATCGATATATTTGATTTCGATATTACTAACTTCGATATTATTTACATCGATATTAAAAAATTCGATATTACTTACCTTAGGGTCGATATTCTGTCCATCGATATTCTTCACATCGATATTCTGTCCCTTCGATATTTTAACTTCGATATTATTGTATATTGATATTTTATTTTCGATATTTTGACTGCTCACCCAACTGAACAACCCTATTGAAAAAGAATTAACATAAAAAATGTCTTCTGGTTTGGTTTGTCCTTGCAATGCTGACAACTTCTTCCTGCCTCTTCTAATGCTTGTTTGTTATAGTTTTTTTTGTTATTGGGAGGCGTGGGGGCATAAACGATGGGAGAGTGGAGGTTGGGAAATAGTACCTGAATTACAACACAAGCAGCGGATGGACACTAGGGGAGAATCAACAGATGCCAGATTCTGAGGGCAAATTGAGGTGGTGCTGAGTGGTGCTGAGTGATGCTGAGATGGTGCTGAGTTGGCGGTGTGCTGGTGCAGAAGTGATGCTCAGGTGATGCTGCTGAATGATACTCAAGTGGTGCTGATTGATGCTTAGGTGGTGGTGTGCAGGTGCAGAGGTAATGCTCAGGTCATGCTGAGTGATACTGAGGTGCAGTGGCATAATGAAACTAGAAGGGCCCCCCGCAAAGTACATGCAGGGGGCCCCCCACGCTCTGGACCCAGTTTGGAGAAGGCCCAGGACCTGCCAGTGCTGGAGGGGACCCCGGAGCTCGGGTCCCCCCACACTGCAGGGGCTGCGGGGGCTTTTGTTACGCCACTGCTGAGGTGGTGTCGAGTGGTGAGGTTGTGCTGAGTGATACTGAGGTGGTGCTGAGTGATGCTGAGGTGGTTCTGAGTGATGCTGTGGTGCTGAGTTATGCTGAGGCGGTGGTGCTGCACAGTGCTCAGGTGGTGCTGAGTTATACTGAGTTGGTGCTGTGCTGAGGTGATGCTGAAGTGGTGCTGCGTTGGTGCAGAGGTGGGGCTGTGTTGGTGGTGGTGCACTGATGAAAGAGAGGCAAGAAAAAGAAGTAAAGAAATACATGTTAAGAAGAGGGTAGGCTGCACTCAATAAACTGGCACATGTGCAAGCTACTTAGTGGCAGCCTGCGAGGTACTGGTAGCTCGCAATCGACCTGTTGGAGACCCCTGTTTTAGACGATCCCTCGTAACTGTCCGTATGTTAGGTGTTTCCGCTGAGCCGTGAAGGATCGATGGGTAAATTCATTTCTCTGTTCTGCACCAGAAGCTCAAGTGTGTGATGGATGTGTTAATCACCGACCTTTCTACAGAAGCATTTCTCACTTAATACACTCAGGGTTTCAGCTGAAAGCCCACTCCGTTCATTCATCTGCTAAAATGTGATGAGTGAGGGCAGATAAAAACAGTTACCTCAAAACAACTAATTTGCATTTAAAGCAGAAGGTACCGTCTTGTCGTTTCCCACATGTACGGCAGAGAAAATCAAAATAAGACGAGCAACGACTGTAAAAAGCAATTAAATGAAGGGCACATTTTAATTTCTCCTTAGGAGGTGCTGAAAAAACGCCCCTTTTTAACACACAAAGCTGGTCTTTGAAAATAAGGCATTTATGCGAGGAATACCAAGGCATCTGGTAATTTTACCAAGCGATTAAAAGTTTTGAGTGTCAATGCCATTTTTAATGCCAATGTATTTTTATGAAACACTTCCACCTCAAGGTTTGATGGCTTTGTAAGAATCAAAATTTACTATAATACAGTCACCAGCATTATTAGCCTTCCTGGCAGCAAAAGACTATGCGCAGGCTGGACAGCTCTGGGGCTGCGTGGTCCAGGCTTCACCACCCCTTTAGTGTAGGAGATGTGTGCCCACAGCAGCGCCCCGTGGCATGGCCTAATGTGTTGTGTTGGACTGCGCTATATGGGGCAGAGCAAAAGCTTCTGTCCATGTTGCTGGTCAGTCTGTACTGTCACAGACGAGCTCTAAAATGATGGAATAGAGGTCTCTCCACCAGTGATGGAACATGTTTGAAGAATTTTAGGCTGTCACATTTGTACAGCCCGAGTGGCCTAGGGCATACAGTTGTTGGTCTGGGGATGGTGGAATGTAAGGAAACAAATGAGGGAAAAAGGTGAGCAATGATTTCTGGAGGAGACGAGTCTTCAGAAACAAAACAAATGGCCCAGGTCTCGTGTTAAGTGACCGACAGTTATCACAGATATTTGAGACCCATTGGTGATAGCATATGGTAGAGGACAAAGATCTAACAGTGTAGCGAGAAGCTGTGTGAACTATGCACGCCTGCTACAGAGATTGGTGTGATCTACTCAGTGTTAATTATATGTAGATGTATTTATAATTATTTGTATTTTGTACTGCAATAAGGCATTTTAATGGCTTGAAATGGAGCTGACAATCCTAGTGACAGTTGTACTGATGTTTGCCTTTTAATAACAGGTGTTTATTTAAAGTAATAACTGCTCCGGCCGGATGGTGTGGAGGGGGAGGGGGCTACACTAAAAGGTGGTGTGTGTATGGTTTTCCAGGCCGCATGCCTCTCTCCCTGTTGCTTCAGTGCACCAAGAGAAAGCTGTGCCTTAAACACAGAGTCCAGAAGCCCTCGCCAGACCCCCATCACGCATCCTCCTTCCTTCCCTCACCTTCCTTCCCTCACCCAGGCCCATGAGTCAAGGGCCTGTCACCAGCCTCCCATCTGAGCCACTCTGATTCTTCTTTGCCACACACAAGCGGGCATGTGTGATCCTCGGCCAGATAAGCCCGCTCCCGACATTTGATGCAGCAGACTTAGGCCGACCTGCGTTAGTCATTCGGAGGATTGATTACTGCCAGGGCTCCGACTGAGATTCCATGTAATCAGTCACACATTTACCTGGCAAAACCTGCTGTTGGTTCAGTCCTCTGTACCGGGGTTCACTTCTTGTTTTGACTCACTTGACTTGGAAGGTGTGAATCTGACTCTTTCACTATCAGGCGCGCTTTAAGAAGGGTTGTTTCTTTCTATTACACCGGCAGTGTGTAAAACTGTGTCCCAGACTGCAATTGGCTTGATTCCATCCACAAACATATGTAAAAACACAACTCGTACATTACAGTATACAGACCTAAGATTCACTCAAAAAGTGGGGGAAGGAGGGCCAAATATAAGACGCGTGGGAAAGTGCATTAGTCATTTCAGTTTAGCAGGGGGTGTCATATGCTAAATACATTAAGGAATATAAACGTAATTCTACAATTTTCCTCACCCTACTCAGAGCCTGAACACAAATGTTCATCGCCTGCCCACATGAAGTACTTTATGAGATGAATAATGTACTCATGAATCACAAGGGGATGAATGAGAACATCCAATAAAGTGTCGACCTCCGAAGGATAAGAGGCTGAGTGGACGCGCCGGGATTGTAACCTGTGGCCGCAAGGCCAGACGCAGGTTTCTGCAGTGGATGTGTTAATTCACTGAACTACCAGAACAATCAGTACACGTCTCCCTCTGTAACTGGCCCTCGGGAGTGCGGTGCACTCTGCCTCGGCCACCGCCAGGGCATCGGGTGTCTGACCCTTCCGGGCCAGCAGAATAATAAACAAGCAAGAGCGGGAGGAGGGTGATTGAATAAAGGACATGATTTACAGCCGTGGGTGCAAGACAACAACAAGGGGCGACATGTGCAGAGAAGCGTGTCCTCATGATATTAGTTATCTGTACTCACCAGGGCACAAGTCCTAAAAAAAGAAGTGGGGGGACGCTCCAAGTTAGGTGGTGTCACCGGAAGTGACGTCACGAAATTTGCCGGTCTCCGTCTGAAATGCGTGAATACATACAAGATACAAGTAGAGGAATAATACTGCAATAAGTGGCAGTCACTCAAAACACAAGAACACACTATACACAGGACCCATTCCTCGGATTACACGGTTATTACAGACTCGGGCCGTAGGCACTACGGGCATCTGTCGGGGTCCCTGGAAGTGACATGCTCGGCGTGTTGACAGCGCAGCTCCTTGAAGCCTTGGCGCCTCGGCTGTGCTCTGAGAAAGGCTGGCAAGGGGAGGGCGCGAGGTGGAAGGGGAGATTAGTCTGAGCCTCGGGTGCATTTGAAAGGCTATCATTCGCGCGCAGGTGCAGACTCGGCTACCGGCTCCATCTTTTGGTCAGGGGGGACGGCGTCCACCCGGTAAAAACCCGGTAAAATAAGTGGGGGGACACCGTCCACCCGCGTGGTACCCCGACTCGAGCCCTGGTACTCACCTATTCCCTTCTAGATTTGTGTTTTGCAACGAGGCATGACGGTGTATTTCACCAACGGGAGCGAAGGCACGAATGTAGAGAGAGGAATCAGCAACCAGCAGCCGATGAGCTTTAAAAAAGCCTCCATGCGCATCTCTCCAGCCCATAAATCTTTAAAACAAGGCGGCAAGATGGGCGCTCTTGTTCCCACAAGGTGCCAGGGACTCCCGGCGGGAACTAGAGAAGCTAGCTGCAGTCGGTATACAGGCGTGATGGGAAGGCAAAAGCTGCAGCAGCAGGCAGGGAGGGAAACTTCGCCCAGTAAAGTGGTCGGCGTGAAGAACACGGGGGACTGGGTTTGAAGTTGCTTTGAGCTGGGAGGAAACCTCTGCACTAAAAACAAGCGCGGCCACGCTAATTACAAACAGATGGCCCCTGCGCGCCGCTTCTCGCTCCCGCAAGGTGGATGCGTGGCATGCACAAGTTTCTGAAAAGTGCAGACCGATTCCAAAAGGTCATCTCCTAGAGCAGCCTAAAAAGCACTATGACACAGCCAGCCCTGACCACTAGAGGCAGTGATCTGTTTTCTTAGGGGCCCATTACGATACCCGGCGTAAATAAAGCCGCCAGGCATGGAAGCGGCAAAAATCCGCCCGCACACACCGCCTGAACACCGACCACGCCATTACGATTACACAAACCGAATACCGCCATCGGCGGAAAAAGCACACAAAATACCGCCCGCCAACGTCCGAGTCGGAGTCAAACCGCCCGCCACGGACGGAAACACGCACGACAACACAAAACCGCCCGCCCTCACGGCCGACACACCGCACGTGAAATTACGATCGCACCGACATGAGCGCGGAAAAACCACAAATATACCGCCCGCCAGCGCAAACAACGCCGATGAGAATCGACACGGCAGAAGCCATGGCGCCAACGTACCTGCACAGAAACCATCCGCACACAAAACCAATAGCACACAACATGGCCAACAAGTCCACACAGCAAGGCACGCACAAATACACAAGCACAGTACACATCCCGAAAACACCCCCCGGACAAACAAAAAATACAAAGGCCAGAACCCCAGACACAACACACCTGAAAACAACAGACCATTAGGACACACCCACATAGGTGAGTACAAAAGCAGCACTCCCACAGACCACAACCCCTTGCTACATTGCAAACCAGAGAGGAGAGGAGAGGACACAGTGACACAGCAAGGACAGCAGCACACCACAGAAACGCACACATCACTACCACCACCACCACCACCAAACACCACCACCACCACCACCACCACCAAACACCGGCACCACAAACCCCCTGCACATTACACAACACACACCGCACCAGCACCACAAACATCATGGCACCACAAAGAATGCCCAAGTTCACGCCCATGGAGCTGACGGTCATGGTCGACGAGATCATCAAGGTGTACCCACAAATCTATGGGAACATGGTCCAGCACACACCACTAGCCACCAGAAACAGAATGTGGAACCGGATCGTAGACCAGGTCAATGCAGTCGGGACCCTGCCCAGGAACAGAGTCGAGATTAACAAACGTTGGAATGACGTAAAGAGCCTGGTCAAGAAGAAGGAGGGCAAAAACAGAGAGCTGGCTGCCGTCACTGGCGGAGGGAATCCCGCGCTCTTTAAGACCTTCAAAGCGTGGGAGGAGAAGGTGCGAGTCGTAATACATCCGGAGATCCTCGCCGGATTAGCAGGGGGAGTGGAGGCTGGTAAGTACAAACTAATGTATACCAGCACACCGCTATGTACTCACATGCACTACCACCATGCCACAGCTCCCAGGGACAAACACCCCCATGTCCAGCACACAATACACAACACATCACACACACATGCAACAGACACTACCACACACAGCCCAAACCGAACAACTGTAAAATGCGTGGGGACATGTGTACACTAAGCCAGCCACGTAACCACCAACAGGTCCACAAATATGCCAGAAGCGCCACAACGAGCACCCACCACACCCATGTGTCCGCCACAGCTGCACTAACCGACAAGTAACAGGTAAGTGGCAGGAACACAAAGTGCAGTGTGTGGGAGGGTGGACAGCCCAAGTACAACACACACCAGGCCCCAGTCCCACAGCACAGCAAGGAGGAGCATCCCCCACAGCCACGTGTCAGCCACCGCAGTGCACAACGACAGCCGAAAGGCAGACATCACGGTCCACAGCAATCGGCGTCAGTGGGTGTCCAGCCACCCCCACGACCCACTACACCCCCCACCCCCACAGACCTGCAACATGGAGCACCCCCCGCTTAGAACCATGTGGCATCCAGTACAGTGCACGCCCGAACAACCTGCAGGTGGGAAACTGGACAGGGCTGGATTACTGGAGGCATGAGGGCCGTAACACGACCAACACATGGGACATGTCACGTAGCAGACGAACACGCAGCACCGCCCACCGTCACGAACAAGTGAACAATGTGCACACGGACATGAACAACAGACTCACACCCCACATGACCCATCACAAACACAGCAACACCCAAGGAGCCACGTCTGCATGCACAAGCCACACTGAACATAGTACCACACGGCAGCCACTGTGCAACCCATCACACACAACCGAAACACCATTGAAGTCCAGTCCATGTAGCCCCTACTGCCTGTCAACCACACACCCCACAACTATGCCTATGTAAGACAAACAACACTAGACGCAACAGAGCGGAACTACATAAATGCACACGAACACCACTGAACCCATCAAACACACAGACACACCATGCACATACAACATACCATCCATCCCATCCGTCAGCCCCAGTCTCATGAAAGGCATGTCATCCGCACAGCTGCCACATATACAGCAGTCATGCTAAGACACATGCCCATGACCAACCATGTGCCAGAAGTCAATGAAGCGCACGACACACTGTGAGCAACAACACACAACATGGGCCCCCCCGAGCACTGCAGTGATGCACATGGCACAGGGCAGCACGCACAGCAAGGAGATGGGACAACTGCAATACGTTGGCTGGCACACAACCAACACTCACTCATAACGATGCGTCCAATGCCATGTCCAGTAATCACAACAGACAGCAAATATGCAGGCCATGTCAAGCATGCACACACCTCAAACCATGCACTGTCATGCTGCCACAACACATGTCACGTTCGGCACCCATGGCTTACAGCATGTACCCCAAAAGCATATCACCTCCCAAATGTGAATCTGGGGCATGGCCCCCATGTTGCCATATGGGTGCCTAAGCGTTCCATATGAACCCCAAAAGCAAAGTACAAACCAGACCCAGGATGGGCCAGGAGCCCGCATACACCAGAGTCACAATGAGTAGGGGCACAGCAACACACCCATCGGCATGGCCAATCCGTCCCATGCCACATGTGCACAGCACACAGTCCCATTGCCTAGCACACACAACTACAGATGCCACAGCCACACACTCGCCTCCGGGAAACCCATGTACGAGATTGCACGAACTGCCAATGTCAGACGACAAATACATACTTCGCCAGGTGCAACACAATAACAAATCTCATTCTCTCCACAGGTGACGAACTGCCGGATGCTGGGGATGGAGACAGCAGCCAGCACAGCCAGCCCACAAGCCCCCAACGAGGACACACGGATCTGGAGGATCTGTCCTCCTCTTCGGACACGGACCACCAAGCAGGCCCATCTGGTGTGGCAGGGCCCAGCCGCTCCCCAGGACCCCTCCTACCCACCAACCCATCATCCAGGGATGCTGAACAGTCCCAGCCCCCTGCTGCCACTGTCGTTGCGGCCACACCCACGGTCATTGCGGCCACTACCACTGCCGCAACCGCCACCATCGCCGCACCGACCACCACCGCCACCACCACCACCACGTCTTCGCTGGCACCAGCCCCAGCGCAGGTGGTGGCCCGGCCGACTGGATCCACCCTGGGAGCCACAGCGAGGACCGTGGTGTGCAATGTGGCTAGTGGGCAGGCCGGTGGCAGCAGGACTGGTAGGAGGAGCAGGGTCAGGGAAACGCCAGCCTCCCCTGGGAGCCATGCCCTGCCTCAAATGGCCAGAGTCCTTGGGGCCTATGAGGAGGCCCAAGAACAATGGGTCAGGTCTGCTACAGACACGCGGGAGGTGCTGGGGGTGCTGAGGTCCATGGACGCCCATATGGGCCAATTCGTGTCCCGTATGGACCAACTCGTGGACCTCATGGGCCAGCTGGTGGTGGCGGTGGGGTCACAGGCAAGGCCAGCAACACCACCTCCGCCACCACCTGCTAGGGCGCAGGGTCGGGCAGCAGTGTCCACTTCCCCTGCGTCCACAGCCAGTGAGCACACCTCACCCACCACCAGCAGGTCGCCACCACATACCCCCTCCCAAACGTGGAAGGGGCCGTCCGAAGAGGAAACAGATCTCCCGGGAGGACTTCGCACGCTCCAGTCGCAAGTGAGGCAGCCAGCCAGCCTTCCGCCAGCCTTCCTTGACCAGCCACTGCATTGACTTGCTCTACGATCCCACTCCACACAGCCAGCTGGATGGCATGTGTGTGTTGGACTATGGACATAGAACCAGTGGGTACACCCTGAGCTTCACGCAGCCATGACCGACAGCTCATTGTCACTGCACGCACCACTTTTGTCATCACCTTACACACAATCACATGTCACAGTTTGGAATAAATGCACCTTTTTCACTAACTGCTGTTTGTGCCCTGTGTTTTATTTGTACGGAATGCAACGGCCACCTTGGGCGGAAAGGCACCTGATGCGTGGCATGGCAATGGAATCCGGAGGGCCTGTAGGGACCTAGGGGTGGGAGACAGAACAGGAGCACATTCAATGAGTGTGTCACACACCCATCACACAGTACATGTCAACAACTACAAGCAATGTACACACATCGCACAGAGCAATAGGGCACAATGCCACAGTCACCAACAGTGGCATACTACCCTGGCCATGGAGCGTTGACACACTGCACGCAGTGAACATACGGCCACCCTGACACAGCACACACACACCTGCACAGATACAGACACATCATCCGTCGTACATGGACACTCACCGTCAAGTGAAGTAGCGGGCGATGAGCTGCTGGCGCACATTCCCAGCTTCCTCCTCTCCGCTGTCCACCTCACTCGAGCTGTCCTGGTCTGCGGGCTGGGGCCCTGGTTGATCTCCGTCATCCACAATGAGGGGGATCTGCTTCCGAATGGCCAGATTGTGCAGCATGCAGCACGCCACCACTATCTGGCACACCTTCTGTGGGGAGTACGCCAGTGCACCCTCGGTGCGGTCCAGGCACCTGAACCTGGACTTGAGGAGGCCAAAGGTACGCTCGACCACACGTCTGGTCCTCCCATGTGCCTCATTGTATCGATCGTCTGCTGGGGTGCGAGGATTCCTCAATGGACTGAGCAGCCATGCCCCATTCGGATACGCAGAGTCACCTGGGTGTGAGGGACACAGAGAACCGTTGCTAATCCAACTGGACAGGGGACAGCATCGCACAGCCAGCACGCTACACCACTCCACATACTCACCGACAATACAGGCACGATCCTGTTGCATATTGGCCATCAGTCGTGGCAAGATGCTGTTGCGCATTATGTGTGCGTCATGGGCCGAGCCTGGAAACTTGGCACACACGTGGGTGATCACCATGTCCGCAAGGCACACCACTTGCACATTCAGGGAGTGCGTGTGCTTCCTGTTGCGGTACAGGTGCTCAGTGGCCTGTGGTGGAACAAGGCCAACATGTGTGCAGTCAATGGCTCCCACGACGTGTGGGATTCTGCCAAGGGCATAGAATGCACCCTTCACTGCCGCCAATTCACGAGCCCTGGGGAATCTGATGTACCTGTTTCGGCACAGCATCATGGCTGCCAGTACATCCCTCAGCACCTTGCTGAACATGGGCTGGGACATCCCTCCTCCACTGCCCACTGTGTGCTGGAATGACCCAGTGGCGAAGAAATGCATGGCGGCCATCACCTTAGCCGTGGGGGTGACAGCAGTCGGATACACCCTGCGGGGACGGAGATGGGGCTCTAACATGGCACACAGTCGATGCAGGGTTGGCCTGTCCAGCCGAAACTTCCTGATAACCTCTGTATCGTCCATGTCCGCCAGCAATTGGTATGGGCGGTCAATGTTCGGTCTCCGCCTGGGGTAAATGGCAGAGGACACATGTCAAAGCAACACGGCACATAGCAATTTCGCATACACATCACTGACATGACTGAGCAAGCACATGAGCCACAGCCCAGCTGTCAAGCTGGGACGGCACGGCCACAATACACTTACACAGGTCTCCCAACAATGGCAATGGCAAGTGAGACATACCACTGCCATGTGCATGCACATGGGGATCTAGGCCCCAATGACTTGCGGGGCGTGCTGATGGGGACTGACTGCATATTCGTCAAGCGGCAACGCCACGGCAACATGAGTGTCTGCTGAGCATGGTACTGCTTCCGAGGCTGGATGAGTATGGCACACGACGACGACGATGTGGGCACGGGCTGAGCGGCCAATACAAGTGGGACCTGTGGCACGAGGGGATATGAGACAGTAGTAGGTGTCAGCACTGCACCCTATGTACAGCACTGTACGGATCACAGCTCCCGAAACATTGACTGGTGTCCACATTGACAGCCCCATGCCAAGACGGCTGTGTGCTTGCAGTCACACGTCACAGGTGAGAGGTTACATTGCACGTGCCAGGTGGCAGACGTACATAGTGGGAGCTGGCATGTGTGTGCATGTGTCTCCTGTTCAGGATCCACCAGATGGGCGCTGACTCTGTACTGACCATTGGACACAGCATGTTCCGTGGAAGGCTTGTGTGTGTGGGATGGTGGCACTAGATGTGCCTCCATTGGGTGGGGGGCCATGCACAGGGCGGGTACGTCGATGATTGCGCATTGTTGGTCACGGTGGGTGCACCAACTAAGATGTGTTGCCCTGTGTTCAATTCCTATGTCCGCATGATGATGGACTGTGGATGTGGGCAGACTACACATTGGTCGATGTGCTGTCTATATGCATGTGCCTTCACACCAGGCACAGCTGCCCCTGCACATGTGACCCCTGCTGGACTCGCTGCTGGGTCTGTGGAGCTGATGCACCTTCTGCGCGTGGGGCGGACAGCTCTCCTCACTTCCCTCATTGCGCATGTCATGTCTTTGCCGCAGGTGACATGGATCATGGAGGGCCCACATGTACGCGTGGGTAGGCTACACATGATTGTTCACTGGTCGCCACCCCCAGTCAGTGTTTCGAATGGGAAGGTTGTCGTGCTGGTGGTATGTTCGATGTGGCGGATGGGCGGGCCTAGGTGCGGGCTTACATTCCGGACATGGGGGTAGTTGGATTGGCGACTAGTTGCAGTACACACGGGACACGTCTCTTCCTTTCCACATCTGGGTCATCCCTTGTACTAACTGACAGTGATACAGTCATCTTCGCCCCAGCCCTCATGTCCTCCCCTCGCCCCCCAATATGCATGCTCACCTGCGAGGCTAGCGCTTGCACAGGCAGCCCCAAGCTCGCACCAGAGAGGGCAAGGAGTGTATGTGTGGGTCCAGTTGCACGAGTGGGCTGTCTCAGGGTATGATGTGTGGCGGGACGCCGTCCACCTGCGTGGTGCCCCAAATGGAGACCCGGCCTGCATGGACTATGCATCACAGTCTTCGCCTTCCGGATCCGCCACCTGCGACACCCAGTGGCTGTGGCTGCCCTTGCGGCCAGGCCGCGTCCGTCTGTGGCTGATGGCCCACACATTCACTCTTTGGCCTCTCTGGGGAGGGCTCAGGGGTGGTGGCGCACGCGCTTGCACTTAGTCGCAATGGCATGTGGCGTGGTTGGTATGATGGGCAATGGATGGGATGGTGCGAGCCACCTCCCGTGATGTCAGTGCTGCTCGTGCTGTGGTGCGTCCCCCCTACACTTCCATTTGACTTTTTGCCATGCTGGACGTTGAGGTTCTATTGCCTGCGTGATATGACCAGGAGGAGCGCGAGGAGACCTCTCACACACCATGCTCCACTGCCATCCCGTGCCCTGTATCGCCTGTGCGGATTGACTATGTTGGGGTTACACCTGGTCGACTGGGGCTGTGTGTGCCTTGTCAAGGGGCATGGCGGGCGCACAACAGGATCCAGCTTGTCCACAGAGGGTGGGCTGAGGTGCGCCTGGTACCGCTTTGTACGTGTGCCCGGCTGCTGTGCACACACGTGTTCACTCCCCCCGACAGGTGTCCTCTCACAATGCCCAGGGAAGCGGTGGTGTACTGTTCATGACCCCTCCCAACACGGCGTGCTCCAACTTGGCATGTGCGCATCTACCCGTCGCACCCACCCACCTGAGCACTGCGTCCATACGACTTCACACGACACATGTGTGTCTTCCACAGTAGTGCTACTCATTTGCGTTGACATCCAATACCAGTGGACTACATGGTCATGTCACGACTGCCGTGTACTTCACATACTCTCATCCTCTCTCATTCGTACTTGTGAAATGAGTCAGCGGAGACAGTTTTGGTTTCAAACATTATATTGAGTCTTCTGTCCTCTGTGATGCAGTATAGTGGACACTACTGGCAGCGGAATACATGTTGAGGATATACTGAGCATGATTACAAATTGGATAGGGTGTGGGGTTACATGTGATTGGCTGTTGCATGTGGGATGTGGGCTTCAGAGTTACATCTGCTTGGCCAAGGCTGTGCTAATGTACATTTACGTATAGCTGCGGAGCTGCGGACTTTGACACAGACGGTATACATGTAGCCTACCAGACCGCTCGGCATCATGGGCACAGTCCATCTCAGTTCCATGTGACAGGTTTGCTGCGGTTGTTCCTCATGCACGCGTGCATGTGAGATGACATCAGGGCATGTGCTTGCGTGCATGCAGCGGCGTGCCACTTGTTGTTGCACTGTGGTGGTTACTGGACATGTCACAGTCACTGGGGTCGTGTTGTTGTTGTATGCACTTGTCGTCCATGCAAAGGTCCTGGTATGGGATTCCCGGGGCGGGGGTGGGAGGGGTGCAGCACCCACAGACTCCAGGCGACCTATTCATGTCCACTGAGCGGTGTGTGTGTCCATGTGCGCTGGATCCATGTCGTGTCCTGGTTGTTCGTGCAGTTCCGTCCATGTGGGTGCGATGCACAGAGCCCATGCCACTGCCTCCCACGATGCATGCGGTGTTCCTGGATGTGATGGGGAACAGTGTGCATGTCCCGGTCATATCCGATGTCATGGCGATGTCGTTGATGGTGTGGTTACAGTTGCCGGTCGTTTGGTATGGCTGTTGTGGTGGTGACTGGCCAGTCCGTGCGGAAGCTGAGCATGGGTGCGGGGTTGGACTTCATAGGTCACTCGGGGAACCTGCGTTGTGGTCCGACGTATTTACAGGTTGTCAGGTATGCGATGCCGTCCAGCAGGGCTTCCATGTCATTGGTGGTGTACATGTTTGCCAGCCAATGAAGCGGATGGTGGCTGTCAAGGTGTTGTTCGTAGGTTGTCCCTTGGAGGACCATGATGGGGCATGCTGGGTGACATTCGATGTAGCTGTTCTCGATGATCCGTCGTGTGGAGGCACAGTGGTCCCATTTCAGTGCGCGTGCGATGTTGGCCACATACGCCATGCCCCCATAGGCAGAGCAGGCCCTGTCGTGTGCGTCCAGAGGGAGGAGTAGTGGTAGCAGGTCCGCCTTCAGACATGCCGGGTTGGAGAGGCATATCTCGACGGGATGCTGGTAGGGACACCTCCGACAGTAGAAGACGGGCATGACGCAGCTGAACAATGTGATGCGGTAAGTCAGTCGGTAACTTACGTTCAGCAGGGACAGGAGATCGCATCCCAATGTATGTATCGTGTTGGTTTGGTACAGCTTGAGCTGTTCGGCGTAGTTGGGTAGGTGTGTTGCGGTTGCCATTTCGCAGCGGTTCGTTGAGATGGCGTGCTCCGGCTGTGTGTGCAGTCTGCAATGTGCACGCTCCGGGGTTGCTGTGAGCTCTGTGTAGTCGTAGGGAGACAGGACTTGTGTTCTGTTGGCTTGTTTGGAGGACACGGGCCCTCTTCCCACATGCTTCTCAGACAGTTCAAGGTCAGTGCTGTGTGACTCCTTCCAATTAACTTGCATGTGGCCGACATGGGGGAGTGTTTTCTTCTTTCTTCCCCGTCCGTTGTGTGCTTCTGTGATATGCGCTATCTGCCCTGTGGTCGGTCTCCTCGGCATGCCTGTGTTGGTCTATTCTTGGACAATGGCTGTATTCACCGGCTTCTGTCGTAGGGCTGTGGTTTCGGAGTTGGAATGGAAGGTCATTCAGTGCTGTCTGCTCTCCCTTGTGTGGGCGGCAGGCTGCCTTTCCGCTCTGCGTTGGGCCTTGTGTGTGGATGTTATTCTTGGGCCACCTGTTGTCGGTCCCCGGGCTCTTTGGTGTTCCGTTTCATATGTCTTGTTCATATGTGCAGGGTGGTATGGGTTTTTCAGTGTGGTACTGGCGTTCCTCTTCCCGAAGGGGCCCTGCTTCTCCTAGTTGGTGTTGCCGCCGCTGTGTGCTACGCCATGTTTGTTACACTGGGGTGTGTCCTGCTGTTGCGTGACTTCACTGACATGTGTGCGTCGGTTGTGTGGCGTTGGGTGTTGTCCGTGAATTGGGCGTTGGGGACATGTCTGTGGCAGGCCTGTCACGTGTCATGTGCGTTCGGGGAGGGGCTGATGTGTGTGCTGCTTGGTTGTGTCCCTGTGTCTGTGTGCGACGCATGCATGGCGCTGCGGTTGGCCTCTGCGTTGTGCGCATGTGTGGCGGCGTCATCGGCGCTTTGGGGCCGTGACGGGGTGGTTGGTTCCTAGTCCCAGGTGGTGTGTACACATGTGTTCCGCGATGTTAGGATTTGGCCTGTGTGTCATATGTGGATGCAATGGTGGATGTGTAGTGTACACGCGCTGGTGGGGGGTTGTCCGCTTTTTCCGCCCTTGCACTGTGTGCGCTGTTTGCGTGCACTTGTTGTGTGTGTGCCTACCTGCGTCTCCGCGGTACGTTGCGTCCTTGGTGGTGCATCAGCAGAAGCATGGGAAGGGCCTGCAGTGCTGGATTCATGCCCGGGGTGCCGCTTCTTCGTTGTCCGTGCTCTGCGTCCGTGTTACCGCCTCTCTTTCACGTGCGGTGTCTCTTAGCCGTGGGAGCCGTTTGTTTGCGGCATCGTAATTTATGCGCCGGGCGGGACGTGTTTCGTCGGACGGTGTGTGTCAGTTGTGCTGCGCCGCTACGTGTACGGGCGCACTTTGATGGCGGACGGTGTTGCTGGCTTGCCGGCGGTGTTTGGCCTGCTTTTCGCATCGTGATTGGGCGGGCGTGTGGACTGCTGCGTGCCGGCGGTAACTGGTGGTTTTTGCATCCGCCAGCACGGCGGTAGTGCTTCCGCCCGCCATCGTAATGGGCCCCTAAATTACTTCCCACCCTATTCCCCTATAACCCCACAACCCGCAACGGAACTAAAATACGCAAAAATTACTTAACATAAAATTATTTACTTCTAAAAATTTCAAACATACATTAAAAAATAAGCTATACTTTTAACACATATACTAAAATACAGAACACTAAAATAAATTTCGATATTATTAACAACGATATTTTGACTAACGATATTACTTACTTCGATATTAACAAAAATTATATTTCTTACTTGTATGTCGATATTCTGGTCGACGATATTCTTGAAGGTCGATATTATGTCACATCGATATTTAAACATCGATATTATGGCATATCGATATTTAAACATCGATATTATGACTCTATACTGTGTTGAATACAAACGTTTTTACATACATCTTGTGTGTAGTCTCTTTCGTGACACACTGTGCATTCATTGCAACTGTCTGCTATGCCTTTGCTTTACATATTGCCTCTAAATTAAGTCTGACTGCTCTGTGCCAAGCTACCCAAGGGTGAGCACGGGTTGTACTGTGCGTGTAATCACCCACAATTGACGGGAGCAGGATGTTCTGCCTGGCTGCGGGCTTCCCTTCAGCCAACCAGAAAGTGCGGGTTCCAACACCAACTATAAGGGATTATAGAGAAACCCAGTCGCTGCTGTAAATATTGTCATCAGGCTGTATAGCAGATGATTTCTGTCATAGAGCAAGAATGCAGTCCATGAGCTGCTGGAAGTCGCTTGTGTACCAGGCAGGCCAATGTTAACACCCTCACTTAGTGCAACCCAAAAGAGGCTGAGAATGCTCTTTTGTATCTAGTGGAATTGAGGGTACTAATGTATTGGACAGAGCCATCCTCTTTGAACAGGTATGCATTAGGCATGCATCAAAAGTTAAGATGCGATGCACAAGTTACTAACTTGTGTAACGATATATCTGTAAGAGACAGTAGTTAGTGACAGATTCCTTACCTTAGAATATCCCCAGGCGTCAGGCTGGATCCGGAAAGTTTTTTGCGTAGCAGTACCCTTGCGCGTCGGTAGGCGGCGTCGTGCGGCTCCGCGTCCGTCGTCGGCGTCGTGATCGCCGGGATGACGTCGCGGGCAGTACTTAGGCGCCGCCCCTGCGCGCTGACGTCAGTTCTGTACACGACTTTCCGCGCCAGGAACGCAGAGCCATGCAAGAAGCTGACAGAGGTGTCTGAAAAATACTAGGGCCCTGAAAGGGATGTCCTTAACCCTAGAAATCAGTTCGCAGAACGGGGAGGATGGGTGGGGCGGTAGGGAATCTGTCACTAACTACTGTCTCTTACAGATATATCGTTACACAAGTTAGTAACTTGTGCATCTGAAAGAGACACGTTAGTGACAGATTCCTTACCTTAGAATAGATACCCCAGCAATACCAACCCCGGTGGTGGGTCTGCGAACATAGATCAGACAAGGAAGTCCTGGAGGACAGAACGGCCAAAGAAGCCGTCCCTCCGGACCTGACTGTTAAGGCAGTAATGCTTTGTAAACGTGTGCAGCGAGGCCCACGTAGCTGCCTGACAGATAACCGGCAGCGGAACACCGCGGCCCAAGGCCGTGGTAGCAGCCGTTGCCCTGGTGGAATGGGCACGCAGCCCAACAGGAGGCTCCTTTTAGCCAAAGAATAGCAGGCCTTGATGCACAAAGTAACCCAGCGGGAGATAGTTCGTTTGTGCACCGCCCCGACCTTTTGGCGCCCACGTAGCCAACAAAGAGCTGGTCATCCACCCGGAAGTGTTTTGTGCGGTCGATATAGAAGGAGAGCGCACGTTTTGGGTCCAGACGGTGGAGCCTCTCTTCCTCTCTGGAAGGATGCGGAGGCGGAAAGAAGGTGGGCAAAGTGATGGTGTGCCCAATGTGGAAAGCAGTAACCACCTTTGGCAAGAAGGACGGACGCGTCCGAAGAACAACCTTGTCTGGATGAACAGACAGAAAGGGAGGTTTACAAGATAGAGCCTGGAGCTCACTCACCCGCCGAGCGGAGGTGATGGCCACCAGAAAGGCTGTCTTCAGAGTCAGAAGACAAGAGGACAGTTATGTAGAGGCTCAAAGGGAGCGCACATTAAAAGGTAAGAACCAAGTTCAAGTCCCACTGAGGCATCACAAACGGAACAGGAGGAAAGAGGTGTGTAATGCCTTTTAAGAACCTGTTAACAACAGGGGACTTGAAAAGGGAGGGCTGATCAGGGAGCCTGAGGAAGGCCGAGATAGCACAAAGATAACCCTTGATGGTACCCAGGGCAGAACCCTGTTGGGCCAGAGAGAGAAGGAACAGAAGGACCTCAGAAAGAGGGGCAGAAAGGGGATTCACAGCCTTTGCTGTGCACCATGCCACAAATTTGTTCCACCTGCAGGCGTATACCACCTTAGTGGAGGGACGCCTGGCTGCCAGAATTACATCACAAGCTTCGGGAGGCAAGTCGAAAGGAATCAACTGCCGCCGCTCAATCTCCACGCAAGCAGGTGGAGGCTGGACAGGTTCGGGTGGAGGACCGTCCCCTGCTGCTGCGACAGAAGATCCTCCCGAAGAGGCAGACGGATCGGGGATCTACGCTCATATTGAGTAGCTCGGGATACCAAACTCTTCGAGCCCAGTCCGGAGCCACAAGAATGACTTGGGCCCGGTCGTGCCAAATCTTCTTCAACACTCTGGGTAGAAGTGGTATAGGCGGAAAGGCGTACAACAGACCGCAACTCCACTCGTGACGAAAAGCGTCGCCGAGCGAGTGCCGCCTTGGAAACTCCAACGCGCAGAACTAATGACATTGCGCGTTCTCTTCGGTGGCGAATAGATCTAACCAAGGCTCTCCCCACTGTAGAAAGAGTCCTTGCGCCACTTCCGAGTGAAGACGCCATTCGTGATCCATCATGCACCTGCGGCTGAGTTCGTCCGCCCTGGCGTTCAGGGAACCTGCCAGGTGTTGAACCATCAGGAACATGCCCTGATGTTCCAGCCATGTCCAGAGGCGCAGAGCCTCCTGACAAAGTGTCCACGACCCCACCCCGCCCTGTTTGTTGCAGTACCACATGGCGGTGGTGTTGTCTGTGAACACCTGCACTACCTTCCCTTTGACAGAGGGAAGGAATGCCTTGAGTGCAAGTCGGATCGCCCGGAGCTCCAGAAGTTTGATATGGAGCCGGGACTCCGCCGGAGACCAGAGGCCTCTGATCTCCGCCTCTCCCATGTGACCGCCCCATCCCAGAAGGGACGCGTCCGTCACAACTGTGTGCTCTGGCTGGGGAAGGGAGAGGGATCTGCCCATGACCCATTGCCGGTTCGAGAGCCACCACTGCAACTGTTTTGCAGTCCCTTCCGAGAACTGGACGTGATCGGACAGGTTGCCCTGGTGCTGCGCCCACTGGAACTTCAGGTCCCACTGCAGAGCCCGCATATGCCAGCTGGCATAATTGACCAGCAGGATGCAGGAGGCCATGAGGCCCAGCAGCCTCAGGGTCATCCGTACCGAAACCCAGGATAAAGGCTGAAAGATCGGAATCATAGCCTGAATATCCCGGACTCGCCGTTCGGGAGGATAGGCCCGAAACTGCGTCGTGTCCAGAACTGCTCCGATGAAAAGGAGCTGTGGAGAAGGAATCAGATGCGACTTCGGCACATTGATGGAGAACCCCAGCGAGTGCAGGAGTTCGGCCGTAGTCTGGAGGTGGGAGACGACTGCCTGGGACGAGCCCGCCTTCAGCAGCCAGTCGTCGAGGTAGGGGAAGACTGAAAGCCCTGCCCGGCGCAGATGAGCTGCGACCACCGCCAACACTTTCGTGAACACCCGAGGGGCACTGGTAAGGCCAAAGGGGAGCACGGTGAACTGAAAATGCTCGGGGCCTACCGTGAACCGAAGGTAACGCCGGAGGGCCGGCAGGACGGGGATGTGGAAATATGCGTCCTGCAAGTCCAACGCTACCAACCAGTCTCCAGGGTCGAGGGCAGTCAAGACCTGAGCTAGGGTGAGCATCTTGAACTTCTCCTTCCGGAGGAAGCGATTGACGCTCCGGAGGTCCAAGATAGTTCGCATGTCCTCCTTGTCCTTTTTGGGCACCAGAAAGTAGTGGGAGTAGCAACCACGCCCTACTTCTGGGGTCGGAACATGCTCGATGGCCCTCTTGGCCAAGAGGGCCGTGACTTCCTTCTGCAGAAGTACCAAGTGATCCCCTGACATGCGGTGGAATTGAGGTGGCATGGCTGGGGGGTGGACTCGAAGGGGACGGAGTAGCCCCTTTGGACAATGTCCAAGACCCACCTGTCCGAGGTGATGGTACGCCAGTGGGGAAGGTGATGGCGGACCCTGCCCCCTACCGGCGTACTGTGCACCTGAAAGGAGGGACTAGGAGGGTTTGGAGGCCGCGGACGGGTTGGAGGTGGTGGCCTGACCCGCACGCTGGTTGCCCGATCCGCCACGGCGGAATCCACGTCCTCGGCCACGCGAAGACGCCTGCTGCGCGGGCCGGTGGCTGGGCTGCTGACGTGAAGGGGCGCCCCTACCATGGCCACGATAGGGGCGAAAGCAGAAGTCAGCGGAGGGCGTGTAGCAGAAAGGCCCAGGGACTTTGCAGTAGCCCGTGAGTCCTTAAAGCGCTCCAACGCATGGTCTGCTTTGGACCCAAAAAGACCGACTCCATCAAAGGGCATGTCCATGAGAGTATTCTGGACATCCCCTGAAAAACCAGTGGTTCTCAGCCAGGCGTGGCGTCGTAGCGCCACCGTCGTTGCAATAGACCTGCCCAGCGAGTCGGCGGTATCAAGGCCACATCGGATTGTGTATTTGGCCGCATCCCTTCCTTCCGCAATGGCGCGGGAAAGCAGTGTCTGGACCTCCTCAGAACACTGGGGCAAAACATTCGCCACCGAATCCCACAAGGAGTGGGTATATCGGCCCAAAAGGCAAGCGGTGTTGATGGACCGCAAGCCAGCACTGGAGGAAGAAAAACCCTTCTTCCCAAATTGATCCAGGCGTTTGGATTCCCTATCCGGAGGGGCGGTAGGGAAGGCGGTGTGGGAAGCGGAGGCTTGGACAACCAAGCTCTCAGGGGTGGGGTGGACAGAGAGAAACAGGGGGTCGCCCGGAGCCGGGCGATGGCGTCGGGACACGTTCCTATCCACAGGAGCCCCTGTGTTGGGCTTGGACAAGGCGCCCAAAGAACGTCAGTGAGGGCGTCGTTAAACGGCAGCACAGTCTCCGTAGAGGAGGCTGCCGGCTGAAGCACCTCTGTCAAGAGATTAGTCTTGACCGCCACAGTAGGGAGTTGGAGATGTAAGGCTCCAGCCGCCCTACGCAACACCGTTGCAAAATTGGCTCCCTCCTCCGTAGCCACGGGAGGAGACAGCATGCCAGTGTCAGGGGAAGTATCTAGACCACTGGCATCCCCTAGACCCTCTGTCCAGTCCTCATCGAACTGACACTGTTGTGTCAGAGGGTCATCAGACCCCTCCCAGTCCTCCTGGTCCTCCTCAGGTTCAAAATAAGGGGGAGGAGGGACATTTGGGACCCAAGGTCTCATCGGCGCCGGAACCGGCGTCGAGCGACGTCGGTCCGGGTCCATGTCCGGAGCCGGAAGGAACTGGGGAACGACGCCGCCCGGAGCCCCAGGCGGCGTCGAGAACGGCACCGGAGACATCGGCGCCGGCGGAGGTGTCGTTAGGTCGACCGGCGTCGATGGGGGTTGCGGAGCCGGGATCGAGGCCGGGGCCGAAGCCGGAGCCAAGATCGAGGCTGGAGGCATGTGCGACGCCGGGGCCGGAGCCGTCGGCGACGCCGGAGCAACCCCATCAGGGCCCGCGGGGCCCGAAGGCGCACCGGAGGGACCTGGAGGCCCAAAGAGGCGGGCCATGGCCGACAGGAAGTCCTGCACTTGGGCCGGATCCGCCCCGAACCTGGGAAGGGCGGGTATTGCGGGGGCGACTCCACAGGCATGTCCGGGGCCGCGGGGGCGGGGACGGTGCCGGGAAGGGCCTCAGCCGAGTCGCGAGACCGGCGAGGCGAAGTCCTAGAGCGACGATGCTTTTTGGACTTTTTGTGTTTCGACTTACCGGACGAAGAAGACTTCGATGCCGACGACCGGTGTGGACTCCGCGATCGACCCCTGGACCTCTCACGCGACCGGGGCTTCCGCGGAGCCGAATGCCGGGCCTCGAGGAGCTTTCGAGACCGCTCTCGCAAAGCTTTCGGGTTGAGGGCCTGGCAGTCGGTACAAGACTCCGTGTCGTGGCCTCGGCCGAGGCAGAAGAGACACTCCCAATGCGGGTCTGTGACGGACATCATCCGAGCACAGGCGCCGCAACGTTTAAACCCGGGCATCCCTACGACACCTTGAAGTCGATTGTAGAAAAACAGTGAAAAATGCACCAAAAAGTATGGTCAAAAAATGACCAGGGCACTGCTCTTCCCGGATCTGCGCTTGCTGGCGCGGAAAAAGAAGAACTGACGTCAGCGCGCAGGGGCGGCGCCTAAGTACTGCCCGCGACGTCATCCCGGCGATCACGACGCCGACGACGGACGCGGAGACGCACGACGCCGCCTACCGACGCGCAAGGGTACTGCTACGCAAAAAACTTTCCGGATCCAGCCTGACGCCTGGGGATATTCTAAGGTAAGTGGAGAAGTGTGGCTCAATGGTTAGAGCGGCAGACCCTGATGTAGAGATCTGGCCTGGGACCAGGGTTCAATTCCCGCCTCGGCGGGTCTTGGGCTCAACTTCCTCGGACCTGATAATTCTCGCCTCGGTGCCTATTCTAATCATGGGTCCCACTCTGCAACTCTGGGCAATAGCTTGCTTAATCTCCACAACGGCCCCACCAGCGCTGGGATGCCTGGCTTCACCTTGGGGGTGCCCAGGAGTGGACATTTCACAGGGAAAAGCCAGGAAGGGTTCCACAGCGGTATGCGTTCAGCGCCAGGAAGCCTCGGGGTAGCAGTGCGCTTTACAAGTACAAATTCATTTCATTTCATAAGGAATCTGTCACTAACGTGTCTCTTTCAGATTCACCCTTCAGAAATAAACACAAAACTGAATGGTGAAATTCAGTTTGGAATCCAAGATTTGTTTCGTCCATAGAGAGATATGAGCTGAAAATAGCTTACCAGAGACTGCTTCAGTTCAGAAGTAAATGGAGCATTCCACGCACTTTCTATCAGCGTGATGTCAGATGGCGTGCTCAGTTTAAGGTTGGGCATCCTCACTGCCTGGATGTTTCGGGTGCTCCTTAGAACAGTGGTGTTCTGCAAGTCATGTGGCGTGCAAGAAAAGATCACAAGCACCCCAAAACGGGTTTTGACCCACTTAGGCCTCAGTGAAATCTAGCTTGAGTCCTGAGGCACAGTGAGCAGGAGACTCACGTCTGAGTACCCATCCCAGTTCTGGCGTCTACTGCAACAAGAACAAGATGATGGAAAGAATGCTTAATTTAATCTCGGCTACAGATGATCACTCAGGCCACGTTTCAGACCATCATTTTTCCCCCATTGTGCCATGCTAGACAAAGATCAGCTAGATGCAAGTTGGTCTTGGTTCTGCTCCAGTAGGAACAGTCCAGCCCAAGTTGCCTGGCCAGGTCCCATCCAGACAGGAACACAAGCAACCACAGGTCCGTCTCGGCCTACTTAGTATTCTTCCGTAAGGTATGGCTTTAAACCTATGGCACAGTCCACCCAGGACGCACGTCTGGGCATAGACATTGCACTTAGGGCATGAACTGTAACAAGGAACAAGGTGTTGATGAATTATTCTCCGCCACTAGCAGTCATTCAGGCTGCATTCCAGAGCAGCATTTGTAGCCTACTGTGCCACTCTAGTCAGAAACCACACTTATCCAATTCAGTCTTGGTACTGCTACAATATGAACAGCCCAGGCTAGACCAGAACCCCTCCGGAAGGGAACACAAGCAACCTCAGACCAATTTCAGCCTACTCAAGCCTTGTAAGCTTGTGTCCTTTGGCGAAGTGAGCACTTAGGGCATCTCCACTGGTGGTCGCTCGTGGCCTCCTTTCAGACCATCTCTTTTCACCCATTATGTCACTCTAGACAGAGGCCAGTATGCAAATCACTACTCAGGTGTCATCAGTGAGATATAGCTTGAGTCCTTTGGCACACTGTGCACTGGACCCATGTCTATGCATACCCATCAGCTAATGGGGCTATTACATCAGACCCTACATAGTCTCCTACTTTACCTTTGCCTCCTACAACTTTTGCTCCCTTGTATACTAGCTCAGCTCTGTTTCAGCAACAAAAAGTAGTTTGTGTGTCAAAGATGGAAGGAGCACACCTGGAATAGATGGGACCTACAATGGTGCCAACATAGGACTGCATGTCCAACCCATTCAGTAACAACACTTCCTATTGAAATATATTGTTATGTAAACTGATTTCTTATTGGCTAGCTGCATGCACAGGTAGTTTCGATTAACAGTGGCAGCACCAAAGGACTGTGGATCCAAACCCTTCTATGCTGTTTGGCGTTGGATATCTTGCAATGTAAGTTTCTTCCTGATTGGCCAGCTGAATGTCATAGTGCACAGGCTGTACAGTAGCGCCACCTAATGATTGTGGCTACAACCCCATCAGTAAAAACATTTGTTATTGAGGAGTATAAAATAACCTGGATTCAGTTTAGCCAGTTTGCTGTCAGTATTTATTGGTCGGTACCTTGAAGGAGTACATTCACAAAATGGGCAAACAAAGTTTAAAGGAACATCACATATATATTAGTTAATATGATAGTTCAGTGGGTTAACACAGTTCCACTGTAGGTTACCTTAAGTGCATTTTGTATAGAGTAATAACAGGATTTTAATGGTCCGGAAGCACTGTGCATCTGTCCCTTACATTGTTAGCTACAGGTAAAAAGATTTTAATTCTTATGGGGAAGACTCAACATGTCTCTCGTTTGAGGTTGATATAGTGTATAACATCTGCTACAGTGATTGGAAGACCTGTAATGTATAGTAGCGCTGTGAAGGTGATCATCTGCATTAGTGGCGTGCACTCTTTCAAATACAAACAGTTGGGCTGTCCTTGGGGGTCGTTATCAGTTCAATAAGGACTGGTAAGTATATAGATTTGTTTTAATGGAGTTGTGTATTGTTCTGTACTGTATTGGCACTTGTGTGTCCTATACCCCTACAAGGGATGGTCCCGTAGCTACTCATAGCTTTGTTATGCCTGGTTGTTAAATGTTATTTTTCAGAGTGGTCCATGTAGGGATACTTTTGAGCATTGTGTGCGAGTCTGGGGGTATGGTCCAAACTTTGCTGCTGTTCTTTGTTGGCTTGATAACTCACGTGGAAGGACTTTGTGAAGGAACAGAATCCTATTGGCTAGGCTATTTTGTTTCATGTTGCCTGATACAGATGACACTCTTACCTGTGTATATTTATTTCTGTGTATATTTACTGTTTCACCTAGGTGTAACTCTTCACTTTTTTGGTATTCACTATTTCTGAATGTAGATTTACACATAGGCATAGACTTACAGGTCACCAAACCCTCAAATCAGGCGGTGGGCCCCCTACAACAGAATGTATAAGTGTGGTAAAGGTACTATTAGTAACTTTGTACACAGAAGTGGAAATCTCAGTCACTGTGGCAAAGATCTCTCTATGGGAAACTACCTGGAAAATTATTTAAGTTTATTATTTTCTTGAAATAAATGTATTCTAATGAATGTAAGAAAATGGATTATCAGTTGGTGATGATGAGAGTTCTACACAAGTAATAAGTCCCAAAATCCTGTCTGGCCAAACAGAGTTTTGAACCTTTAAACCTATGATCAACCCCTGGTAGCTATGGCACAGAGCAGAAAGGCTTTACTTAAGCAAATGTGCAACGTATTTAGCCACATTAAAAAAGTCACAAAAGTAAAAACACAACACTAGAAAAATGTAAGAAAAATATCATAAAACACGACAATCAAGTAAGGGGTACCAGGGATATGAATTTTTAACGTTTTAAGACAAAAAGCGCAAAAAAAAAAAAGACAACAACCACAAATCACTGTTCGTGGTAGACCTTTCTCTCTTTGCAAGAGTGCAATCTCAGGGCGGGTACGCAAATTTTATCTTTTTTATGTGAGTCAAAATCCTTCAGTGGGACAACTTCAAAGGCTTGTATCTGACAAAGATCCTGGAGAAGGACCCGTTAAAGCCATTAGCTTTAGCGGCAAAAGCTCACAGTGGGAAAAAAAAATCAACTTTCGCGGCCACTGAAGTCTTCTTGTCGGCAGATCATTTTTGTGCCTTTTGTCCGGTCAAGATTTCTACCTTCAGGCCTAGTCTCTTATAAACAGCTCAAACTCTTCCAGTGAGACAAGTGAGACAAGCCTGAAGCAGACTCCTACAAAGTCCTTGAGCTATTGCACTTTGTCACAAGGACCCGCAGAAGCTCCTGAGATCTTGGAAGACCCAACTTTTCTGATTTTCTAGAGTAGTTCTTCTTAGCCAGCTCTAAGGCTTAAAGGACCTCAGGGACAAGACTTGGGGGCTTTGACACACTACAGCAAAGCCAACCAGCAAGTTCCACACCAGTATCATTTGTATCTGGTCCACTGTTCACCCCAGAAAATGGCATCTTGCCGCTTGTTTTGCCCTTGTAGTCCTGGGTACAAGTGGGAGCAGGTCCAAGCCTTCAGGTCCCATTACAGTTATCTGACAGCAGGTACAATCCTCTTCTGATCTGCCACAGGTTCAGAAAGTTTTCTGGGATGCTGGGGGTGAAGTGCTACTTTTATTAAATTCACTTATCAGCTAATTATTCCTGGACACTCCCTGACCAATGGTTGTAGGAAGCTTGCTCTCTATATAGTGGACTAAAATGAAATACACTCTGCAGAGTCCAGAGAATCCCCAAATTGTATACAGAGGTAAAATCAGATAATTCTAATGCTCTTTTTGTGGTAGTGTGGGGGAGTAGTTAGGCTTATCAGAGGGTAGTGCTAAGCATTTGCTGTACTCACAGAGGCAAGAAATGAGAGGCGCACTCAAGAATAAATCCAAGACCAATTTATAAACATAATATCGATTTTTATGTAGTTTTTAAGACCAAGAACACAGTTCCTAGGTAAGTACATTTGGAGTTACAATTTTGCAAAGTTCGGAAAATATATCATTTTTTTGTGCGCAATTATGCACCATTAGAAACAATGGGGGAAAAGCAGAAAAATGCATAGCAAAATCAGGCAATGCTTTCATGAAGTTCACCTTTTCATTTTCGATTGTTCTGGGGACTAGGTCCAAAGTTCCAGCAGGAGAAGTTCTGGAGCGTCCTGGATCGCCCAGGAGCAGAGTACTGAGGGACTTAGAAGCTGGTGCGCAAAGATGAAGGGGGCCACTTGAAAACACATTGCACAGGAGGACTTACTGGTAAATCGGTGAGGCTCCTTTGAGGGAGGAGGTCGCAAGGTCTTGGGGACCACGGGAGCACAGCTGGTTGGTTGGTGCTGGGGCTGGTGGGTCCAGGTGCAAAGCAAGCAGGTCAGCCGGGGGTTGTGCGTCTTGAGGTTCTCGCAGTCAGGAGCAGACAACTTGGTGAGGCGATCTCGGAACAGCTGGTTCTCGGGTGTCTTGACTTTCCTCGACGGGTGATTGCTTCTGGTGCTTTGGGAGTCTGGTGTGGACTCTTCTTCTTGGTGTTTGCCATTAGGGGTCGGGTACGCTGGATATTGGTACGCCGGGGCTCCGGTAGGTCTTGGTGTCTTCAAACTTGGCGAGGAGACAGATCTGCCCATCCGGAGCTGTTGTACCTTTTCTTGCTTCGGTGCTGTGTCGAGATTGTCGAGGAGCAGCAAGTTGACAAACCATACTTCACAGGATTGGTGCCTGCGGCGTGCAGGGGAATGATACCTTCACTCCAAGTGAGCTTCTTGGCGCTTTCTTGAAGGCTGGAGGATCTCCGGGGTTCTTGTAGTCCTTCAGGTTCAGGACAAGACAGCAAGCAGCAGTTGTCAAGTCCTGTGGGCAGCAGGCAGGGTTTAACGCCTTTTTCTTCTGCAGCACAGCTTCAGTTCTTGTGCAGCTGGTCTTCTTTGTCCTGGTGTTCTCTTTTCTATCGAATCTGATGTTCAGGTTTCGGGGTGCCACCTAAATACTGAATTTAGGAGCATAACAAGGGTCAGTAGCCAATGGACTAATTACCTTTAAGGTGTCTTCATCCTCTGTTGACCACTTCCTGTGGGAGAGGTCTCTACCCTTTTCCTGATAGGTTGTTTCTCCACCAGCCAAAGATGATGGAAATTCAGGAGAGGGGTTCACATCGCCTGCCCCGCCCTAGGAGTGAGGTAGGCTAACTGGGGACCCTCCTCCTAATCTAACTAATTTACCCACCTTTCCTCCAACCAAAAGTGGAGCAGGAAAGGGGGCTTGGCATCCCGCACTATCTGAAGGTTCCTGGTAGGATTTTAAAGGCAGCATCGCCTTTGAAGCTTCCCGCCCTACGAAGGCCATCCTGTCCTGGAGGAGGTATGAAGCACCTTCGCATGGAGCAGGCTTTGTCTCTGCCCTCTGAGAGCGCTGGCTCTCACCTCATGAGGTTAGAAACATGTCTGGTAGTGGCAAACTGCTGAAAGAAAGTCAAAGAGAACACCAGTGTTTGGTAGGTTTTCAGGGGACCCTTTAAAAGGGTCTCCTGTATATTTATTAATAAATCCAACACTGGCATCAGAGAAGATTTATCAAGCCAAGCTGTTTAGTACCAAACATCTTGGAAATCAGGGAAGCCATCATGTAGCTAGGAAACTTGTATTGACAAGTATCCACCCCTTGTACTCTTTATGGCTTACCTGTGCACTTACAATATCTCAGAATAGACGGGACATTGTAGGGGCATATCTGCTCATGCTGATATGTCCTCTCATAGAATATAGCGATCCGTGCCTTAGGGCTGAACGCCTGCAGTAGGGGTGACTTGCCTATATCAAATGCAGTGTATTAGTGGCATTGCACACAGAGCTGTGTGCCATGTTGACTCTTCAGATTCCTCTGCACCAAGACATGCATCCTACAATGGCAGAGTGCAAGCACTTGCTAAGCGGTCCCTGGGGTGACACAACCAGTGCTGCACCCCCAGAAGACCCTCTTCAGTACCCATGCCCTAGGTACCAGGGGTACCATTTACTAGGGACTTACAGGGGTAACTAAAGTTGTGCCAATCAGGATACAGTGTTTGGTAAAGAAATCTGGCCCTGGGAACCTGGTTAGCAGGGACCCAGTGTGCTTACAGTTGGAAATCACATCAGGCATCAGCAAAAAGTGGGGGCTAACCATGCAAAATGAGGCACTTTCCTACACCCCCCCTTGCCCCCTCAAATGAAAGAGGATGAGACTAACCTTTCCCTAGAGAGTCTTCATCTTCTAAAAGGAAAAACCTGGAAAGGCCATCTGCATTGGCATGGTCAGTCCAAGGTCTTTGTTGCATTGTATTGTCCATTCCCTGTAGAGATATGGACCACCTTTACAATTTGCGGTTTTCTCCTTTCCTCTGCATGAGCCATCTTCGAGGTCTGTTGTCAGTTTGGAAAAGGAAGTGAGAACGAAACAGGTATGGTCTCAGCTTCTTCAGGGACCAAATCATAGCAAAGGCGTCCCTCTTTGTGGCACTCCAAAGCGTCTCTCTGGTGAGAAGCCTCCTCTTTATAAAACGCTGGCCATGATCATCATCATTGGTCTGGGATAGCACCACTCCTATCCCATGTTCAGAGGCATTTGTCTGCACTATGAACTGCGTGGTGTACTCTAGAGTTTTTAAAATGGGTGCTGAGCACATTGCTTCTTTCAGGGTGTCAAAAACCTTTTGACCGCTCACTGTCCAGTTAACCTTTTGGGCATTTTCTTAGAGGTCAGTTCTGTGAGGGGAGTCATAATGGGACCATATCCCTGCACAAACCTCCTGTAGTATTCAGTCAAGCCAAGAAAGCCCTGACTTGGGTCTGGGTGGTTGGAGCTTTCCAATCCAGAATGGTCTGGATTTTGAGCTGTAGTGGCTGGACTTGGCCTCCAAACACAAGGTGGCCCAAGTATACAACCTGGCCCTGCCCTGTCTGGAACTTGCTTGCCTTGATGGTGAGGCATGCTTTCTGCAGAGCCTCTAGGACCTTTGGGAAGTGGATCAAGTGATCCTGCCAGGTGGAGCTACAGACAGCAATATCTGCAAGATAAACTGCACTATAGGATTCCAATCCAGCAAGGACTTTGTTCACCAACCTTTAAAAGGTGGAAGGGTCAGTCTTCAAACCAAAGGACATCACAGTAAACTGAAAGTACCCACCTAGAGTGGAAAATGCTGATTTTTCTTTTGCTCCATGGGTCAGATCTATCTGCCAGTACCCTGATGTGAGATCACAGGTATATGGCTGCTCCCAGCCAGTCAATCAGCTCATCAGCTGCTCTTGGTATTGGTTGTACATCTGTTTTTGTGACTGCATTGAGGCCCGTAGAGTCCACACAAAACCTAATTTCTTTCTTTCCACCCTGGAAATTAGGCTTGGCGACTAACACAGTTGGGCTGGCCCAGGGGCTCTCTGAGGGTTCAATGACACCCAACTCCAGCATCTTACTTACCTCAGCTTTCATGCTTTCCTTGACATGATCAGACTGCCTGTATATTTTGCTTTTGTCAGGAAGGCTGTCGCAAGTGTCCACATCATGTGTACACAAGTTAGTCTGACCAGGGATCAAGGAAAAGAGCTCAGCAAGCTGATTCACTCAGTCAGCTGTTGGGCAGTAAGGATGTCTAAAAAGACCACTCCATCAACTGACCCATCTTTAGGGTTGCGGGAAAGGAGATCAGGGAGTGGCTCACTCTCTGCCTCCTGCTTCTCGCCCTGTCATGGTAGAGTTTAAGGTGATTTACATGTATCACACTCTGTGCCAAGGTCAACTAGATAGGTGACCTCCCATTTTCTCTCAAGGATAGGGTAGGGCCCAGTTCATTTGTCCTGGAGGTCCCTAGGTGCCACAGCCTCCAAAACCCACACCTTCTACCCCGATTGGAACTCCACCATGGCAGCCTTTTGATTATACTAGAGCTTCTGGAGCTCTTAGATGGCCTCAAAGGTTTTGTTTGCTTTTTTCATATATTCAGCCATACTTGAACAAAGGCCAAGCACATAATGTTTATGTGGCACCTTTGGCGGCGGTGATCAGATCCTTTGGATTTCAGCTGACATCATACGCTGACAACACGCAAATAGTGGTGTCACTACGCCCTGGACAGGAGGCAGAGAAAGGGAAAAGGTTCCACGATTGCATGAAAGCGATCAAGTCATGGATGATGACCAACTGTTTGAAGTTAAATTCCAGCAAAACAGAGGTCCTCATTTTTGGCAACAATGCCAACTTTTGGTCCTCAGACTGGTGGCCGGACGAGCTAGGGACTCTCCGGGGGCCAACCATGAAAGCAAAAAATGTGGGTGTAAAAGTTGACAATAAACTTACCTTTGGGGACCAGGTAAACGCGGTAACATCTGCTAGTTTCCATCTCCTCAGAATGATAAGGAAAATAAAATCATTCTTACCAGCGGACAGTCAAAGGATAGTGATATCATCTCTAATCCTATCGCATGTGGACTATTGTAATAGCATTTACCTTAATATCCAAAGGAAACACCTAAACAAGCTTCAACTAGTGCAAAATGCAGCAGCCAGACTGCTGACTGGGACACCAAAGTTTGTTTCTGTCAAAAAAGAAATAAAAAGGCTACATTGGCTCCCAGTGAAACAACGGGTTCATTTCAAATCCCTGTGTACGGTTTTCAAGGCCCTTCATGGAATAGGCCCAGACTACCTGAAACGGCGTTTCCAATGGTACATCCCCAGAAGAGCTCTTCGCTCCGCAGAAGCAAAAGGGGTGGTTATACCTCTAGCTAAAAAAGCTAGCTGGGGTGGTAGAAGCTTTGTCACATGCGCCGCTCGGGCATGGAATGAGCTTCCTTTCCATCTCAGGAACGCCACGGAGCTGCTGACATTCAGGAAGGGGCTGAAAACCTGGCTGTTTGCCACATAGGTCAATACACACTCTGTAATTAGAAAGACAGTAGCCAGCGCCAGGACACCCTCGGGTAACTGTGCGCTCAAGAAATGCAATTAACATAACATAACATAATCCACAATGTCTTGCTTTGGTTCCTGGAGGGGTCTCTTCCATCCTTCCTTGACAAGACAGAGGGGCCCTCTTACAGGGTGTCCAAACAAAAGTTTATAGGGGGAAAAGCCTACTCCCTTTTGTGGCACCTCTCTGTAAGCACAAATCAGGCAAGGTAGTAGAACATCCCATCTCCTTCTGAGCTTTTCATGGAGTCCGCCAATCATGCCTTTTAGGGTCTTGTTAAAACTTTCAACAAGCCCATTTGCCTGTGGATGGTATGGTGTAGTGAACCTAAAGGTCACCCCACTTTCCAGTATGTAGATATAAAGTTTGTACATCTGTCTGATCCTACCTCCTTAGGGAAGCCAACCCTAGTAAAAATACCAAGGAGGGCCTTGGCCACTGCAGGTGCAGTAGTGGCCCGTAGGGGAATTGCTTCAGAGTACCTGGCGGCATAATCCACTACAACCAGAACACATTTATTCTCTGATGCTGTTGGAGGGTCAAGGGGACCAACAATGTCAATCCCTACCATTTCTAAGGGTACCCCAACAACTGGCAGTAAAATTAAGGGGACCTTCAGGTGGCTACCTGTCCTGTCACTGGCCTAATAGGTGGCACAGGAGTTGCAAAACTCCTTCACCTTCTGGGACATTCCTGGTCAGTAGAAGTGGTTGACTAACCGACTCCAGGTTTTTGTCTGGCCAAGATGCCCAGCTAGGGGAAGGTCATGGGACAATGTGAGGAGAAAATCTCTAAACCTCTGAGGCACTACCACTCTCCTAGTGGTACCAGGTTTGGGGTCTCTGGTCTCAGTTTTTAGGAGTCCCTCCTCCCAATAGGTCCTGTGGGAACCACTGAGACTTCCCTTTTCCTGATCAGCAGCTTGCTGCCTCAGGCTTTCTAGAGTGGAACAGGTTCTCTGCCCCGGCACAGATCTCCCCTAGAAGGCCCCCCCTAGTCCTATCAGCTCTGCCGTGTAAGGCCCAAGCTCCAGAGGCTCAGTTCCCTCTGGGGCTGACAAATCTTCTCTCTGGGGAGAGGGGACTTTGTCTGGGGTCTGTTTTGAAGCTGGTTCTCCAGACTTCCTGCCCTTTCTCTTGGAAGGTTGGTCCATACTTTCAGGCTCCAACATGTCTTTTTCACCTTGGGTTTTGCTTTGTGCTCTGGTTTTTACACACACCCATTCTGGTATTCTCAACATTGCTGCATGGGTTTTCCTTTCTACCTCAGCCCATACAGAGTCCTCCAAATCATTTCCAAGCAGACACTGTAGAGGGATAGCAGACGTCACCACTACCCTTTTGGGGACACTAACCTCTCCCCAATCTAAGATCATCAAGGCCATTGAATGTTCCTTAGCCTGATTATAAGCGTTGAGGACTGTATAGGTCTGTCCAAGGAGGTATTGATTTGAGGACGCCAGTGGCTCTGCCACCATGGTGATACTGGCACCAGTGTCCCTAAAAGCTTCCATCCAAATGCCATTGAGATTTGGCTCTTGTCTGTATCTCTACAGGTTACTGGGCCAGACAGCCAGGGTAGCAATATCTACCCCTCCCTCTGAGACTAGGTTTGGCTCGGTGAGCACCTTGACCTGGTCAGGGCTCACCTCTGATCCCATCTGGAGACTCACAATTGCATTTACTGCAGGTGTGCTAGAGGCATTCTTTTTGTTTTTACAGCTAGGTTCTCTGGTTCAGTGTCTAAGTGCCTTACAGTCCTGACACCAAGCCTTTTTGGGATCCCAGTTCTTACCCTGGTACCCACCCTTGGGCTGTGAAGAGTTTCTGGGCCCACCCTCCTGAACAGGTTTTTGGAGGGCCTGAAGAAGACTAATTTTTGTTTTTCTTTTTTGGCCACCATCTTTTCCTTGGCGTGCCTTTTTTGGCCTCTCTTTTGGTCACCCCCACCAGTGGTAGTTTTAGTCACCCTTGTTTTCACCCAGTTATCTGCCTTCTTCCCCAACTCTAGAGGAGAAAGTGGACCTAGGTCTACCAGATGCTGATGTAACTTCTCATTGCAACAATTACTTAAATATGCTCCTCCATAATTAAATTGTAAAGCCCTTCATAGTCATTCACATTGTTACCTGTTAACCAACCACCTAGTGTTTTCACTGAAAAGTCAACAAATTCCACTGAGGACTGACTCTGGGTTTTTCGAGTCTCCCTGAATTTTATTCTATATTCCTCAGGGGTGAGTCCAAAGCCCTTAATCAGGGTACCCTTCATGAGGTCATAAGACTCATCATCTTTCATATTCAATTTTAGGAGTCAATCCCTGTATTTACATGAGAATAGTTCCCATAAGAGAGATGCCCAGTTTTTCCTAGCTACTTTTCTTGCTACACAGGCTCTCTCAAATGCAGTGAACCATTTGGTGATGTCATCACCATGTGAATATTTTGGGACAGTCCCTTTGGGGAGTTTTGAGTCATAAGAACATTCACTCTCCCTAGTTATTTGTATGCTGCCACCCAAGATAGGTCATAGGCCCATCTCTTTTCTCTCTTTTTCTATTTCCAAGAGCCGAGTTTCTAACTTCAGTCTCCTGATCAATCTCAAGCTTGAGGTCCTCATCTGAGGGGACCTCAGCTGTGTCTGAGGGGACTAACTCATGTCCATTCTCAGCCTCATTTTCACTAGCAGGCTAATCATCCTCAGACTGAGCTATTAGTTCTGGATGATTTTCTCAAATGGAGATATCAGTTGTCTGAGATATTCGTTTTTTTGGGACTTTTGCCTGGTTTGCTACCATGGCCCTTACTGAGGCCTCTACATTGAGCGTAGTTCAGGTCCTTGTAAGGGGTCAAGTCGAGCTCCTGAGCTTGGCTATTGGTATCAGGCATTATTTTACTAGAGGTGGGACCTTTTTATGAAGTTAAAATAAAAATTAAAAAAATAGCTACACACTAAATACTTTGTCCTAACTAAAGTTCAGATTGTTAAATATCTAACCACTTAGTTTTCAGGGACTTTCCAAAGGCCCTAGCAGTTAGATTTAGAAAAGAAATAGACATATTTAAAAAATGTACTAAATATAGGCAATTTCTGTATTTACTCATGCATGGTGTCACTTATTGACCAAGTGTTTCCAGCAAATGCAAAGCCTTCTATCCCACCGCTGAACCACCAAATGTAGGAAGCTGGCTCTCTATATAGTGAACTAAAATAAAGTACACTGTGAAGACAGTCCAGAGAATCCTCAAATGGTAAACAGAGGTAAAAGCAGATAATTCTAATGCTCTTTTTGTGGTAGTGTGGGTGAGCAGTTAGGCTTATCAGAGGTTAGTGCTAAGCATTTGTTGTATTCACAGAGGCAATAAATGAGACACACACTTAAGAATATATCCAAGACCAATTTATAAAAATATCGATGTTTATGTAATTTTTAAGACCAAGAACATAGTTCTAAGATAAATACTTTTGGAGTTACAATTTTGCAAAGTTCGGAAAATATATATCTTTTGTGCGCAATTACGCATTATTGGAAACAATGGGGAAAAGGCAGAAAAATGCATAGAAAAATCAGGCAATGCTCTCATGAAGTTAACCTTCTCGTTTTAGGCCGATACAGGACAAGGTCCATAGTTCCAGCAGGAGAAGTTTGGGAGCGTCCTGGATCGGCCGAGAGCAGAGTGATGAGGGTCTTGGAAGCTGTTGCACAAAGACGAAGGGGGCCACATGAAAACACACTGCACAGGAGGACTTACAGGTAAGTCTGGTGGAGCTTCTTTGAGGGAGTAAGTTGCAAGGATTTGGGGACCACTGGATCGCAGGTGGTTGGCCGGTGCTGGGGCGGGTGGGGCCAGGTGCAGAGCGAACAGGTCCACCAGGCGTTGTGCGTCTTGAGGTCATCGCGGTCAGGAGCAGGCAACTTGGAGAGGCGATCTCGGGACAGCTGGACAACTCAGGAAGTGGGTCTCGGTTGTCTCGACGTCCCTCGACTGGTGCTTGCTTCTGGTGCTTTGGGAGTCCGTTGAGACTCTTCTTCTCTGTGTTTGCCGATGGGGGTCCGGTACTCCAGGTATTGGTGCGCCATTGCTCCAATAGGTCCTAGTGTCTCCAAACTTGGTGAGGAGACAGATGTGACCCTGTAGAGCTGTTGTACCTTTTCTTGCTATGGTGCTGCTTCTAGGTCATCGGGGAGAAGCAAGTCGACAAACCAGACTTCACAGGATTGGTGCCTGCAGTGAGCAGGGGAGAGATACCATCACGCCAAGGGAGCGGCTTGATGATTTCTTGAAGGCTGGAGGTGCTCAGGAGTTCTTGGAGTCCTTTCAGGTTCAGGGCGACACAACAGGCAGCGATTGTTGAGTCCTGGGGGCAGCGGGCAGTGTTTGGCTCCTTTTTCTTCTGCAGCAGGGCTTCAGTTCCTCTACAGCAGGTCACCTTTGTCCTGGTCTTCTCTAGTCCATCTAATCTGATGTTAACGTCTCTGGGTGCCACCTAAATACTTAATTTAGGGGTGTTAGAAGGGGAGACAGGTAGTAGCCAATGAGCTATTTAATTTTAGGGTGTCTGCACCCTCTAGTTACCACTTCCTGTGGTAAGGGGCACTACACTAGACCTAATAGGTTGTTTCTCCACCAGCCCAAGATGGTGGAATTTCAGGAGAGGGGTTCACATTGCCTGCCCCGTCCTAGGAGTGGGATAGGCTAAGTGGGCACCCTCCTCCTAATCGAACTAATTTTCTCACCTTTCCTCCCTCCAAAAGTGGAGCAGGACAGGAGGCTTGGTCTCCCCCAATATCTGAAGGTTCCTGGTAGGATTTTAAAGGTGGCATCCCCTTTGAAGCTTTCTGCCCAGGAAGACCATTCTGTCCCGGAGGAGGTGTGAAGCACCTCCGCCCGGAGCAGGCTTTGTCTCTGTCCTCTGAGATTGCTGGCTCTCACTCCATGAGGTCAGAAACATGTCTGGTAGTGGCAAACTGACGAAAACAAATCAGAGAGCACACCAGTGTTTGGTAGGTTTTCAGGGGACCCTCTAAAAGGGTCTCCCGTGTGAATTTATTAATAAATCCAACACTGGCATCCGTGAGGATTTATTAGGACAAGCTGTTTGGTACCAGACTTCTTGGAAATCAATGAATCCATCATGGAGCTAGGAAACTCGTGTTGACAAGTATCCAGCCCATGTACTCTTTACGGCTTCCATGTGCACTTACAATATCTCAGAATAGACTGGACATTGCAGGGGCATATTTGCACATGTTGATATGTCCTCACATAGGATATAGCACACCCTGCCTTAGGGCTAAAGGCCTGCAGTGGGCGTGACTTACCTATATGTTAGGCGGTGTATGGGTGGCATGGCACACTGGGCTGTGTGCCGTGTCGAGTCTTCGGATTTCTCTGCACCAAGACACGCAGCTTGCAATGGCAGAGGGCATTGCCTTGGTGAGGGGTCCATGGGGTGGCACAACCAGTGCTGCAGCCCCAGAGGACCCTCTTCAGTACGCATGCCCTAGGTACCAGGGTTATCATTTACTAGGGACTTACAGGGGTAACTAAAGTTGTTCCAATCATGGTACAGTGTTTGGGAAAGAGATGTGGCCCTGGGAAAGTGGTTAGCAGGGACCCAGTGCACTTACAATTCGAAATCACATCAGGCATCAGGCAAAAAGTGTGGGCTAACCAAGCAAAAAGAAGCACTTTCCTTCAATGGTCAAGAATTTTACCTGGGGCGAACCTTCCTACTTTTGCAGCACATCCTGTTTGCCTTGCTCCAAACTATTCCACAGTGCACCAATTTCAGTACAAATCAACATGGCAAAATATTTTTGTCCCTTGAGGAAACTTGTGATACATCTAAGAGTGTGTTTAAGATAACAAGCAGTCCCCTCATATTCAACCACTTCAAACTAGTTCTGGGTCCAGCGCACTCTTCCACTAACACTAAAGCCAGGAGGCCATCCTTGTTGAAATCAACTTGGAAAACAAGGGTAAATTGCTCTACGCTGCTTTTATAGGCTTTACTATGGCCTTCGATAACATCAGCAAAGACAATCTTTGGGCAAAACCGGACAGGTGCAGTATCCACCCACAATTGTTGAAGTGAATCATCCGCTTATATTCCAATACATGAGGGAGGATCAGGCTAACCTAAAAAGTGGAAACTTTGTCATGAATAAAGGACTAAATGAAGGATACATTTTAGCCCCCCTACTCTTCAACCTGTATTTAGCAGATATGAGAGGTGCTTTTAATTCAATGAGAGCTTGCCCTCTGAAGCTTTTAGACAAAGAAATATACATCCTACAGTACACCCATTATACAATCTTGTTAGATCAAACCGAAATAGGATTCCAAAGACAACTGGATGAATTAGCTGCATATTGCAAGAATAACAACTTCAAGATGAACACAACCAAAACTAAGTTATTGTGTTTGGGAGAAGTATGATTAAGAAGGGCCAATGGTCAATCAAAAACTAACATATTGAGAGAGTGGCAAATTGTAAGTACCTGTGGTATGGTTCAACAAGAGAGAGAGAGCACTCCCCCCAAAAAGAACTCAGCTTTGTTTTTTACGCATTACTTTTTCCCAGTCACTAAAGAACTCCCCCTGTTCAGACACAAGTCTACTCTGCAGGGCCATTGACTGCAAACACTACTGTATGGTGTGATTGTTTTTAAAGACACGTTAGGCGAACGGTTCAAGAAAATACAATGTAACATCTACCGCTCTGCATTCCTACTGCCGAACACCACTTCTCAATCAGTTGCGATTAGAGTTCAACTTAGTAAAATTCCTTTCGTACAGTAATAAGCTCAGAAGGGGAGGTCACAACACCCTAAAGTACTTCCTGTGGGGGGGCAATAACAAAAGGAAAATCCAGGTGGTCCTCATATCTGGAAAAATCTTTATCATATGTAAATGCTGCAGATCTTTGGAGCAAGGGACTCCCAAGGGAATCTTATTCCAAGCTTCTGAATAAACAGGCAAAATTGATCACCCGATCTTATTTCTTGAGGCCCTAATAAAGAAATCTTATGAAAAGCTTGCACTTGTTCTTTATGACTCTCCAATTATTGCATATTACGCAAAAGAACCTTGGTCTTTAGAGTGGGAACTTGAACTGATGCGATACTACGTTGGCCTCCTTCCATTAAGAATCGAGCCGTGCCATCCAGGTCGGAGCCTGAGCCCTATTCCTATGAGCTGGAACTTGGGGAAGATTGGGAAGATCCACTGAACCCTTATGAATACCAGTCGGAAGTCCCCATTTAGGATACCTGGTGTGAAGATCTGGCAGATGCCAGTGAACTGGACACCTCCCCAGATACTGGCTTGATCACTCCTACAATGCCTACGGGGAAGAGAGTCTCATTTGCTATGGTGGTGAGGAGGGTAGCCGATGTCCTGGCCTTCAGCTGCCCTCCGTGGCTGTCAAGACAAATGTCTTGACAGAGGTGCTTCAGCCGGGAGTCACTCCATCAGAACCATTTCTCCTTTTAACAAAGCCTGGATGTCCTACTTGTGACCTTGCTTAAGCCCTGCACATAGGTTCCTGTGAAACAGAAAATTACCCGCCGCCATCGCCCTGCCCCAGGGTATACCAGTTTCCTCACACAGCACCCAACCTTGGAGAGCTTGGTGGTCTGAGCCTCCACTTCCCGAGTAAATCCTGGAGCATTCCCTACCACCTCACTGAATGGGGAATCCAAAGGCTGGACACCTTGGGAAGAAAATCTTTTCTTCTGCTAGCCTGGCACTGCAGTAGGTGAACACTGCATCCCTTTTGGGCCGTTACTCCCATTTACTCTAGGATTCAATTGCTCAGGTACTGCCTATAATCCCGGAGAAGGCCCGGGCCATACTCCCAAGCTATTGCTGATGGGAGTGATGCAGCTAAGTTCAGATTCCGATGTGGGCTGGACACAACCAACTCGCTGGTAAGAATGGTCTCTTTGTCGGTGGCCTTACAGTGCCACGCCTGGCTGAGGACGACTGACTTTTCGGGGGGTGTTTAGGCTTCGCTCATGGGCATGCCCTTTGATGGCTCCCATCTCTTCGGAGAAAAGGCGTGCTCAGAGCTGTAACTCTACCCATCCAGTCACCATGGCATGCAAGCTTCCCAGGCTCTGTGTGGGTGAGGACGTGGTACCCACAGATTCCATGAGTCAGGCAGTCAGAAATCAGGCCAGTTCACCACTCCCCTGGCAGACGCAGCCCTCAAACCTCTTTAGTTTGCCTTCCGACAATCCTAGGCACCCAGTGGGAGGCAGGATACGCCATCACCTGCACCACTGGAGGTCGATAACATCCGACCGCTGGGTTCTCCAGATTGTCCGAAGGGGCTACTCCCTTCCCTTCATGACCACCTCTCCACCCATGCCACCCACATACAACAGACTAATGTACGGCCATCTTTCCGTACTCAGCCAGGAGGTGGCAGCCTCTTGTTCATGGGAGCCATAGAGAGGGTGCCGGCAGCAGAAGTATGTCGTGGTTGCAATTTCCTCTACTTTACTTGTGCCCAAGAAAACCAGAGGCTATCGTCCTATCCTGGACCTGGACCCAGGAGACTGGATTGTAGCGTTAGACTTGCAGGATTCATACTCCCACATTCCCTTACTGCCTGCCCACAGGCATTACCTGCGGATCACAGTAGGTCACAAGCACTTTCAGTTAACATGCTCCTCTTTGGCCTTACCAGCGCTCCTTGGGTGTTCACCAAAGTGGTGGCGGTGGTGCAGCTCATCTGCGGAGATCAGGGGTGCCAGTCTTCCCCCACCTCAATGACTGGCTGTTGAAGGTAGACTCGGCTCAGGGAGTCGTCTCCCACTTCCATACTATGGCAGACCTCCTGTATTCACTGGGGTTCACTATAAACGTGCCGAAGTCACACCTGACCCACTCTCAGACGCTGCCTTTCATCTGGGCTGTTTAAGACACAGGTCAGTTTCAGGCTTATCCCCCTGAACGGCAAGTCCAGGATATTCAGGCTATAATACCGATGTGTCGGCCTCTATCCTGAGTTTTGGTGAGACTGACTCTGAGACTGCTGGGCCTCATGGCCTCCTGCATCCTGCTTGTGACACCTGCCCGCTGGCATATGCGGGTTCCGCAGTGGGACCTTAAGTTTCAGTGAGCACAGCATCAGGGGAATCTCTCCAACAGGGTCCAGATCTCAGAGGTCATGGCAAAAGATCTGCAGTGGTGGTTAACAAACCGCAATTGGGTCATTGGCAGACCCCTCTCCATTCCCCAACCAGGATCTGACAGTAGTGACAGATGTGTCACTCCAAGGATGGGGCAGCCATCTGGAAGAGGTGGAGATCAGAGGCCTCTGGTCTCCGGCAGAATACGGACTCCACATCAAGCTGTTGGAGCTCCGAGCAATCCGGCTGGCCTTGGAAGGCTTTCTACCCTCTATCAAGGGAAGGCTAGTGCAGGTGTTCACAGACAATAACACCACCATACAGTACTGCAACAATCAGGGCGGTGTGGGGTCATGGACACTTTGTCAAGGAGCCCTACACCTCTGGACATGGATGGATTATGCGCATTAAGAGGTTATAAGAACTAGGCCCTTCTGCCTCTTTTTCTGACCTAATGGGCTACACAATGGTGTCCCATTCTTTGTTGACTCCGATGTTATTGAGGCCACTGACCTCGGGGAGCACGTGAACCTCTGTGCTCTTTGTCCCAGACTATAACTCCTGGGGCACTCCAATATGGCGGTCACGTTTGTGCAGGCTTTATAGCTAGCCCCTGTGCTTTCAGTCCCCAACTAACACTCTTGAGACGTTCCAATATGGCGCTCACGTTTGTGAAGGCTTTATTTCTAGCCTTGTTAGTTTCAAATACCTGCCTGCGTTTCCCTCTCCCTCCCACCTGGCTCTACCCTATACTCATCTGCCGCCAGCCACTCCCAACTTGGCACGCTTGACGCGCCCGCCTTTTACCGCAAGGATGGGTTCTAGAGCCGGCCCGGTTGGCAAACGCGCGTGTATTTAACCGCGCCCCACTCTATCTCTCACACTCTTTCAATCTGGTAAAGCGACGGTAGGTAGTCTGGCTAGCGGGCCACTTTAGAACCGTGGGTAAACTGCCACCGCAGCTATGCATTAAGATACTACTTGGCATGTCGTTACTGTGATATACGTTTGGGAGTTTCTTTTTCTCCCCCACGCCACTATTGAGCTGCACGTTTTTATGAGATACTGCTGCTGGTTTACCCTTTTGATTATCCTTTCTTCCTATACTAGGACGCTACAATTTAGCGTTCCCTCTGCCAGCACTTGATGTAGTTGCTTATCCACCCCAACTGGGTGAGTCTTGAATCTTGTTTTATTTTTTATTTTACAGAGTTTTATATAGCGCCAACTTGACCCGAATCGGGTATCAGGTAGTTGCATTACATGAGGACACATTTATTTTTGTTAGGCACGGGGAGATTAAAAGTGATTTGCCCTGAATCACAGGATGTTCAGCGTCATTGCCGAGACTCGAACCCAGTCTCCCAGATTCGAGGTCGACCGCCCTAGCCGTTAGGCCAACTCCTCTCCCCTTTTAAGTCATGGTGTTTGATAAGTCGCCCTGACTGTTTCGCCTCTAGTTGTGCCACCTGCCTGTAACTCTCTTCTGCCTTTCCACTGCGCCTCATATGCACTTTTCTACTAACAGCATGATAAGAATTCTACCGCATGCTGCTTTGTATTGAGAATGTTATTTATATATGTTATTATTATATCTTTTTAGGTCGGTATTACCACAAGGTACTTCACATTTCGGTTGTTCTAGTCCTTGGTTTACCCTTTATACTAACTAGGACGCCAACCACTGTGTAGATAGACATTTTACCTTCGATCATGATGAATTGCTAATTGATCACTTTGGTAACAAACGCAGCAAAAAACATGTTGACCTTTTTGCATCAGCAACCGCTAAACATCATGTCGGTGGTAGGCTAATCTGGATTTTAACTGGACAAATAGACTCACTGATTAAAACTTTTTTAGAGTACTACTTATTCTCCTTTTAATTTTCCTTACACTATTCATACACTTTATACACTCATCTACACTCCACGGCCCTACACTTGCACTTCACATTACGGCTTGGGAGCAAACGATATCTGATTAAGAGCCCCTTAAAGGGTGCCCGTCGGGCATTGCAGCGCCGGCCCGACGAGGAGCAAGCCCTGTGATGAAACATGACACCCAGCGAGGTGTGTGAGGGCTCTAGTTCCAAAAGGAGGAGACTCCGGCTCCAACCTTTGGACATATATAGACATACCGACCGATCCTTTAATTCTCTTTTCTTGTATTCTTAGAAACTGCATACTCTTTTGACATAATTGACTAGTTCTTTCCCTAACAGACGGTCCACAGGCATGGCAGGGCTCACAGCAACTTTCAGAAGGCCTAAGACCCCCAACCCCACCCCCATTTAGAGGGAATTGGAGCAACAGGGCAGTTGTTTGCCACTACAACCTGGTGGAATGTATTGGTAATCACTTGCTCTGAGGACACCTTACACTAGTCATACTGGCTCCTCAGAGCCTACACCCTCTGCCAATTGGTGACCCACTGCCTATACTTGGAAGTATTGGAAGGCATGTGGGCTTTGGGCACCATCTTTATCACGAAGGGACACTAGCGTAACCTCACTGACTTCTCCCACACTAACTGATGCCATCTCCTCCCCAAGCACTGCGCTAGCCAACCCCAGGGCCTTCCCTGTACTAGAGGGCTGTGCCCTCCTGGGTCATTTTGGATCACCCTTGATGTGCCCATACTCATAACACTCATAGCACTTGGGGACAGACTTGCTATGAATTTTATCAGATAAGCCTTCTTACTGGTGGCCAGATTGGGATTGGGACCCTTTCCCATAAGAATTATTTTGGGGTCCTTGCGAGACCTACTTCTGTTTATCTCCCCCTCCTATTTCTGGTGGGAACCCTGACCACCGTTTTAGACCACCCCCCTCCCCCCCCCCCAAGTTATCTTCTTGGTGCTGACCCAGAGGTCCGTCTCCTCAGCAAGCGTCCTTGGGTCAATCAGCTTGCTATCTACCAGGTGTTGGCACAGCTCTGTAAAAACAGGTATTGAGCATGCGCTCCCTCAGAATCAGGATGTACAGCCCAACAAGATCATCCACTTTGCTCCCCCTCACCCAGCTCTTCAGTGCTTAGCTGGAATAATCTATGACGTCTTCCCAGGACTGGTTTGGGAGTTTGTGGCTGTCCCACATCCTCTGTCGCTACTTCTCAGAAGTCAGCCCATATTTGGTCAGAAGAATGGCATACTTGGTTTGGTGCTCTGTCTCAAGTGTCAGGAGTGTGTCCCTCCCCACCGTGGGCATGTACCTTCAGAAGCTACCCATGCCCCAGTACTCCTCTCGGAGCTTGTGTAACTTCAGAGCTATCTCATATGCTGACAACCATTTATCTATATCATCGCCTACCATATAACTTGGCACCAGGCACTTGGGAATGTGGACCTTCACCTCTCCAGTGGGCACTGCTGGTAAGCTGCCACCAATATTTCCGGACTTAATCTGCTTTGCTCTTAAATCCAGCTCCCTGAGACTGAGCTCATGGGCCGTCCTCCTCTCCTCCATGGCCTGTATCTTTTCCTCCAAGGCTGTTTCAGCCTCAGCCTTCTCCTTCTCTAGTTTCAACTTGGCTAGCTCCAGTTTGAGCTTCCTCTCCTCTTTCCTGTCCATCAGCTTGTGGGGGGTCAGCCCTGTGCAAGACACACAGCTCCCTTCTATATCCTATGAATACAGCTAATCTGCTGGGGCCGAGTTTGTGTCGGGCTTGCTCCAATTGCGTGGGTGCGGGGCAGAGCAAGCCGGAGACAAAAGGGGCTGAACAGGACGGAAGAACGCTTCCCGTTTTTACTGACGCAGGCGTGTCTCCCGTCCTGCCTTTCGCTACGTACCTGATTCCTTCCGGGTGGTCCTACAGGTGTGGGAGTGTTCTCGCCAGAATCCTTGGTTCTGCTACCCCATGGGGGCCTTCGTTATCGGTTCTGCTTTGTTGACGTTCCTGATGCCGTGGGGGCCTTCATTATCTGTTCTGCTTTGCTCACGTTCCCAGCGCCCCGGGGCCTTCATTTACATTTACTGCTTAAGTGATATTTTCTGACACCGTGGGCCTTCCGAGTTTCCCGGAGTACGGCACTTTACTCAACGGCGTGGGGGCCTTCAGTTGTTTCCTATATAAAGAACCACATAAAGATATTGCTCACAAAGAATGCACGTTCATCTATGTGGTAACATTTTTATTTACTTTTGTATATATCATATATATACTTATCTGAGATAGTCTCCTTTGTTCATGGAGATTCTGTTCCCATGCTGGCATTACTTGATGGCTATAAATAAGAATAGATAATATTGGTCTCCTGAGTTTTAAGGTGGCTGTATTATATTCTTAGCAACTAGCCCTGTACATTTTTGTGTATATTTTTGTATTATTTATTATCTTTTCTGGGAGAATATGTTTATTGGTTTTCTCCTGGTTGTAGTGGATATGAGTAAGTTGGGGCTTATTTGGATTCTAGCATGAACCTCTTTAAGTTTGGTTATATTTATACCTCTTTTGATTGTTCTAAGTATTTGCTCATAATATATCTCTTCCATAGATATATATACCGCATCCCCTGTTGTTAAATATCAATATACCCAGCGGAAGAGGGAATTCTCCAGGTAGGAATATATCGTATTATAAATTGAACCTCAGTGTTATTTGTATTCTAAATGTCTTTTGGGATACATATAACCTTATCTCTACTACTGGAATCACATAAGGACCTTCCAACAAGAATATCCATACCTGATGCGTGTTAATGCCATGTTTTCTTTCCCTTCTCCTTTTCCTTGTTTTGTATCCTCTCTTTCCCCATATCTACCGTGTTAGCTTTGACACTATTGGCGGACATTGGTGGGTGTGGGAAATTGGGACCTATCTTCATATCTTGTATCTCGCCCCTGCGGAAAGAAAAGGTGAGAATTACAGAACGTGAAGCCCACGTTTAATTTCCATCCGAGTGAGATGGAAGAACTTCAAATCACTTTAGCTGATGTAGCTTACATGATGGGGAATTTGCAGAAAGAAACCCAAGCTCTTGCCATTAGAGTAGATGCCTTGCAGCAAGACTACTTCCCTGCAGCCTCAGCTGATTCCACTGCTGGTAATCTGTTCTCCTCGGTACCCTCCTCCTCTAGTGTTGGTCCTCCGGTTTTTCATGTAACTGCTCTTTCCACAATACCTCTAGCTCCTCCTGAGCGATTTCTGGGGGACCCTGCCAAGTTCGCTACTTTTATAAATCAATGCCAATTTCATTTCATGTGTAAGGCATCTTGTTTCCTCACTGAACAAGCTAAAGAAGCCTTCGTCTTGTCATACCTAGGAGGAACGGCTGCCCCTTGGTATAGACCATTAGTGGAACGAAGTGATCCCTTATTGTACAACTAAACAGAGTTCAAGAGCAAATTATGCAAGTTGTTTGATAGGCATTCATTTATGCAATCTGTGGACACTGAACTCTTAAATCTAAAACTAGGGTCTAAAGATATGATGACTTAAATTTCCAGTTTCAATAGATTGGTGGTGGAGGCAGGGTGGGCTGAGGCAAAATAGAGTGCTCTTTTTTTATAAAGGGCTAAAAGATGAACTCAAAGAAGTACTGGGACATGTGGTAGATCCCTCAAAGTCCTGTAACGCTCTTATTGACCTAGTAGTTAAATTAGAATATCGGCTTGATGAGCGGAGATGAGGAAAAAGGGCGTTTTGAACCCAAGTTGTTGATATATAAAGATAAGGGAGCAGAAACTGAAAAAATCTCAGAAGAACCTGAGCCTATGAAAATAGGTAATGTCAGGGGCCCTCTGAGTGACGAAGAGAGACAGCAGCGTAGGGATAAGAAGTTTTGCTTTTATTGTGGAAAACAAGGACACTTCCTACGTGACTGTTCAATAAAACCAAAAAGGCTTAGTTAATCGGGAAACTGAAGAGCCCGAAGACTATGGAGACAAGCTCTTCAGGTAGATCAGGACTAATAGTCTCCCAACTTGTAACCCAAAACCATGCCTTATCCTCCCTTCATCATTTTTAAAAACTACTTTGGGGAGATCAGTCAATAGATGTTCAGATTATGATTGACTCTGGTGCAATGGGAAATTTTATTGACATGCAATGGGTCAAACACATGGATTTACCTGTGGTTTCCAAATCCATAGTGGATGAAGTAAAACCTATTGACGGGAGTAATATAAAATCTGCCCCGTCACTCATGCAACCGCTGAACTGGAACTCCGTATGTTAGGGTGACATTGGTGGGTGTGGGGAATTGGGACCTATCTTCATATCTTGCATCTCGCCCCTGCAGAAACAACAGGTGAGAATTACAGTTTGGCTGTCCTGGCAGCTCCGGACCTTGTATTGGGTCCTCTCTCTCCTCATCCTCTGTTTGTACTCCTTTCTCCACATTGTCATCCACCCCTTCTCTTCTGAGGTGGCCAAGTGGCCTGCCACCTTTGCATCTTTTCAAATGCCATGAGGCCTACCTGGAGATCCAGTCTGGAAGCCCTCTTTTTTGCTTTCAAGTACTTATGCTTGCAGAGTTTCAGCAGCTCAGCCCTGCTGAGGGTGTCAAAGTTGCATGGCTCCATCTCCATGGTGCAAAAAAGGAATGTCGGGCACTTAATTTTAGAAAAGGGAGAAAAATGGCAATGGAAAAACTAAGGAAGAATTTAAAAAGGGGCCACTATGATGTCAAATTATTTAGCTGGGATTTTTATGTTAACACAAATACTGTATAGTACTGCAAAAACACAAATCCTAATACACACCGCTGAACACCAGTGTGAGAAATTAGGTTATTGGTTGAGCAACAGCTGCAATCCCTTGCAGAGTAAACCACAAACAAATCACTATATTAACCAGTGCTTAACCCAGGGCAGCTTGGCACAAAAAAGCAGTCAGGCTTAGCTTAGAGGTAATAGGTAAAGTAATTATGCAGCACACAAACAGTAATAAAGAAAAAACGTAACACAAGAAAAATCCCAAACCAATTTAGAAAATAGAGTACATTTTAATAAATCATTTGACAACATAACACAAATCCAATAAGTAGAATTGGAGTTATGAAATGTTAAAGTTTTTATTGAAAACTAGCGCCTAAATGATCCAACCACGGACATTTAGTTGCGCGAGACTAGGTCAAAGTTGAAAAATATGGCCGATCGTAATAGCGGTGAATTCAGATGCAAGAAGTGGATTG